>JAAIIK010000029.1:767003-782445 GCA_014706435.1 Silurus glanis | reverse complement strand
CACACACACACACACACACACACACACACACACACACACACACACAAACGATTCCACTATCAGTCGACTATAGGCAAGACTTGACAAATCTAATTCGATTATGTAAATCCTTAGTAAAGAACACCCCTAGTAACATGTAGGATTTTCACAATATATTAATACATATGGGAACATAAAAAAAAAAAAAACGCATATTGCCAGAGTCCATAACCATGACTACGGTGATTTGTAAGCTTGATTGTTTGCAGAGCAGAGACATTTTATGAGCCTGGTATGTGTGAAAAGCAGAAAGATATTAAGCAAAAAAGGCAACAGTTGCAGTGTGGCATTGTCTCACACCTATTTCTCATCCACCAATCCGTTTATTCATATTCTGTTTCAAATGTGAGCGTAAATGTTATATCTTGGAAAATGGCACAAATAAGCAATCATCACAGGCAGGTGCAAACAAAAACAAAATAGCAATAAAAACCATTCTAGTTATTGCTGGAAGATTTTGAGGTCAGCGCTTAACAAGGACACATTCAAGTAGTCAAGGGAGTGCATGATAGGAATAGCATACTTTCTAGAACTTTCCTCTCAAGCAGCAGATTTGTTTTTTTGCTTTTTTTATTTAAGATGCAGTTGACTGGCATCATGCGTTTTGTGTGTATTTGTCGGCCCTGTTTGTTAGGTTGCAGGGATGGGCAGCATTTATGATACGTGTATTTCAAATACGTATATTTCAAATAAAAAATAGGATTTTTGTCGTTTGTATTTGATAGGGTTGATGAAAATGGCTTCATATTTTGCATCAAAATACTTTAGTGTTTTGTATTTTTGTACTTTTAATATACTGTAAAATACTTTGTAAGAAGTCTTAATGATGACATCATAAAAAATGCGGCCTCTGATCGGTGCCTACTTGCCAGATTTGTTGAGATCAGAACAGAACATTTCTCCATATGGAAGAAGGTGGTGAAGGTAAGAAATGTGCAGGTTGCCAGCTTTCTAATAGGTGTCCAAGGATTGATAAATAAATATACGATTGCCGAATATTGCACACTAATTGAAGCAGATGTTTAGTAGGATCATGATTTTGCATTCCACTGCATGAATGACAATTCAGGTGCCATCAGTTATATTCTTATGAATCACTTGTTTGTCCTTGAGTCATTGTTGTTGTTGTAAAGTAGCCCTTCATTAAACAACACAGAGTAACTAATTTTGGAAATAATTATGAGTCATTCGCAAACTGTTAAATATTAAACTGTTGGTTACTTTAAAATGAACCTTCATCTGGGAGATCACAGGGATTATGTATGTGAATATTGAATCTGTTAACATATGTCAGATTTATTGCGTGACTCCACCAGAGAAAAGCGATCAAACATTGTTTACTTAATCAACTGAGTTGGTGTGATGGTGAAGGAACAGATCAAATAGGCCAATTGATGGAAGGTTTGTGAAGAAATTTATTGCTCCCTTGTAAAAGTATTTTTTAGTATTTTTAAAATACAAAAATACAGTAGTTTCTTTGGATACACTTAACGTTAAGGTATTTGGAATTTATTTTAAAATACATTCTGATGTATCTTTGCCCGACCCTGTTAGGTTGTGTGACGGGAGAGCATGACTAGTGGATCAGAGCCGAATCAATTGGATGAAAAACTAAATTGAGAGTCTTTGTGTGACAATAGGAGCTTTTATTCTTTGGCATCACTTTAAAGTCTGTTGAGTTTTTCATGCCACAGTGCTTAAAGGATTTTTCTCTCACACTGCTTTCACACACTCAGGTTCTGCCGAGCAGCTGAAACTGGTTTTACGGGCAGATGTAATGTAAGGCCGCAGCTATTGAAAGCTGTTTCTATGACTACAATGAAGCACTGTGTTTGACTTGAGCGTACACAAAGCTTTCGGAAGGACTTTTAAGCAGTGCAGCATTCGCTTTTTACCATAACAGCACAACCATTCACAACGAGCACTGAAGTATTCATTTTTTTCCAGTTTCAGTTAATAATTCCCAGTCAGTTCTCTGATTGTAACTGTATTAGAGTCTAATTTGTGAGTGAACATTGGTTCAACTTTTAAGAATGTGCTGAGAATTTAATTGTATTCCACAATCTTCATGTTAGATAGACGACAGACAGAGAGGGGCCTAGTAATAGCAGACGCCTTCATCTAAAACAACATACAAAAGTGCTTTGAGTCTTTATTAATGAATAAATGTACATTGGTACATTTTTATAAGATAAATCAGACTACAACTCTGTTGAAAGTTTTTTTTTTTTTTTTTGTTTTTTGATAACAAAAGTGCTAGTTTATTTTTTTAGGAAGAGGTGGGTCTTCACCCGTCACTTCAAGATAGCCAAGGTAGTTAGCCTTATTACCAGTAGGTAGGTAGGTAGGTAGGTAGGTCGATAGGTAGGTAGGTAGGTAGGTAGGTAGGTAGGTAGGTCGATAGGTAGGTAGGTAGGTAGGTAGGTAGCTAGGTAGGTAGGTAGGTAGGTAGGTAGGTAGGTAGGTAGATTGCTCTATCATGCAGTCATGCTAATTATCTGGTCAATAACTAGTCAAGTGATTCTTTACTGTAACTGTATCCTGTAGCTGCACTGCCTTATACAAAGTTTGCATCTACATGCGTCCACAGTTTGTACACTGTATTTCTGATTGATAGATAATCATTTGAGTAAATAAAAGTCTTGAGAAAAGCCAGCTGTTTTAAAAAATATATAAATCCAAAGTAACAGTTAATGGATTGCGGTAGCGTTTTATTTTATTTTAACAATACATTTGGTTCATCAAATACAATTCTAAAAGTTTTTTTAACTAAAGAAATTTAGCCATGTTGAAGAATATTTGTTATACACACACTTTGTCAGGTGCCTGACCTGCATATTGATTGCGGTTTTGTGGGATAAATGGGTGAATGAATGAATGAATGAATCAGTAAGCATACAGTGGCTTATATTACTGCTTCTCCAGACAGCAGATTTTGACATTTGTCATTTATTTGCACTTATTTTCTGAATGTATCTCACATAAATTCTGTTATTGCCACCTTAAAGTATAAGTCTGAACTAATATACGGTTAAATTTGCTCTGGAATATTTCCTATTTTAGTCCTCAGTTAGTGATGGATGGATGGATGGATGGATGGATGGAAGGATGGATGGATGGATGGATGGATGGATGGACCAGAAATGTGAGCTCAATACGAAGATGTATTGCATTTCAACACTTTTCAAAGTTCAAGTTTAATGAGCTCTGCCCTGCAAAATTGTATCACAAGAAGATCTAGAAAAAGAACATCATGGCATGACCTCTTCGGAAATTAAAATACAAGATTGTGGAATTGCAGATTATAGCGGTGTGTCACTAGTCCCATTTTACGCAACCAAGCCTTAAGATAAAATAAAATCAACATCAAAAAAGAAGTTGCCCGATTTGCAGTGTCGCTATGTACAGGAACAGATGGTACATTTAAGCGTTGGCGTGTGCCGCAAATTTTCCGGCAGGTCTCCAAAGAAATTTCTCATGCTGAAAGTGTAGCGTGACTGCCCCTTACATGAAAGAACTAGTCTGTCGGTCATTATGAAGAGGTCAAGAATTGATATTGGATTTTTGTGTGTGTGCAGTCTGTGTAAAGATGACTGAGATATTCAAAGTATATCTGCACAGATCTTTTCCCATGGCCACTGTAATCAGAGTCTTGATCTCTGCTGGTAATGTGTTGCTTTTCCTAGTAGTTTCAGTGACTCATTGCAATTACACTCACATTTAAGACATCTCAATAATAACTTGTTAATCATCTTCAAATATTTAAAACACTTTGGACAGCTCCTAAGGTGTGAAGCTGTGCCAATATCATGGCTTCGACTGCTTTTTTTAGGATCGTCACGGAAAAACTAAATCCCACTCTGCATTTCTTATAATCAACATGCCTTTCAGTGGTTTCCAATATTAATTTTTTGATGCGTTAGATTTTTATTGACGTGCTGGTTTTTCTACGTTTTTCTACATTACTTGCAATCCAGTTCAACTACTTGCTGATAGTGGTGCAATTTAGCCCTTCACTTAATTTGTCCATCCGTTGTGCTCATTGTCTCGTAGGTCACTAACTAGTCCAGTGATTCTTTGCTGTATCCTATAGCTTATGCATTGCATTCTGAAACTTCAAGTTTTGAGTCTCCACTGTTTCTACACGGAATTTCTCATTCATTCAACATCATTGGTAAATGGTTTTTGAGAAAAGAAGCAATCGCTCTTTGGGTTTTTTTTTTTTTTATTTCAGACAGCAAAATGTCTCCCGATTTAGTTTAATGCATCTTGTTTTATATTAAACACCATTGAAACTGCACTAACAATATCTCTTTGTGATATCAGCATGGCACAACACACTAATTTCTCACAGTAATAAAAAAAAAAAAGAATACAGCACCAATGACAATTTCGCTCCAGAATCTGTAATTGCCTCACGAATATTTGTGGATATTGATGTAATATTATACATATTACAAATATTGCGTAATAACGAACATAAAAAATGTGTTACAAAGTGGTTTCTTTAAAAAGATTTAAAAAGGAGAATAGAAATGTTTGCTGCTTGCTGTCAGCTGTGTGCTTCTCATCAACCTGGGAAGAATTACTACCTGTTCCTGGATGGTTCTGTCTTGTATACTGTAATCCCGTCCATAAATTCGACTATAAACATCATAAGAAGAATTAATGCCTGCACGTGTGACTGACATTTATGTTAGATTAGCACAAAAGTGTGTGACAGCAATGACCTTTCAGTGCAGCAGAACCCTGCTCTGTGCACCTCTAAAACCGCCATGTTGGAATGGGGGCAAGTGCAGCAACGACGAACAAGTCCCTGACTTGCAGCAGCTGTCCATTCCTTCACTCAGACCGGTGAACACGTGACCTCAGTCCGGCTTCTTCTGTCTTTCCTGTCTCACTCTGTACTAGGCACTTGTGCAAGGTGCATAGCTGATAGTAAATAATCACCCCTAACCTCTCTGTGCACTATTCATGTCAGCATGTCACTTAAATACGCATAGTGGCACTGGAAGGGGGTAACCTTTCTAAATTATTATCAGATAAATGCGTGCAGGAGCAAAGAGCATTGTATGCATTTTCGCCGTGCTCTCGGTTCTTGTTTGTTTGCATTTCCATTGCTTTCAAGAGAATAGAACCCGTATTGTACTTTGGGCAATCTTCAGTCTACCATGGGACAGGTTACCGAAAAATGCATTTGTACAAAGCATTAGTTTATAAATCTATGCTGGAGTCTGTCAATAAACCTAAAGGATGCAGAGATTTTATTTATACAAGTTTTTTTTTTCCCTAAACGCTTCTGGGAAGGCATGGGTGTTGGGGTTTGCTATATATATATATATATATATATAGCAATGAGGATGTTTGCCTTCTCTTAATAGAATGGTAGCAATGCCTCATCATGAGGAAAAGTGTTTCTCGTTGTGCTTATTTATAATCTGTTTAAAAGTCTTGTTGTTGGTTTCTGCAGTTCCAAGAGCAGGCTAAGTATTTTATCAAGTTTTTATGCAATTGATATGCATTTGACTGCAGATTGGAGCATATAGTTACAGATGTCATACAGTTAATGTTATACAGTGTTTTCACTGGCTGAGGATTGAGTCATAAATCTGTTTCTTTAGTGAAAAAGATACTTTAATTCTCCAAACCATGTGTGGAATTTACATGGATAGCATTATGCAGACTGATTATTAATGAGTTATTGCATGAAATGATGGTCAAGAGAGAAATAATCTCACTAACCTATTATTGTTTTCTAGTTATGCACACCTCGGTTGTTTGGTGATGTCAGTTTTCTCGGAAACACCATTATGCAACTACAGGATTCTGTTTTTACTGTATTTCATTGGTTTTATAGCGTATTTAAGTAAATCAAATTCCCAACAAGCTCAAATGCTGGTTACCAGTGTAGACAAAGGCATGCAGGAGGAAAGAGCATTGTATGCATGTTTACCATGTTCTCGATCCTTTACTGTTTTAATTTCTGTCGCTTTCTAATGTCTGTGTATAGAATGTGCATTGTACTGTATGTATACAGGATTGCAGTCTTTCATGAGAGAGTTGTGTGACCATTTTTACAGTTCATAGCATATGTTTATAAATCCATGCTGGAGTCGTGTTATTAACCCAAAAAGTTGTTTGGTGATGTCAGATTTCTCAGAAACCCCATTATGCAACTTCAGGATTCTGTTGTTACTGTTTTTAAATTGGTTTCATAGTGAATTTAAGTAAATGTAATTTCCAACAAGGTCTGATGCCAGTACTGAATCTGTAGTCTAAACATTTCTTGTTCTAATTTCTTGTCTAGCTGAGGTATTTATGTCTGTTCTATTCACAAGCTCTTTTAAAATTTCAGCACATATACAAAATGAATAGAAAGCTCTTGAATGTATGTGCACATCATCCGGCCTTTTTAACTGTGAAACACCCAATACAATTCTTTCATATTATCAGGTATCACTCTGTCAGATATCTTTCCCCCCTGCTCGATCTTCTTTTCCTGCTCTCACAGGCCTTGAGTACATAAAGCAAAACTTCACTGAGCATGTGGAGGAGATTAAAGAGGCTCCACCACAGGAGGAGAAGAAGGAGGAGAAAGAGAAGTCTTCATCAGGCAGTCCTTTTTATCGCCGCGGCACGACTCCATCACACTCGCCCACCCACAGCCCATCACCCCCACCTAAATCATCAACGACGAAAAAACAACAACAAGCAAGTGCTGGCCCGACAAGAAAAATAAGCAAAGAAAGCGCTAGCGCAAGCCGTAAAATTAGCAGAGACAACAGCGCTCTATCCCATAAGATTAGCAAAGATGAAAGAGCCACCATCGTAGCTGAAATTAGCAAAGCTCCAGCCGTCAAAGATACTGCACCACCCCCAAAGCCACCCAAACTCAACAAACCATCAGTGAACGGCCAGTTGCACACTGCCTATCATAGCTATTACGTGAAAACCCAAAAGTACATCCCTCCACCTGAAGAACCGGAGGAGGAAGATCGTGAAATGACTCAGTCCAGTTTAGCTCGGCTGCCACCACCTACTAAGTTAGTGCCATCACCCACGCCAAAACCAGAGACAAAGCTCAGGAAACAAGAAAGTATAAGACCAAAGAGTCTCGCTGAAACCAAGAAAGCCAGTTTGGAGATCCCAAACGAGGTGTTAGAAGACGGTACGGTAAGTGGTGTCATCTTTGTTGTCTCTACTATGTGCAAAAAATAATATAAAATAAAATAAAATTCATCGGTTCCTTTAATCATAAGTGTGTGTCTAATTTACGTTCCAGGGTCCGAATTCTATTTTAGTTGCCATGGTGATGCTCTTGAATATTGGATTGGCCATCATTTTTGTACACTTCTTGACATGATCGTGCTGTGTTTTAGGTAAGCCATGATCTTGTTGATCTTAGAATTTTTACTTGAACATCACTTGGAAATGTCGTCATGTACATGTTTACTTTATAAACAAATGAATTTATTATTTTATTTTGTTACATTTTTTTTTTTTTGCATGATCGCTATTGGATCATGAATGTATTTCTAGGGAATTACATATGCAGAGGTGCCAGCATCTTCGCTTTATTACAATGTTGGAAGCTTTTATAGTTCTCTTATTTATAAGAACATAAACTCTTGTTTATGGAAAACGTTTTTGGAACAATTATTGGTAGCTCATATTTTTCAGACATTCTCAAAAGCATCACAAGAAAGCTACACATTTTGCATTGGTGCAACTTGATCGTATAATGTAAACAAAAGGCTTTGGCTACATCTGAGTAAACAAAAAAAAAGGGCCTAACTGTATAACCAGTGGTGGACAGTAATGAAGGAGATGCAAGTCAGTACTGTACTTAAGTAACTTTTTATTTATGAGTGGATAAAAACTTAGCTTTTATTACAGCCATAATAAATCATACTAAATGTAGTATATTGGATACTTAAGTACATTTGAAGGCAAATACATTTGTACTTTTATTCAAGTGAAAGTTGAGCACTTTTACTTTTCCTGGTATAATATTTTACCTACCGTATCTCTACTTTAACTCAAGTACATGATTTGTGTACACCACTGTGTATACCAAAATGTGAAATGTTTTTATGCTTAAATTTTTTTCTTATGTGTTTTATTTATCGACAGACAGGTCATTCTATAGTTCAGAGTTCGATGTCCTAGGCATTACTGCTATTTTTTTCGGGTTAAACTATAATAATTCCCACCCACATGCTAGCGTAGCCCTTATTTGGCACCTACCAGCCAGGGAGCATGAAGGCTAACATGTAAAGCCAGCAAACCCAATGATTTTTGGAGTGCTGTTACCGATCCATGGCAAAGCAGCTGAACACTGTGGAGAAAGCGCTAACTACCATCTTCCTCATTACAGATGACCACAGTAGGCTAGTGTTTCAGTGACTGACAGGTGAGAGAGTAACACCGTACTGCCCATCCAGAGATCATGAGCAAATACGCTCTCTTGGACTGCGCCACGGATAGCTGGGGCATATTTGGTGTTCAAGCTTGCAATCTCTTGAGAGTAGAGCGAATGCTGTTGCGCCAATTGGGAGCGCAATAATTTGATTTATTTAAAGACATATAAAGATGTTTCACTGCAGTTCCAGAGCATATATTATTACTCAGATATGGAACAGACAGTAGAGCACAGACTCTGTGGTAAAATTTCATTGTTTGAACCTCTGCTACGATTTGTTAGCTATGTTCGCACTTCTGCATATGCAAATATAAAGGAAGGAATTGCACCATATATTAAACAAATGCTGTCCTAATAAGGGGCTGAAGTTTGAGCAGAAACATGGATCATGACCTTTATAATGAAGATATTGTTCTTAAAATATTTTAGGTGTACAGCAAAAGATTCTAGCTCAATTCCTTTAAGCTAAGTGTAGTGTTAATGGTACTCTGCTCTTCTGAGCCCAGGACTGTTGTTGGCTGGATATTTTTGGTTGGTGGACTTTGACACTGAGGTGTTTAAAGGTTACTGGTTCCCTTGTCACTGCTGTAAGAATAATCCACCATCCAAATAATATCTGGTCAGCAGTAGCAGATATTTACATTGATTGATGGGGTTGAACAGGGCTAATAAATTATGTAGCGCAACAGATGGGCTACAGACATCTCCAAAAGCAAATTATATACTAAGTGTAGTTATAGCAATAGGTGGCTCTGCCAGGCAAAAAACGGTTTTTGAACATTTTATATTTTAACTTTTTCTTAAATTTTTAAAAAAATGTTTACATTTTATTCCTTACTTAGTGAATTGATAAATGTTTTATTTTATTGAAACAATCTAGATCTAATCTTATGAGAAAACTATTACTATTATACACATAGCGTTTTTTTTTTTTTTTTTTTTACACATTCTATAATAGTAATTAAACTGTAATAAAGCACACAACACTTACGCTGTTCAAAAACTGGCAGAATACCGCAATGACACTTTAGCAAGGATTATAATGAGGACTTATTACGTATTCTAAATTCCATTTGTGTTTTTTGTATCTTGTATGTAAAATGTATTTTCCCCGTTTTCCTCGTCATTGGACAAGTGAGAATAGACCGATATAATATTTCTTCCTGTGGAATTTTCTTGCAAGCAGTAATCAAGCCTTCTAATCATTTTGATTCCTCAGTCATGGAAATAACACAGTGTTACATGAATCTGGCGCTGGTCCTTGGCCGTGGGAGCAACAGAGGAAGTTTTGGAAAATAAGAACGCCTTTGGAGGACGACGTAACTTTTCATGGCTCGTTTCGCCGTGTGAAAGACTGACTGTTATGGGGAGGAAAAAAAAAAAAAAAAAAGAGCAACGCAATGAGGAAAGAAAAACGAGAGAGGTGTGTGAGAGAGAGTTTAGGGTGTGCTGATCCGAGCTGGCCGCACTGTGTGGAAACGTTCGGTACACTTTTACATGACAGGCACAAACAGCTGCCTCGTTTCTTTCCCGTCTGACGTGTTGGGTTCGGAGATTTATGCTCAGTGCCAGAGGAATGTGTTCAGTGGTCTTTCCACGCTACTCAGAGAAAACTGAATACACACACACACACACACACACACTCCACGGCCTCCATCGTCAGTCCTATAACATTACACACTATAGCGTCACTGTTACTGTGGGTAGGCATGTGCTAAAATCAATACACTGTTTAATGATATTGAAGATATTGCTTTTTATGCATCATTTTTTCAATTGAGTCCATTTAAAATTAAGGTAATCAGTTCATATTTTCAATTATGCAAAGCATTACACAACATTGTGTTGAATATTGGGATTAAAAATATCATCAGCACATGTCTATCTGCAGGAACACGCCCTGTTTTACAGTAGCATTCGATTCATTTTTCTCTGTTGTCCTCATGCACTCAGTCGCAGACGTAGTTCAGTTCTACTTTTATTTTTTGCTTTATGAAAATTTTCAAAAAAAAGTTATTGTAGAAAATGTGCAATATGTTTTTTTTTTTTTTTTATGATAAATATCACACAATCTATGGGCTTTTAGCCGACAGCTCACTTCCTTCCATAATTGATTACAAAAGAATAAAAGGAAATGCAAACCGATTTGACGATGAGATGACAAAGACGGAAAGGACTGGTTACTGTAATAAGAATCGCCATGCGTACAGACACATGGGTGAATATTGTTTACTAAAATGTAAAGGAGGTGAAAATGTTTATGCTGTATGTATTTGTGACTTGAGCCTTGCTCACCGTGCATGCAGTTTCTTCGATTTACTGCGTTGACATTCACGCGGACGACTAGGCGCATGTCGATAATCGTCCTAAGTTTTATATCTCAGTGTACATAATAATGAAATAAAACGATACCTACTATTGTTTAAACTATTGTTAAAAGCTTAAAATTAAATAAAATAAGTAAGAAATAAAATGAACAAGAATTTCGACACTAAATGCAGCACGTCACAGTTTCAGTGAGAAGCGCAACAAGTAAAACCCGATTATCGCCACGTGCCTACGAGTGAGCGGTGAGGAATAGATTAAAAAAAAAAAACTACTTGTTTTAGGTTTTAAAAAAAGTCTGAGCTTTGTTTGCATGTTAGAAAACAGACTATTTGAAATTCTCTGTTCGGTGATGAATTAACCCCTTCAGACCTGTTTTATGTGTGAAATCAAAGAATCAGCAATTTTTTATTTTGGTGCCATCAAATATAAGCATCAGCAATCGAAAGATGTACCTAAATAATTGGGTTCCCTTCAGAATTATGCATATTTTCTTTGTTTGTGTGACACATGAAGCCAGCTCACCCACATGTTTTTGCACTGCTGTGCATGGTATGTCACAGAGCAGCGTAATGCACTCGGAGGATAAGAGCTATCTGCCCTCTTCCGCATACTTGAAGCCATAGACATTCGGGATTGGGAGATACATTTCTTTAGGCCCAAAGTTCATCACTTTTTGATTAGAAACTATTGAATCGAAACATCGTTTTGAGATTCAGCGCTGAATCGTTGCCTTATCACTCGAAAATATGTTTGGCTTTATCCATTTATACATTTTAGACTAAAATCCATGTATCATGATATAGACACAGGGGGTGGAGGGGTTAATTCGGGTATGTGATACATTGAATGACAGATGTGTTGCAAATTCAAGAGTCTTTAACTACTGTTTACCTCAGAGGAATGCAAAAGATGCAAAAAAAGAAAAGAAAAAAAGAAAGAAACATGCCTTGTCTTAATTCTTTAGTAAGAGAACACTACATTGTGCCACTGTTTTGTTTCATTATTGCTGGCACATAGTGGTGATTTTATTTTGGATTTCAGATTTCATTACCAAGTCTGTGTGCATTTCAAAGAAAGCTTATTTATTCTGTAATGAGTAGTGCATCGTTATTATTTCGATATTATTTTAAAAGACATGCGTGCACAAAGGGCTTGCATAGGCTATGCTGTATTTGTTTTTCTTACTGCTTCGCTTAAATTACTTCAAATCCACTACGTTACCACCATTAAGGCCAATATTTGAGTAAGGCGGTCTCTACATGCACTACAGTCCAAACAAATGTGCTGTTTTACTCATTTGAGACTGGAAGGTCAAATTCTTTTCTAGCTTTATCGAGCATCATCTCTTTTGCCATGCTGTATATGCAACATTTGTTTACTCGCAGTCGCTCGCTGGCATGCAATGCAGGGATATTGAATATAACTGTGCCTACTGAATGTAATTATGTACCGCTGATGATTAGGAGAAACCTTCAATATATATAAGCTCCAGAAATTTTAGGGCAGTCAAACAGAAATATAATGAAGTGATATTGTATAATATAAATTCTATAGGTTTCCGAGAGAAATATCAGAACGATGGGTATGCTACAATTTTTTTTTTTTTTTCGAATCAAATATGTACAGAAAATAACAGCTATTTTTATGATGTTTGAAATATCTAAAAAAAAAAAACTATTAAGCATTATATGGTACCTGTTTTGCCATTTTCCTTTTTTTTTTTTTTTTTTTTAAATTACAATTTTTGTGAATATGTGTTATGCATTGTAAATGGCCTGTGTTTATGTTTTCCCAGTCGATTTATTATTTTACGAACTATTCAAAGGGCAGAATTATTTTTCTAAAAACGAACAGCTATTGCACAAAGAAAACATTTATAAACAGCCGTTGGACTCTGTTTTTTACAAAGCTTAGTCCGTTACCCACGTTGGTATTTTTCTAACGTTTTGCACATTTATTTAATGGGTGATTGACGTAATAATCAATTGTGTCACACATTTTTGACAAAAAAAAAAAAGAAAAAAACATTTGGTTCAACTGATGAATAATACAAGCTGCAAAGAGCCTTTATTGTAGATATATTTTACCACTGGAAGAGAAGAATGGTATGACTTTTGTCATTTGAAGCACATTAAGCCCCAGTGACATTTGTACTCTGGAGATTGTAACAGAAATGGTCTGTGTATAACAATAAAAAATGTTATGCCTCACAATTTATACAGAAAAAAATGTGTCCTGTTTTTGCTCGTCTCTCTAAATCTCACTGATGATTAACATCGATATTCCTGATAGAATAAAATCCCACAAATCCTTCCTATGTTCATAACTCCTCAGGACAAAATAATGTAGGAATTGCAGTGCTACCACCAGCACATTTCTGCTTTACATTTCGAAACACTTGGCATTAATAAAGAACACTTATTATGTTCTGCGTCTAGTCGTTTAAAGGTGCATTTCAGCACTGTAGGCAGTGCGATAAATAACCAGGCCGAGCTCAAATCCTGTCAGCAATTTCCTTTTACATGCCTAAAAGTGGACATGGGGCGTATATAGAGTTGTGATTTTACAGATTTGCTTTCGCGCGTGTAATCTTACACTTGTTCCGAGGCCACGGTGAGCCTGTAGCATGCTGCTAAATTTAGATAATGGCTTGTAAGCAGTGAACAGATCCCCACTGACTTTATTGAAAAAAGCATTGCTAAGACATCAATAGCATGCAGGTCATCTTTCCATACTTATCATAACTCTGTCTGGCAGACATCACCACTGAGACATTTAATTAGATTATAATGATGATTATCAATCAACTTTATTACAGTTATGTGAACAAAATTCAGGACAAAGTACATGGAAGTTTATGGAAGTGATGTCATCGATTATGGCTAATATTCGATAAATTTATAGCTGATGCAATAGTTTAAAAAAAAAAAAAAAAAAAAAAAAAAAAAAACGAAAACGTAGATGAGAAGAGCTGTGTTTTTTCCACATGAGTGTAATGTTTTTATTACACACAAGTAAATGTTTTTATTTATTATTGATTGACATACTTGGTATCCATTTATTGTTACATTTATTGGAATGTATGTAAGTGATTATTTAGTATTATTATTATTATTACTAATACTACTGTAGCATATATAACCATACATTATAGCAGATCACACAATGCATAAAATAATAGAGGTAAAGAGGACAGAGGGGTATGGAGACGAATGATCCGCTGTGACGACCCCTAATTGGAGAAGCCGAAAGAAGAAGAAGAAGAAAGGTCAATAGTAAATGTTCACATCATACATAAGAATGAAACCGACACATGCTCTCTGTGACAAGGTTGTTTCAGAGAGGCTGGTTTGAGTGTTTCGGGAACTGCTGATCTTTTGGGATTTTCACCCGCGACAGTTTCAGAGTTCACACAGACCACTGAATAAAGATTTTTCAAAGAGGATCTGCATTGCATTTTCTGCTGCGATGTGATTGGCTGGTTCAATAACAGCATGGATGTGCACTTGTGGAGTTGTTCGATCACTATACAAACAATATAAAGCATAAATATAAACATATTGATTGAATTAGGAAAATAATTCATCAACACTGGCTGACCAATCAGATAAGAGCATTCAATAGTGCTGTTATATAAAAAGTTCCAAAATTCCAAAACAATTTAGATTCCTCTGCACACGCAACTTTTCTATTATGCAATATGATATAATGCCCAAAAACAAAACATTCAACACTCACATTACACACACTGTTGCACCAAAAGTATTTGAACACCTGACCATCGCATCCGTCTGGTCCTTCCTTAAACTGTTGCACACACTTGAAAGCACATAATTGTACTGTTTGTGTGCTATAGCATTATATAATTTCCTTTCACCACCGAAAAAAAATTCCACCATGACAGTGCCACTGCGCACGAAGCAAGCTGCATGACAACGTGGTTTACCAAGGTTAGGGTTGAAAGAACTTGGGTTGCACAGAGTCCTGACCTCAGCCCCATTAAACACCTTTGGGATAAACTGGAATACCAACAACATACCAAGTGTACTAACTAGGTGTAGTATAAATACTATAACAATGTAACAAGAAGTGCTACAGTGACATATTCTTGCCTGACAGAATACTTAGATACATTCTTTTTCTCGTAAACCATCTATTATTTATTTATAATAATCTGGAAATCAAATAAAAGTCAATTAGAGTAATGACTGTGTTTCTACTTTGGACAAGGTGCCATGTTAACACTGTTTGGGGAGTAGCTAGGTGCAACTAGCTTAACTACATTTTAGTAGTGTAGCAGGAGCTACATTCATAGTTCTTCAGCTAAATAGAATGCTAAGGCAGCACCCAACACACTTAACTAAGTTTAGCTAACTAACTAACTAACTAACAGGCCAAGCTGGTAACCCTGTGCTATTCTTTAAAAGATACGACCAATCCAATTTTAAAACTGTCACCAAATCATTAAAGACACCTGAAGTATTGGGACGCATGACTTTTCCAGCCATATGTGCTTCTTCCCCCAACTAGTACAACAAAGTTAAAAGCACACAATTGTATAGGATGTCTTTGAATGCAGTAGCATTGAATTTCACATATTGAATACACACACACACACACACACACACACACACACACACACACACACACACA
>JAAIIK010000029.1:746252-762022 GCA_014706435.1 Silurus glanis | reverse complement strand
CTCTTACAGCTCTTCCTAGATCTCTGATGATCTGACAGCTCTTCCTAGATCTCTGATGCGCACCAAGATCTGTGATGCTCTGTTAGATCCCTGATGATCTCTTAGATCTCTGATGCTCTCTTAGAGCTCCTCCTAGATCTCTGATGCGCTCCTAAATCTCTTAGATCTCTGCTGCTCTCTTACAGCTCTTCCTAGATCTCCAATGCGCGCCCAGATCTGTGATGCTCTCTTAGATCCCTGATGATCTCTTAGCGCTCCTCCTAAATCTGTGGTGCGCTTCTAGATCTCTGATGCTTTTTTACAACTCTTCTTAAATCTCCGATGCTCTCTTAGAGCTCTTCCCAGATCTCCGATGCGCTCATAACCCTCTCGTGCTCTCAGTCTTGTGATGCACTGGTCCAGTCTCCTTTAACCCAGATGATTTATTTTCAAGCAGATCAGTGCGCTGTAATCACTATGCACTGACTTTCTCCCCTCACTAACCTCCATCTCTACGGATCTTCGTCCTTAATCCCGAATGACGGATTTTAATATTGATAACGCGGCTCCGCCAACCGAGCATCGAGCGGAAAAGCGCTTCCGGTCCGGGACGTGCCAAAGTAAAAGCCGCACGCGCAGGTTTTCCAGACGCATTTCCCTTTAACAGTTCTAGACTCTATAATAAATTCGAAAGCACGCGGCCTCCTTCTCTAACTATTTGTAGATGACCGTCAAGAAAGACGCGTTTTGCTTGCGTCATCAGTCTGCGCCAGGAGGGCGCGCGCACATGAGAGGAAACTTCAACATTCAATTCAATGTGATTTTTATTTTATTATTTTTATTTTTATAATCAGAATGTTTGTTTTCTTGTGTCAGTTTCTCTTGTAAATAATACCAATATGAATTTAAGTTCAATTGCTTTTAGTTTAAATATGCCTTAAAGTTACCTTTCAGACATTTGTTGGGGTCTGTAGATGTTTTCTAAGGTCTGCTGGGGTTTGGTGAAATCAGTAGAGGTCTGTCAAGGTTTGCTCAAGTCTGTAAAGGTCCAATTGGGTCTGTAGAGGTCCGATTAGGTTTGTAGAGATCTAATGACGTCTGTGAAGGTTTGCTGAAGTCTGTAGAGGTCCTCTGAGGTCTCAAGTCAAGTCAAGTAGGCTTTTATTGTCCAACCAAATCCAGTGCAGTACAGTGAAAAGAAAAACGAAGGAATATGGTACTATACAAAAGTTAAAACTATATAAAGTGCAAACATTTAGTGCAAAAGAAAAAGCACAAAGAGACAGTAAACACAGTGATTGTCAACATAGTGAACACAGTGACACTGTAACACCAGCCGGTACGGTACAGTAGTTTTTTGCAAAAGGATAATTTGGATAAAAACAAATGCTGTACATGTAAATACAATATTCTAGCAATATCTCTGTATATGCTCCCATAAACTTAGATTCTGATACACCTACTTCCTGCGGAGTGTTCTACACTTTTTTTTAAGTTCCCGAGCTCACCAGTGCAATTATTTATTTATTTAATTTATTTATTTATTTTTTCTCAGAATGTACCAAACTGTTGATTTGGCCACTCCAAACATTTGTGCTATCTCTCATATCATCCTAATGATGGTCTGTTTCACTTCCATTGGGAGGTCTTTTGACCGCATGTTGGGATTCACAGCAACAGCTTCTGAACAGAAATGCCACACCAAGAATCAATTCCAGACCTTTTATCTGCTCAATTGATGATGGATTAATAAGGGAACAGCCCATATAATAGCTTTTGTGGCAATTGTCTGATTACTTTTGGTCCCTTGAAAAAGAGTCGGCTACAGATTAAGGAGCTGTAATTCCTAAAACCTTCTCCCAATTTTTATGTGAATACACTAAAATTACAGCAGAGGGTCTGCACTTTAAGGCTATATTCATTTTATAACTGTATTTTGAGTATGTTTTGGTAAAACAAAACTTGTGTCAGTGTCCAAATATTTCTAGGCCTAACTGTACCTGAATGCTGGATCATACGGAAGTCCTAAGAGGCCATGCATTATAATTTTATTGTTTGCTTTTGTCGTGATCACGACTTCTTATTCTCCACGTGGCCCACCAGCATGGGTCCACATGTCCACTTGGAGAAATGGTTACGGTTATTACCCATGACACTACCTCTAGAACGTGCTCTTATGCCCAGTACACGGGTTAAGTACTGATCACAAGGAAACAATGTTTATTTCAAGAACACGAGACAATTAAGTCGTGATCACAAGAAAACTAGAAACTATTATAATGCATTATTAGGCCTTCCGTAGGATCATAAGCCTGCATTAATAAATAAACCTAATTGTTGATCACAAGCCTATTTAAAAATTATCCTTATAGTTTTATGATGAAATACAATAAATATGGCAAAACCAATGGAACAAAATATGTTTTTGTGTTAAGTGGGTGATTAACAATGAATTCTCTGAACCCACAGATCACCATGTCGAGCAAACGCGTTACCGTAAAGCGTGGTGTACGTGCGCACTAATATTCCAGCAGACCCTTTGTGAAGGAACTGTAGTTGACGTGTTTTTATCAGACACTTCCTGTATCAACACCGAAATCGCATGTTTAATACATTTAAATTAGTGAAAAATCTTTAAAACGTTCATGTAAACACGAATTTATATAAGATATAATTAATAGGTGCTCATACTCGTGTTCTTACGACACCAACGCAGCTGTGAAGGCATTGCACGCCAAATGCGTGAGCGCGTTTCAAACAGCTCCGTCCTTCATACAGAAGTGCCCTAAATAGTGTACAAAATAGGGAAAATTGAGCATCCTATGTAGTTCTCGTTATATCTATTTAGTACGTATCCACGGTTTGTCTTGAGCCTTCGTGTGCGCGAGATCCCGGAAGTGTAGCTTTCTGTCGTTTGCACGGCAACACCAGACAGTGAAGGGAGAATTTAAAAGTTATAAATCTCACAATATTAAGTCCACTCTGATAAAAAAAAATAAAATAAAAAAAAACTCCTCCCGGGTCCGTATAACTTTCGGAAAGTCTTATTCCGAATATGGCCCCTCGTGACGTCACGAAGGGCGGAATTCCTTGTATGGCCCCTTCTACCGGAAGAGCGCGTGCGCACACAGCAACGAGAGCGAGAGCACCACCGTTCACGTGCTTCATAGGCTAAGGAATTCGTCGGCAGCAGACTGCAAAGGACTTGCTCGAAAAGAATGTCTCCAAAAAAGTGTATTTTTGGTTGTGAGGGAAAAACAACTCTGTTCAGCTTCCCAAAGAACCAAGAGTTACGCGAACAGTGGGTGCAGTTTGTTTTTTCAGGGCAGCAACAGCGTTTTGCAAATGTGTTCGTTTGTTCCCGTCATTTTGACAACGATTGCTTTAGAAACAAGGCTCAGTTCGACGCCGGATTTGCACAGCGTTTGATACTGAAAAATGGAGCGGCCCCAGCGATAAAAAATCCCAGTCATAAATCAGAACCACAGGGGGTAAGTCAAACTTACCAATGGCCTCTAAGCAAATGTACAATACGACACGTTGCTTTCTAGTCATTGTTGCTCGATGATTAATTTAAGCCCCGGGATCCGATTCTGGATCGAATACGTACTTCCAGATCTGATTGATAGCCATAGCTCGTTTAAGTCCATAAAGTTTTTGTTCCTGTTTTATTTATAGCAATATCACAGATTGCACACAATCTCTACACTCAGGGTTCATACTCATTCCTATGGTCTGGATTAGTATGGGGGAAAAAGAAAGAACATTGAGTATTGAAAAATATTTGTGTTTCCATCCTATTGCCCTATTCGGTTTTCTAACATATAAAAGAAAAAAATTTCCCAAAAAAATATAAAACAAGTTGCACAGTCAAAGGCGCTGTGCTGCCATGGCAGCTGCTGCCTCACAACGCAACAACCAATCACATCTACACTCATCCATTTGAAAACGGCGTTTTCGTCACTTCCCAAAAGTTGCTCATCCACACTGAATCGTTTTCCAAAAGAGACACGCAAACGGCATTTTCAAATGTATTCGCTTTGAAGGGCGTTTTCAAAAAAGCTACGTTTTAGTTGACTGAAAATGCAGAAACGGAGAGAAAAATATATTTTTAAACAAAAACGTATTAGTGTGGACATGGCCAAAAGGTGTTTTTGTTTTTTTGTGGATTTAGGAGCAGACGCCAAAAAGATCGGTGCTAGACTGGATCTGCACAGATGTGATTGGTTGTTGCTATTGTGAGGCAGCAGCTGCCATGGCAGCACAGCGCCTCTGACTGTGCAACTAAACACATGGAAAATATCAGAGATTCTGATTCTGACATACATCAGAGATCGTAACGTAACGCATTTTAGACGTTAAATATGGTCTTAATAATCTTTAGGGAAGTGCATATTCGAGTCTGAAAATGTATGGAATTTTGAAATAAAAAATGTGTAGGAACCCTGTACACTGCTCGCGATTAAATAATAGATAAATGCTGTTAAACCACTGGAAAACTTGAAATTCACCACCATTCAAACAGCAATTCACGCTTCATACTCGATTCATAGAAAATAGTGTTGCGCTAAGCAGTAGCTGGACCTCAGGCAATTAAGGTACAGTGATTTGAATACTGAAGTCTGCTGATGTCTGTAAATGTCTCCTAAATCTGGAAAGATTTACTGAAACCTTTGGTGGTCTGCTTAGTTTGCTGTAGTCTATAGAGGTTTGCCGAGGTCAACTGAAGTCTTTGGAGATCTGTTGAGGTCTGTCGAGGATTTCTAAGGTCTGTAGAGGCTTGCTGAGGATATATATATATCCATTCAAAATTTTCAATCATCTCTCTCCCGCCAATACGGCTCAAACATTCCGCACTTCAGATTCTCCTCAGGCATTCTGTCCAATCGAATGCTGTCAGAATCTGAAGTGTCCCACCCTCACTCTTTAATGAAGTCAGAAATCATCAGATCAGAGATTATTAATGTCTTTAGTTGACAAGAGACTGCTGTTCCTACTCTTTCAGTAGCTCCGTAGTTTATGGCACAATTATTAAAAGACATTGAAACAACAAAAATTCATTTTCTAAAACGACATTACTTAAAACTTAGTACTAACCGTCAACAGGCTGTGAGGTAATGCTACTGGCTATTTAAAACGGGGCGGGGCCACCTGATGCCTTGCCCTGACTTCCTGTTATGGACATTTGTGTCACATCGAATACACATGGAGTGTTTTAGGGCCTTGAATGTTTGTTCTGCGAGGTTTTTTTTTTTTTTATCCACCCAATAGCATACACAAACATCGAGATATCAGTCGTCAGATGGTTTTGTCAGCCAATGAGAATGTTTTAAAGCCATGTTCTAGAACATATGTTCTAAAGCTACGTTCATGTACACAGTAACTTACAGTGAGCGATCAACTTGAAACTATGCAAAGCATTGGATCATTAAAAAACAGCTGGATTTGAATATGGTATAACTCCCAAGTACGACTGAGGCTGTATAATGAGCTAAACGCTATTGGTTATTGAGAAAGTAGCGTTTAAATAGTCCAACTTTGACTTCCCGGTTCAGTCCACAGAGACCACAGAGCTCAATTTATGACCCAAAATTTTTATTTTTTTCCTTACAATTTGTGATTTTTCACTGCAGAACATGACATTGATTGATGATTTAATCTACGGTGTGCCAGCGGTGAGAGAGTGGAGGGCGTCCCCCTTTTAGGGTTGCAAAATTCCAGGTATTTGAAAGACTGGAAACTTTCCATGGAAATTAATTGGATTGAATAAGAATAGACTGTGAATTTGCAAAATCGCAGGTCATTAACAGGGAATTTAAATGTAGTTGAAACAAAAATGTAACCGGATAATCTCGGTTAAAACAACTGAGCTAAGTTTCTACCCTGCACATTGATCAGTCTCCAATGAGGCCACACCCCCCAAATATACTGTACATTCCCCCATTACATAAGATGGATCATTTCTTAAATCCTGCACACACAATAATGTTAGAAAATGTCCATCTTGGCAAGTAAATTATATAAACATTACATAGATTTATGTTTAAAACCTATTTTTTTTCTATGTGTAAGAATTAAATCAAATGTCATTTGCATCATTTTGCATGCATGTCAGCTTATGACCAAACAACGTGCTTATATTTATGTTTGTATATGATACAGTTGATATAATTTTCCCCAAATTTCTAATGAATTTCCATTAATTCCTGGTATCTTTTTGACCTGGAATATTTTCAAAATTCCCCATATGATTTTCCCATAGATAGTTTCCAGACATGTCCCCGCCCCCCCCCCCTTTCAACCCTAATGGCTTTGTGACACTTCATATGCAATGTGCTTCGAGTGCATTGTAACAACAGTTTGGGGAAGAACCACACATGGGAATGAGTAATAATTTGACTGGATGTATTTTTTTGTTTATTTGTTTGTTTGTCTGTCTCTTCGACTTTAGGAGAAAGTAGAAGAAACCACAGCCGAAACACGCCTGTGCCCATTGTGTCAAAGATGCCAAAAGGACAGCGAGGCTCTTGCTTTTCACCTGACTAAAAAACACAGCGTGCATCCAGCTTGTCTTGAAAACCTACTTGTTTCAGTGGGTATTTTAATATTACTAGCTATTAATAAATACTAGCTATAACTAAAATGCCATTTTAAATAGGTCTTTATGGAGTATTGCCGATTATACTGTATTTTAACATTAGACAGTTTTAGTCCACCTTATAATAATGGTTTTGTCCCCAAAAATGTTTTTTTTTTAATTATAATTAAATACTTTTTAGCCAAAGTAAAACTTGCAGCAAACATATCTTTGGCCATTCAGTTACATTTGAGTTACATGGAGTACCTCTGATTATGTTCCTTCTCAATTTTTTTCTTTTCTCGACCTCCTCTTTAAGGCACCTTATGCGATCCGTTCCAGTGATGGAGTCACAGAATCCAGTCCAGAAAATATCAGTAAGTTTAAGCTGAATTTTGCATTATTGAATGTTCACACACACACACCAATCAGGCATAACTTTATGGTCATCAATCAGGCTTAACATTATGACCACCTGCCTAATATTGTGTTGGTCCCCCCTTTGCTGCCAAAACAGTTCTGACCCATTGAACATAAACAGCATGGACATCTTCAGCAATTTGAGCTGTTCGTCTGTTGGATCGGACCACACGGATCAGCCTTCGCTCCCCACGTGCATCAATGAGCCTTGGCCGCGCGTGACCCTGTCGCCGGTTCCCCACTGTTCCTTCAATGGAGCACTTTTGATAGATACTGACCACTGCAGACCAGAACATCCCACAAGAGCTGCAGTTTTGGAGATGCTCTGACCCAGTCGTCTAGACCAGTGATTTTCAACCAGTGTGCCGCGACACACTAGTGTGCCGTGAGAGATCGTCAGGTGTGCCGCGGGAAATTATCTAATATCATCTAATTAACCATTGTCGGGTGTCTGTGCTGTAATAAAGTGTAACAGATAATGTAATATTCTTCTATTTCAGTAGGTGGCAGCAGAGGGCGATAAATGCCTGTAAAGACAATAGAGTTAGTGCTGCACGACACGTGACAGTTTGGGATCTCAGCAAGACGAGCAAGTGACAGTGATGGAGAAGTTTTTGAGAAGGGAAAATGCAAATGCCGAACAGGGCCTTGGACAAAATTCTGACACAGATGAATGCCCTAGTATGAGTGGTCAAAAGAACAAAGCCAAGACAGTGAGCTCGAGGCAATACAGCGAAAGCTATCTTTTATTTGGATTTACTTTCACCGGGGATGCGACAGCACCGACGCCGCTGTGCTTGGTGTGTGGTGAGAAGCTATCCAATAGCGCCATGGTGCCAAGCAAGCTTAAACGCCATCTCCAAACGAAACACCCTTCCGTTCAAAACAAGCCGATGGACTATTTTGTATGCTTACGTACAAACAATGAGAAACAGGCAACTTTTTTTAGAAAAACCACAAAGTTAAACGAGAGAGCCCTCAAAGCTAGCTACCTTGTTGCTGAACTCGTAGCTAAATCAAAAAAGTCCCACACTGTGGCAGAAACATTAATACTGCCAGCTTGTAAAGCCATTGTAAATGAGATGCTCGGCCCTGACGCGGCCAAAGAGATAGCTAAAGTGCCTCTCTCAGATAACACAATTGCCAGACGTATTGATGACATGTCTGCGGACATCGAAACTGTTGTTTTGGAAAAGATGCGCATCAGTAAGAAAATTGCCTTGCAACTTGATGAGTCGACGGATATTAGTCACTAATATCCGTCACTAATGACACTCTAACAGTTAGAGTGTCATTTTGGTTGGTGGTGTGCCCCAGAATTTTGTAAGTGTAAAAAATGTGCCGCGGCTCAAAAAAGGTTGAAAATCACTGGTCTAGACGTCACAATTTGGCTCTTTTCAAACTCAAATTCTTACGCTTGCCCATTTTTCCTGCTTCTAACACGTCAACTTTGAGGACAAAATGTTCACTTGATGCCTAATAATATCTCGCCCACTAACAGGTGCCACGATGAAGAGATAATCAGTGTTTTTCACTTCACTGCTCATAATGTTCTAATGTCATAATGTTATTCCTGATCGGTTTAAATATCAATACCATTTACGTTTATGTAAATCACTTGTGCATTATCAATTAACATTTTACATTTCCTTTCCTTGAAAGACGGCACATCGCAGCAGAAGTCCTTCACCGAATCCCCTTTAATTCCAGTTCAACAAGATGCTTCATCCCAGGAACATGATACTAGTGATAAATCAGGAGTAGCGAACAAAGGAAGTGGCGACAGTGACTCAGGAGCCTCAGTAGAAAACAATCCAAACGCTGCTGCTGCTAAAGGCAGCGTTAGCCACCCTTTCAAGTGTCACGCATGTCTGAAATTCTTTACTCACGAAACTGCATTGAACATACACTATAATTCAGCCACTCATATCCAAAAGACGAGAACAGAAGCAAGGAATGACGGTGATTCCGCATCTTCTATCCTTGCTTACCCTTATGCCTCTAGCAAGCCGTACCAGTGTGACGTGTGCCACGTCTCTTACTTTTACCCCTTCGGCTTGGAGAACCATCTAAAGTCTGTGTTGCACCAGAGTCGTACCAGGAAGGCTGGAATCACTGCAGCGATTTCCAAAACGAATACAGGGACCGGGATCACCGTGGCGAACCTGGGAGGCAGCACCGTGCCTAGTGCCAAGCCTCATAACTGTGTGCCACAAGCAGAGAAGGTTCAGATTCAACCTGCTTCCTCGTCGCTTCCTAATCCAGTGGTGTCGGCTCAGGCAGTGCCTGCTGTTCTCCCTCTCCTAACATTAGCACCAAACTCTGTTCCACACACCCTTGTTCCCTCTGTCTTTCCTGCACCTGGGACTTCAACGACTCAGCTAATACCCCAGCCCCAAATGCTAATGCCTCTTATCGTGAACGGGCTCCAAACCCACGGTCCAAACCCAGACGGCCCTCGGCATCTGTTGCAGCAAGCTGTGAATGTTCTTGGTCTCAGTTCATCACAGCATGTTAAAGAACTTTGCTCAAGTGAAACACAAAGTCATTTGGCAACTACTGTAGTCTCCAGCGCATCTCAGACAACTTTAGAGACGATTAAATCTGCTGACGTGGCAGGAGTGAAAATTGAAATCAAGGAGGAGCCCTGTGATCGAGAGGTATCACCGATGGACCCCTGTACAGCGGACGCCATAAGTCAGGGTTTGAAACAAGAGTGGGATGGAATCGAGAACAGTAGAACTACTAACACTACTATTTGCAGAATAGAGGGTGGGGACAAGCAGCAGAGCAAAGCCAAAGTGGTAAGTATGGGGGAAAATTCAAAAAGACACCCTCCTGATGCAAATAAAGCTTTAAGAACCGAAGACCTTCAGAGTTCACATGTTACCAGAACCAGTCCTTCAAAATGCAACCCTTCAAACGCTAAGCGTGTCTTAACGTCTTCAAGTACCATGACTTGTTCAAGCTTGCCCTCTGGACCTCCAGTATTAACCGAGTTTCAGTCCGAGGTCCTGTGGGCTTTTCTCGAGTCCCAGAACGAGGCAGATTCGGTCATTCCACCAAGAGAAGATTGTGAAACCCTTGGCAGGGTCGTAGGACTAACTGAGGACGAGGTACGCAAATGGCTAGCGAACACCCATCGTACCAAAGAAAGGCATTGTGCAGATGTAAAGTCATGCTATGAGAGACGAGAAAGCACAGAGGATGAGGAAGATGATCTAATGATTGATGAAAGCGGGGGGATAGTCATTCGCTCGACTACGGATTTCCTTTCAGACGAAGACGGCGGAGATAAACAGACCACAGTGAATAAGAAGAGAAAAAGAGCCATGGAAATGGAAGATTCCGACGAGGACTCATGAGAGGAAATGTGCAGATTTCTATATCAATTTAGAACCAGATGATCCTCCAGTTGACCCTCATGGTTTTTAAACCACTCATACCTTTGTGTCCACCAATTACTTAGTCTCAGGTTCAAAAACCATTTCCAAGACATAGTTATATATATTGAATGTTGTCGTGATTTCATTTAATTCATTACTCTGTTGGTTCCGTTCGGTTTTTGGGGAGCTGATCGGTAAAAAGCAACACTACAGTTTTTCACTTTTTATTATCTTACCATGTAAATTTTGGTTTCTTTCTGAATAATGTGTATATAATATATAACAGTATCTATGTTCAGCCATGTACAAACATGATTATTATAAAAAGAAAGCTTTATATGGTGTGAATATTAAACTTTTTCTCTATTTGTGTTACGCACGCTTGTTTTTTGCTCGGTCTTCTTCAACCATTCACATTTTCGCTGCACTATTAATTAAGCTTGGAGTATGAACAAATCATACTGGTTCTGCTGGGAGGTACCCATTCTTTGCATTGTTCCACATAGGTTTATTCACCATGCACAGCAAGAAACTGTAACAAAAGATTTGATCATACTTATGTTTTCACAGAGTTACAATAACACACTTATATTTCAGTATTAAACAACACTTCGTTCTGGTCCACTAATCTGATTGGCTGAGCACCGTTTAGAGGGTGCTTTTATTTAGTATAACCACACCGAGATGTTTTACTGCTCATCTGTATTCACCACATACAATTCCACTTTTAGCAATAGTCCTAAATATAAAGCCTGAAAACCCATCAGAGGAAGATGTGGCAGAAGAAGGATCACCAGTTTAATTCCCAGATGTACCTGTAACAGAAATTATTCAGAGCTAGATGACAGACTACAAAGTGTTTTGCTTATTTGGGATTTATTCTCATTAGCAGGGGGAAAAAACAACACTTGGACCCTATTGTGACCAGAATGTCACTTAGTCAGTAGGAAGTATAACTATGTAATCCTGACTGTAATATTGCATAAACCAAACCCAATTTAATTATTAGAGGTATATCTACACCAATCAGGAATAACATTAGTACATTATGAGCGATGAAGTAAAAAACACTGATTATCTCTTCATCGTGGCACCTGTTAGCGGGTGGGATATTATTAGGCAGCAAGTGGACATTTTCTCCTCAAAGTTGATGTGTTAAAAGCAGGAAAAATGGGCAAGCGTAAGGATTTGAGTTTAGTGACGTCTAGACGTCTGGGTCAGAGCATCTCCAAAACTGCCTCTCTTGTGGGATGTTCTGGTCTGCACTGGTCATTGTCTATCAAAAGTGGTCCAAGGAAGGAAGAGTGGTGAACAGGGTCATGGGCGGCCGAGGCTCATTGATGCACGTGCGGAGAGAAGGCTGGCATGAATGGTCCGATCTAACAGACGAGCTCCTGTAGGTCAAACTGCTGGAGAAGTTCATGTTGGTTCTAATAGAAAGGTGTCAGAATACACAGTGCATCACAGTTTATTGCGTATGTGGCTTAGCCACAAACCAAGCGATATTAAGCAGGTGGTCATAACCAGGACTTTAAAGACCAACTGTGCGAATCTTGAATGTCACAAATGAAGGCGAGTGGACGGCATCAAGATGAACCACTGATCAACTAGTTCTCTAAAATTGGTCAACTATGAATCTCTTGAACCTTCATTTAGTGAGCAAATACAGACGGAGCAAAACACACAATTACAATTCATGAAAATGGACGAACAACCAGAAAACGAACGGACACTAGTACAGTACAGTAAAAGTGTGAATCCTCTTGCAATCAGTATAAAGAGTTTTTCTCAGTTGCTTTGGAGCGTTTCTCAGATCAGAAATGAAATTCTCAAAACTCCTTGTTAACCTCCACATCATGTAGTCATTTGTGCTCATCATAAGAACATTTCTTGTTGCTTTGATCAAATCGTGAATGCTTTTGTACATTCATTTAATCGATTGTGTACAATTTTCTGATGTTTCCTATGCTTTCAGTTGCTTATTATGTTGATCAAAATATATTATACTGGTTGTACCTGAATAGCCGTAACCCCCAAAACATCTTAGCATCAGTTCATTGTATAAGTCAGTGAATGCAAAATGGTTAAACCAGTTGTCATCATCTGTCATCTAAAATTTCTATTAACTTTTTTTTTGTAAATGTGACTTGAATTGATGAATTGTGCAGATGAATCTTGAATGTCACTAATGAAGGCGAGTGAACGGCATCAGATCAACCAATGATCTACTAGTTCTCTAAAACAGGTCAAAGGTGAATCTTGTGAACCTTCAATTGGAGACGGAGCAAAACACAAAATTATATGTTCTGAATTTGTTGGTCAACTAAGAAACAACCGAACACTTTTACAGTACAGCAAAAGTGAATCCTGTGTCTCTTGCAATCAATATACATCAAATACGCAATCAAATAAATGAATTTGTGCTGCTGAAATTCATAGACGACAAACAGAAGGAAGTCAAATTTTGTGCGATTTCAATCACTGTGATCCAAACTGTAGTTTCCATCATGTAATCCTGAAACTGTGCAGCGTCATACTGAGAACATGCCTAAACATGTTGATGATTTTGTTTGTGAACAATGACAAAGGCACTTTTCACTCTGATGGGAATGAGATGTTCATCAACACAAACACTTACTTTCGAGAGGTGAACTGAGGATTTTGAGAAAAGTACAGGCTTATGCAAGAAATCCGATGTGCTGTGAAATGCACTTATTTACTTGCAAATATTAAGGATGATTCCAGAAATGCTCCAAAGCAACAACTGTTTTTGTGATGTTTAATAAAATGTGACAAACTAGAAGTTTGATATTCTGAATCAAATGAAATTCATGGAATGATGAAGACCTTCCCCCTCGAACTCCCTCGGCTCTACGGTATATACTGTCTCGATACAGATATTGATTTACTGATGATCAAATAATGTTAATGAACAAAATGCACGTTCGTTACAATTATTTCACAGTACATGAGCCTTAAGGAGTTCCGTGTAGTGATCTGGGCGAAATCGCTGAAGATAGACCTCCATTTTTCCCCGAGTCTTCTGCTCACCGCTGATCCCTAACGAGTGAAAAAGAGGTAAATGGTCATGAAGACACATTAATACATCATAAAACTGCATGTTGGTATCTATCGCTCTAGATGTGGCTATCAATCTGTCTAATTTATTCCTTATTTAAATAAACACATTACTCTAGCTAGTGTTAAAATACACTATATTGCCAAAAGTATTGGGTCTCCTGGTCATAAGTCTGGTATGTGATTTTTGAGCATTAAATTCCACATTTAGTCCCAATTTGCTCTTAATTCCCTCCACTCTTCTGGGAAGATGTTCTACACAACATTTTGGAGTGTGCTTAGCATGGCATGGCAATGTGCCTGTGCACAAAGCCAGTTCCTTAAAGATCTGGTGTACATGCTTTGGAGAGGAATATCTTGAGTGGTCTGCTACAGATCTCTAAACTCATCCCTACTGAACACCTTTGGGATGAATTGGAAGGCTCCATCACTACCTGCCTTTCACCCTTGTGGCTGATGAACACAAATATCCACAAGCACACTCCAAAATCTAGTGGAACATCTTCCCAGAAGAGTGGAGGGAATTATAAGAGCAAATTGGGACTAAATGTGGAATACAATGCTCAAAAATCACATACCAGACTTATGACCAGGTGACCCAATACTTTTGGAAATATAGTGAATGTTGGCCATGTCTTTTTATAACTTCTTTAAAAAAGGGTGGTGGGAGAGGGGGATTAGAAGACAGCGGTCATTAAAATGTCTTCCTAATAGTACACTGCAACTGAATCTATCTGCCTAAATCTGAATGCAATCTAATAGGAGTGACTATTATTCAAAGGTGATTTCAAATCAATGCTTCATTACAATATTTTATATATAATTATCAACACAGGTCTATTCCTCTCCAGTCACCTAATATTTCAGCCTCTCCAGTCACCTAATATTTCAGCCGTCTTCTCGATACTCTGCATCGCAGACTTCATCTCGTTCCCTTCTGCAACAAGAACTTCGATCTCTCCCACGCAGTAGCCGAAATCGGCCCGATCCAGATCGACCCGGACTTTTCCGTCGCCCTCGTCGTACTCTAGCGCATAAGAACACCGCTGCGTGGTGAACTCTGCGAAACACTCCAGCTTCATTTCCTGCAGCCATTTCTCAAACTCGTGAACGTCTTTACCTCGTTCTGTCTGGAAGGAGTCCGATGTGGGGTCTACGTAAACGTCCATGAGTTCAGCTCTGATCTGAAGCATATCTGTAATCTCTTTGTATTTAGTGCACACACCCTGCGCTCTTTTCTCAGCGATCGAATGCGATGACGTTGACCGTTTTAGCTCCCAGGATCCTTCTCGCTTTCTCAGCCAGAAATCTTTTAAGGTTAACGTGAAGTCTGCCGAGTCGAAGTACTGATCTTTAAACTCATACTGACCCAAACAAACAGCTAGGAAGAGAAGAAACAAGGGAAAATGTCAGCTCCTGGTGCTGCACCTGGTCAGGTGATTGTTGAAAGGGTTTTATCATATCAAGAAGTGAAAAAACAACAACAACATTCCATCTATTCATTAATTACAGATTAGAAAAATAAATCAATATTTTAACATCTTAGTGAAGCACATTTCATTTGTTCTGTAATCCTACTTGACAATTTCACGAAATCATCCGCTCTTTTGTTTTGCTTTTTTCAAGAGTTCTCTATGAGCATCTGTGCCATTTGGGCTTTTCTCTTCATCAGATGTGTCTCCTGGTTCAGGATCATACTCCACATCATCCTCAGACACCAAAGATATGGTCTCTGGACATCTGATGAAGAGGACAGTTCAAAAACACTGAATCTCTCGCTCGTGTTGAAATAGACTGATGATGCAGAATGAAACTGATAACACACACGAGCCTATAGATAACAATGTTCAGACACTTCTGTTCACAACACACCCGTAAAAGATAGATATAGATAGATATATAAAGATGGTAAAAGAGGTGTAAGATGTGTCTGTGATGTGGGTAGTTGAGCCAAATTTGATTTACAGAGCAACAGATAACTTTTATATACCTGGCGAGTCAATTTTGACCCGTAGCACCACAGATGTCAATTTTATTTTTTTTTAAGACTTTAGAATTGACTAAAAATGGTGAGACTGTTTGAGGACATCATGAAGACTTGTTTCAACAGAAATTAAGTAAATAGTGGTTTTTTTTATATGTAAATTGTACATTTGACCTTAACACAATATAAAGGTTAAACAAAACAATCAATATTGACATCTTAAGATATACCAATATGGTACACACTTAATGGATTATATACGATCATAATCTCTCTCTCTCTCTCTCTCTCTCTCTCAAACACACACACACACACACACACACACACACACACACACACACACACA
>JAAIIK010000029.1:725093-735096 GCA_014706435.1 Silurus glanis | reverse complement strand
TATATATATATATATATATAAAAATTTATGCTTTTTTAAATGTATTTCTATCTGCATGTTTGACAGTCATAAAAAGCATTTCACATGTACTCTGTATGAATATATGTGACGAATAAAATTTTTATTTGATTTAATAGAAAAATATAAATTTTTGATCACCTCAGTTACGCACAAGCTGCACACTTAGTTTTTTTTTTTTTTTATATTATTCATTATTTATTTTAAAACCCACATTACTTTTGTCCTTGTTGCAAAGCTTGACAATGATTGGAGGATTTCAGTGCAGGTGCTAGTTAATGTGGAATAAGCTAGTAATAAAGTCATGGCAAATTTTTCCACGTACTGATATTTTGCATGTTATTTGAATCTCTATGCCTGGAAATTGCAATGTATATTAAAGACTGGTTTTAGTGGCCATCAATACCATGCCATATCTGCAGTGGCTAATGATGTCCCTTTTATTGCAGGAGGAGCTAGGAGAGACCATGGGTGGGGACAGCGATAAGGGGTCATTGTGGCTGTGTCCTTTGTGTCAACAAGGTCAATTGGACCGTGATGGACTTGCTTTGCACCTGTCCGAAAAACACAGCGTGCTTCCTGCATGCCTCGCTAAGCTGTTGGACATTGTGAGTAATAATAATTGTCACAGTCATCTTGCGGAAGGTTATGGCAAGGATAGTTTAGTCGCATTTAATTCTAGTGAACTCGAAAGCTGCTAGCGTTAATATTTCCCCTGCGAACCTTACATATTTGTAATATTCATATTTCACATACCAGTAAGGTTGTGTAAATTTATGGTAAGGGCTATAAATATGAAATAGTAAGTCATTGCAATTTGTTGGGAATTCTCTATTGTATGCCTTTTTACTTTTCCTCTGTTAAGGCGGCTCCCAAAGACTGCTCCAACAACGAAGACGGAGGGTCCGGTGCGCCAAATGATATCAGTAAGTTTCAGTGTCAGCTTCAATTGCAGACCTTTCAATGCTAGTTAGATATTATTAGTTTTCATACCAATTGAAATGAATATCTTACAAATCAAATATCAACGTTTTACTGCATCTTTTTTTCCAAGATGGCACATCGCAGCAGCAGAGTTCAGAAAACTCGCCCGTTACGGAGGCTCTGAATGAAGCTCTGACCAGTGACCACGATGGTTCCTCCCAGGAAAAAGAGGTGTGTGAAGAGTTAGGTGGAGAGGAAAATAAGAACGACTGTAGTAATACGGAATCGAGTCAGGATAACGTTACCCAGCCTGAAAGATCCGAAGCCTCGGCCAACGATGAAAAATCCAATGATAAAAGCAATACTCCTGCTGACGGCGATGTTAACCACGCTTTCAAGTGTCACGCGTGTTTGGAATTCTTTCCCACTAGATCGGCATTGAGTGTACATTATAATTCAGCCACTCACATCCAAAGGATGAGGACGGGAACAGGGAACGACAGCGATTCCTCGACCCCAGTTCTTGCTCGTCCTTATGTCTCGAATAAACCCTACCAGTGTGCAGTGTGTCGCGTCTCTTATAACCATGCCATCACCCTGGAAAGTCATTTGAAGTCTGTATTGCATCAGAGCCGTAGCAGGAACGCCGGAAATGCCGCCGCGATTTCCTCAACGAATGCAGGAACTGGAAATGTAGCAGCGAATGTGGCAGTGACTACAGTGGCTAATACTAGCCAGTTAGCTTACGTTACAACCAGTAATTGTGTCACGCAAGCAAGCCTGACTGCATCCCAAGCGATGACCAAAGATGATGAACAGGTTAAGCCTCAGCCTGCACCCTCATTGCTTTCGTCCCCAGTGGCCTCAGCTCAGGCAGTATCAGCTTTTCTTACTCTTTTAACCTCAAGTCCAAATTCTGCTCCACACTCCATTCTTCCCTCTCTTTTTGCTAGTGGAACAGGTGCTGCACCAGGCACAGCAACTCCGCAGCTAATAACCCAGCCTCAGATGCTTATGCCCCTTATCTTGAATGGACTCCAAACACAGAGTCCAACCTCGGAATCCCCCAAACAACTTTTGCCGCAAGCTGTGCCAGTCCTTGGTCTAAACGCCGCACAGCAGGCGCTCTTGACCCAAGGACTAAGTGGCTTGCAAAGTCAGTGGCCTGCTTTTAGACTGTCCAATGCAGCTCAGATGCCTTCAGAAGAGAACGACAATAGCGGTGAAAAGGGAGCAGGCACCAAAGTGAAAAAGGAGGAGCCTCAACAGGAGTCTTGTGACCAACAAGTGCCACAGACATCAGATGAAACCTGGGCCACAGATGATGGTTCTGTGAAAAGCGGTGTTAAGGTAGAGATTAAACAAGAGTCCGGCCGCTTAAAATATGAGAAGAAAGGTTTCGAAGATGGCACGCTATGTAATGCCAAGCAAGAGAATGATGAAATGGATATTGAAAGCACAGTTGATAAGGAGGGTTTGGGCGAAAATGCAAAAAGAAATTCTGATGCAAATAAAGACTCCGGAAGTGAGGATTATCCGTGTAGTTGCTCGTCGTCTTGTCATGCTGAATCCTGTCAGTCTTCTACACACAGCGATCATAATATTGTCAACCATTCAGAAGTCAAACCCAGTCCTGCAAAATGTAACCCCTCAAACACTACCCTTGCCTTAATGTCCTCGCAACATAAGAGTGCCAAGGTTCATGCAATCTGGTCCTCAGGACCTCCAGGACTAAGTGAGTTTCAGTCTCAGGTTCTGTGGGCTTTTTTTGAGTCTCAAAATGAGGCTGATTCAGCAATTCCATCAAGAGAGGACTGTGAAGCCCTTGGCAGGGAAGTAGGATTAACGGAAGACGAGGTACGAAAGTGGCTGGTCGATGCCCGCCGTGCCAAAGAGAGACATAGTGCAGAAAGAATGGAGCACGATGAAATAGAAGGAAGCATTGAAGATGATGAAGGTGCTCTAATGATAGATGAAAGCGAATATGGACAGAGTCCATCAGCTGCCAGTAGTCATGCAATGGATCTCTCGAACAGTTCTGAGGTGCGCAAAGATAAAGCATACAGCCAAAGCCAAGGGGATCTGTGCTTAACCTCTGACTCAGAAAACGAAGAATTCTACACTTCTGTAATTGTGACCGATGAGGAGAGTCAAAGTAGCTCATTGAGAGAAGAGCCGAGTAGTCCGGTTAAACAGTCTTCACAGATAGAAACATCAGGAGAAAGGTCAAGCGGTGGCGGAAAAGTTCTTCGCTCCACTACAGTCTTCCTTTCAGATGCAGAGGATGAAGATGAAGATCAGGGTGCAAAAAATAAAAAGAGAAAGCGAGAGAGAGATAAGGACGAATCAGAATGCAAAAAAGAGAGGCATGATGCTGATCTTGATCTGCAGTTAGAAGCACAAGCTGATCCTCCTACTCCTCTCTCGGTTACAGTCGACCATCAGGGTCTTTCCGCTGGAATTTTGCATCCCTTGCCTCTTTCCCTTTCTTTGGCCCCATTTTCTACTCAGTTATTCAGCCCCTATGTCCTCTCGGTTCCATCATCCGTTGTCGGAGTTGGTGTTTCAGAAGCAGACCGAGCCAAAGTAGCGACCTTCACAAGTCCCCCAACGACTGCTCGCACTCACGCTCCATTTTCTGACTCACTTCAAGGAGCTGCCATTGGTTCTCTAGCACAGTCGACCCAATTCAATGGTAGTGAATGTGAATCTGCCTTAGATCTCAGCATAGGAAAAAATCAAAGTTCAACTTTTGGCGGTGTCTCAGCAAACAACAAGGTATCTATACAAAAGACTGCTTTACTCGATGGTCTCGGATTAAGGCCTACAACTGTTGGGGTCCCTGCAGATGGAAGTCTTATTGTTGTTCAGGTAAAGCCTGATACTGCCATTACAATTCCAAACTCCAACACTACCATTGGTAACCACAATAGCTTGACTAAGACTAGCACAGTGTTTATGAGGGCTGCGGAGAAAGTAAACGCCTCCTTGAAGGAAAGTGAACACGAAAAATCACGAGACCAAAAAAGAACTAATGTAAGAAGGTTTAGGGACATGAGAAGGTCCAGGACTATTATTCAAGCTGATCAACTGGATGTCCTTTATGGATGTTATTTTAAAGACCCAAACCCAGGAAAGCATGAATTTGAGCAAATATCAGAATGGGTGCATCTGCCAAAGAAGGTGGTACAGATTTGGTTTCAGAACATGAGGGCTAGGGAACGGAAAGGGGAAGTTCGCTTTATAAGTGATGGCACATTAGCAGCTGTAGGTAAACCACTTATAAAGTTTACTTGGCCACTGAATAAGCCCATTTTTTCGAGCACCCCCAAATCAAACTCTAGTCCAACAACTCCTGGCTGGGTCCCGCCTAAGCCACAAACTGGCAGTGATGCCCACAAGGCAGAAAAGCTAATGGCGATCAAAGCAGAACCACAGAAAATCCATATCCAAGCTAGTCTGAGCAGGGGAAAGGAAATTGCTTCAACCACCACTGCTAGCAGTACATCAGTACTCAAGATAAAAGGTGAAGCAGTGAATTCATTTACAATGGTTAAAATCGCCCCCAAAGCTTTGGCCCCGTTAGTTACTGTTCCAATAGTGACCAGTAGCTCTGCCATTCCCCAAAACCATCAGAAGACTAAGCTGGAGGCACAGAGTAAAGCAGAAAGGACAGAAGAGAAAGCTGGAAAAGATCAAGAAAAGCACATCCCTGGGACAACCAACCGCATGGTTCCAAAAGTATCCACTACACCAATTAACAAATCTCTGACTGTGGCAACTCAGAAACACAATGGCATTAATTATTATTCTTCACAGAAGGGACAAATTAAGATTAATACTTTGTCCAGGGAAGAGCTAGGTCTGTCTTCCCAACGCCCAATCCTCAGTTCAGCTTCAGTCGTAACTCCATCCATGACCGTCACTTCACCGCCATCCAGTCAAAACCAAAAAGAAACAAATTACATTCAACAGCACTCCACGCCAAGAAGACCACGAACACACTTGAACTGTCTGCAGCTTTCCATTCTCCAGTCTTGCTACGAGACCTGTGCCCATCCAAATGCATTAGAGTGCGAAGCAGTGGGGACAGAGCTTGGTCTTCCTCTGAAAGTGGTGCAGATCTGGTTCCAAAACACACGTGCCAAGGAGAAGCGTTGGAGGCTACAGCAAGAGAAACTGGTAAGGTCATATTTATACGTTAAATAAGCATGTTTCCTGTTAATTACAGACGGGCTGACCAGGACAAGCCACTTAATACCAGTGTGTACATTAAAGTACACTTTAAGGATGTTATTTATCCAGTGTAGCAGTTTTTATTTATTTTTTTCTACATGTCCAGAAACAGGTCAAGAGCTGCAGTTCATATCAAACATCAGAATGTACTTCCTTCAGCTAAATCCTGGGTCTTCTTTGTTGTATTTTTTTATTTTGTTTCATGATGCACCCAGTTCAGCTCTCAGATTCCTCTATAATGAAGTCATGTTGTTGTAATTAATGCAGTATGTGATTTAGTACTGAAAAAGACTTCATCTGTATTAAAGTATTTAACACGTATATACGTTTCAGCATTGATGGTGCGTTTCCAGATGTGCAAGTTGACCATTCCATGGGCCAGGGGTCAGGAACCTTTTTTTTTTTTTTAGTTTTTTGGCGAATACATTTTTATTTATTTATTCTTTTTAAAGAGCCGTTGAAAATAATTATATATTACCACTATAAAAAAAATCCAGGTTTTCAATAACAAAACCTTAATTTCTCCATTTACAACTAAAAAATTAACAAATATGAAGCATCACATGTCGAGCAAGTGCATAAATTAAGAACAAGTACATTTTAAAATTCTGGTTATATCTTTTTTTTTTTTTGCAAAAAAGCTATTTAAAAGAAACATTTTACTATTAAAAAAATAACATTTTAAATAATTTTTCTTACTTTATTTACTTTACTTTTTAAATGACTCAAAGTATGCAGCAACACATGTTGAGTAAGTGCATAAGTAAAGAACAAAGCACTGTTTTAATTCAATAACAATATTATTTAGGCCCAAAAACAAGGCAAAATAAATAAAATATGCAGCAACACGTGTGTGTGTGTGTGTGTGTGTGTGTGTGTTTGTGTGTGTGTGTGTGTGTGTGTGTGTGTGTGTGTGTGTGTGTGTGTGTGTGTGTGTGTGTGAAAATCAAGGAACGCTGCTTAAACTGGGGCCTCCAAAAAATATATTTCCATTGCTTTTAAACTACTTACAGGCTTTCATCAAACCTTCATAATATAAAACTTTATTACACATCCGCCACGGAAAAAGCACATCTCCATATATTCGGGATAGTCGCAATTAGTGCCACTTCTGCCTTTGCGTTGTCCTGCTAATAGCTTTGGAGTCTGGTTCATAAGTGGTCAGGTTCAATTTCATGCAAGTGTTCAAACTCTCATCTGTCAACCTTAAACGCTGGTTGGACTTGATATTGTTCATATGTGAATTGTAATTGTATTTTCTGTAGGGAATTTGATGATTTCTAGTGACAGTTATATATATATATATATATATATATATATAAACAAACTATAAAATGTTAGTGAAGGGAGACTGCTGAAGAGCCACAGGTTCCAGACCACTGCTATAGGCACTAATGCTCTTCCATGTAATCAGAGATGCAGGCTTTTGAACTGAGCACTGATAACAAGCTTGATGATCCTTCTCCTCTTTAGTCTGGAGGATGAGTCTTCCATGGTTTAAAGAAAAAAAAAAAAAAAAATCAAATTTCAATTCGCCTGAATACAGAACAGTTTTCCACTTTGCCTTGGTCTATTTTAATAAGCTTTGGCTTAGAGAAGACTGTGGTGTTTCTGGATCATATTCACAATATGGCTTTTTTTCACCCATGTCCCTATCTTTTCAAGATATTATGTACTCTAGATGATATATTGGAGTCTTTACAGTTTTATGTTTTCAGAAATTTTCACAATTTGTAGACAGTTTTTTGCAGATTGGTAAACCTCTGGCCATTTTTACTTCAGAGACTGTGCCTTGCTAATATTGTCTTTTTATACCCACTTATGTTACTTGCTTCTTGCCAAATGATCCTCAGCTGTTTCTTCTTATGAGCATTTTTTTTTGCACCCTTTGTTGCCCCGTCACAACTTTTTGGAAACCTGTTGCAGCCATGAAATTCGCAAATCTTGGGGTTTAATTTAAATGGTACATTTCTTCAGTTTAAACATGTTATGTTTTCTACGTTCTCTTGTGTATAAAATATGGGTTTGAGATCTTTTTTTATAATTTTTTTTATATAAAACACATTTGTCAATTTTTCCTGGAATTGGATTTGTACACGTTCGTTCTTTCTATATTTATATATTAGGGTTGTCAATGGATTAAAATATTTAATCACGATTAATCGCACGATTGACATGTTAACTTGTGATTAATCGCAACTTAATCTTTTTTTATCTGTTGTAAATGTATCTTAAATGAAAATTTAAGTTTTTTTAAACTCTAATCAACACTGACAAATATGGATGCTTTATGCAAGTGTATGTTTATTCTTAGTCTAAACCATCAACATATATTTTTATATATATTTTATATTTTACAATTAATTTTTCACCAGATGATACTTTCATGTGGCGCATTCATTTTTGTGTTTTTGCTTCCCAGGAAAATACCTGCACATACATTCGTTTATTCCTAAATTGGAACTACGGAACTACAGTTACGCTTAGTAACTGAACTGTTCATATCAAAACTCAGAATGATGAGCTTGAGGAGTTGGTTTTACTCCACTGCTGATCTTCTGGAGTTTTTACAAACATCAGTCTTTAGATTTTACACACAAAAAACCATAGTGAGCAGTAATTCTGAAGGTGGAAGCAGCTGTCTTAGAGAATGACCAAACTGATTTATGCTGTCTGGTTGTCTACAAATACTTAAATAACTAATCTAATATTTTTTTCATATTCTGTTTAAAGTATACAGGTGCTTGAAAATCCAAAATCTGTCTCTACTTAAACCATGTAAAATTTTTAAACCAGCCCACTGAGATCACATTTTCTTCTACCGAGATATTTGATTTCGGAAGCTCTTATGAAGCTCCAAATTTGTTTGCCCTTTGTAACTTCTGGATTTGGCTGTTCATGAAAAAAAAAAATAACGCACTTCTCTCATGTTTCCCTTTTATTCAGTCGCCGAATTCCAGTGACCCTTCCAAGAAGTTGGACATCAGCTCGGGCACTTACCTACAGTACAACGCGCTCCGAGCGAACCGTCCAATCCTCCCCAAACCCGTACAACTGACACTTCTGGAAAATTCCCAGCCACCTGCCGCAGGTCAGGCAACAGCTCGTGAAACACTAAGAGGGAAATGCGACGTGTGTAACGTAGAATTCGAGTCCAGAGCCGCCGCCCGAGACCACGTTTTCTCTCCTCGGCATCTCGCGACACTGAGAACCACTAACTTTGGTCAATCCGCGACGCAAAATAACGGCTCGGCTGGTGTTGTGGGCCAGGCTTCTTCAAGATCACCAGCTAGCAGCACTAGCTAAGGAATAAACTTTAGCTGCTTCATTAAGTGGACCCATTAGGCTCTTATGCTTTTAATCGGCAAAGAAAAGGTGCTCATTTTTAAAGCTCTTTTATTTCTGCACCATTACCGTGGGCCTGGAAAAAAAAACAAACAAACAAAAAAAAAACTCTCCACTTTTGATGTCAGCGAGATTTGATCCTGAACAGAACTTTTCAATGACTTGTTGCCACATCATTTCACTAATAATAATCAAATGAATTGGTTATACTGGACATGCAATTGCTTATGTTGTAACAGTCTTGTTTTATGTATTTTCACTGCTTTCTATTTTTTTTTTTTTTTTTTTTTCTCTCCATCTGTTTCTTTTGTGCTTATTATCGTTTCTAGCTAATTCTAGAACACTCTGGCTGTTTGGGGGAAAATCTAGCACCGGACCACCTGAAACTCATCAAAAATTATTCAGCGATTACGTACATGGTACTGCTTTTGCTTGAGCCTGAATGGTGTACTGCATTGGCGTTTTAATCCAGACTTCTTATATTTCGATCAAATTCTATTCGATTTTTGTAATGTCTTTATTGGGAGGTGTTTTTTTTTTTGTTTTGTTTTTTTTTCTGACTGACAATGAGTAAGATCATGGGTGAATCAAAAACGTGCAACTAGCTGATGGGAAGTTGAAGACAGCAGACACATGCTGATACAAAACTGTCATGAGTGCTTTTTTTTTATATATCAGATTTTACAATATCATAATATAGAGTCAGAAATATGCTTTTGGATGCATTTTTTTTTTAGGCTGTTATGGATTTCTAATGAAAAGGATTATGGGATACATGCAATGCCGCTTCAGGTTTGCCCCGAATAAGGGCCCTCGGACGACAGCTGTCTTTATGTTGCTTTTAGTACGGGAACGTTTATCTTGGGCGCAAAAGTGCTGCCTAAGTAGGGATCCTCGTTCCAAGTGAACGACAGTGGTGATGTATGAAAGTGTCCGTAATGCTATTGCGGTATATATTGTAAAAATGATAAGCGGCATCTACAAATAAAAAAATTATATATATTGATTTTTAGAACCCGAAGGTGTTGTCGAGTGCCCTGAATCTAGACACTCTAGGAGGCTGTTAATGAAATGAATGCACCTCCATTTGCCATCATGACAATCGTACACCCCCCCCCCCCACCCCCCAAAACTCCACTGGTTAAAATCGAAAAAAATATCATATAGTTGTCATGCAGCACTTTCTTCCTTAAGGTCTGAAATATTTTAAGGTTTCCATACTGCTTGGAATAAATGTTTGTATTATAGTGATTTACTGTATGTCAGATTTTACCGAAGTGTTGCCAGCTTTTGCTCTATTTTATTAACACGTGGACAGGGAAAGGATCAGACCTAGCCGCTGTGCAAAAAGCCAAAGTTAATCCTATATGCTAGCGCAATTTTAAATGATTTTGATATCGGTTTCTTAAACAACAAAATGATATAAATTGTATATCTCCTTTTTTTTTTTTTTTTTTTTTTTTTTTTTTTTTTTTTTTTT
>JAAIIK010000029.1:702927-724993 GCA_014706435.1 Silurus glanis | reverse complement strand
TTTTTTTTTTTTTTTTTTTTTTTTTTTTTTTTTTTTTTTTTTTTCTCTCGCTTTTCGGTTCGTCATAACCCTACCGTGTTACAAATAATCACTGCTTGCACCAGGTTTTTATGGGAGAGAAGTCATTTTATAACCCCCCCACCCACACACACACACACACACACACACACACACACACACACACACACACACACACACACATTGTACTTTACGTGGGTGCAAGCTGAGGACTTGCGCTGGGTAGAAACTACCACGAGGTACTTTTCTGTGGTTTTTAAACAAGCGTGTTGAATTTGTCGATGCGGAAACCTTGCGACAAAATGTGCAAGTTTGAAGGAAAGAAATACTAAAGAGAACTGTCATTTCATTTTATTTTTTTTTTTAAAGTTGTATATTGTAATTCTTATTACTGTTACTATTAATAGTTTTAACCAGATGCAAAACTAAATAGTAACTTTTTAAAAGGAACTCTATTATAAAAATGGTATTCCAAAGCTAATCATCTTTCTCTTGCTTTCTGTCCAAAAGAAAAAAAGAAAAAAAGAACAAAAAAAGAAAACACACAACCAAAATGCATTTGGAGAGAGAGGGGGTGTTTTGTAATGGATTTCCCACACCTTGACACTTTGAGCAAGTCCAGGAAGGACTTTTGATACATTACGCTGAAAGTGTGCGTATTTCAGCCAAAACAAAGTGGAGCACTTGGATGTGTGACGATCCAGAGGCGTGCGGCGTTTTTGTAACGCACCTCCGTTATTTTTTAAACACTCTGTGTTAAGCTGTAGCTCGTGTTCACTGAGCATGAACTGAACACAGTGCTGAACAATGGGATCACACAGTGTTGCACTGTTCAGAGGTTGTGCAGAGACCTGCTTTTTGACTATATTATTTTTTGTTTGTTTGTTTCCTTTAACACTTATCACTTATACTATTTGCTATTGTTTTCATTACTCTTATCACAGTTTGATTATTATTAATTCATTACGGTTTTTAATAGCATCCTTATCTTCATCGAGATGGTCTTGGTATAATGCAAACTGATGGTGAAAGTGTTGTTATGAAATATTAGACTATCGTTTAAGCTTGTTCCCCCCCCCCCCCCCCCTATAATTGTACCTTCATTTTGTGTTTGATCTCCTTTGTTTTCTTATACAGAAAAATAAACCGAACTTCACTCAGTGGTGTTTTATTCGATGACCAATGTGAACCATCAATATAATTGTTTTTTTTCTTTTTATTATTGCGTACAGTTCTGTTTTATTCACCCCTTTCTTTTTCTTTTTTTTATTCAAATCCATGCCACGGTTATCTTCTAGGTCTACTAAGTAGGCTGTCGAGCAGGGTTTTTGTGGTGGTTGTGGTAGAGGTAGCAGTGATCTCATCACTTTCGATCCGAAGGTCGCGAGTTCAAATCCCAGCCACACCTGGGCCCCTAAAACAAGGCCCTTTACCCCCACAGCTGCTCTGTTGTATAAATGTATGTCGCTTTGGACAAGGGCATCTGCTAAATGCTGGAAATGTCTGTTTTTATGTGGGGTTTTCTTTTTTGGTGTGGTAAATGTTGACCAAAGTGCAAGATTCACAAGCACGTTTCTCTACAGTGTAATATGTGTAACAGCAACTGTTTATTTATTAATTTATTTTTTTTAACCAATCAGACGTTGACGTTTTATCCGGGTCTTTCATATTCATATCTAATCGACCCCTGGGTTCACTTTTTGAAATAATTTAAAACAATTATTAATTAGTCTAATTGATTGGTTGGTTAATTTATCTTTTTATAGTGAGACCACAGACTTAATGTTCACTGAAATGATTATTTTAACAAAGATAATTACATGTGCACACAATTAAATCTAAAAAGCTACATCATACACACAATACACTCTTTACACATCTTTTCTGCAAGTCGATCGATACGCCAAATTTCAAACCCCGTTGCTTGTGATCGATTATGGCGATTCACTTCCGCCATTCGACGCGCTTTGACTGACAACAAGTTCATCCAATCGCATATGACATTGTAATGGTCCGTTTTGAGGAAAGGTGAAGACACACAGCCAATCGAAGCGTCGGATATAGGAAAGGGGCGTGTTCTAACCCCCGATGTCCTCCAATCATGTGTTGAGTTGGTGCCTGCAGTGACCTCACGCCTCGCTCACGGCTTCCATTTCTGTTCGGGATCCACACGGACGCAAAGCGAATAATACACTTTAAGGGGGGGAGGATTTTATATTCGTGAATAATAATCGATGCGATTGATCGGTGATTATAGCGAGCGCGAGTCTTTCGTGGTGACGGCACGAAGCATCCGGTAGTTGAGCGAGTGATTCTCTTGTAAGGAGGGGGAAAAGGGTTTGAGGCTTTTTGTACAGGACGCGGGCCTCGTGTTTTAAATTCCGCTTTGTAACTCTTTTAGCGGCGCTTTTTTTTTTTGCCGTGTTTTTTTTTTAATCCCCCACACACACGCACACACACCTTCCTGGCCTCTTGCTCTCTCGAAGCGGCGTGAGTGGAAACACGAGGCGGAGCGGCGGCGGGAATCGGGCCGATGGCGGAGTTCGGTAACGGACTGGCGGAGGAATCTCTGCTTGACTCAGACCCCGGTCATCCGGAGCTGGAAGATCCGGGTGTTGGTGATGAAGAGCCGGGTTTGGATGAAGGAGAGGCCGCTATTGAAGACCCGGTGAGTTCGGGACGGTATTACAGCGATCTCTGGATTAATTATGTGTAGCTTAGTGGCTATTTATTTTTTAGCTAATACATAATTGTCAAGTAGATTTTTTTGTCATTAAAGTGATTTAGGAACATGGGGGATGCATTTTAAATAGTATATTTAAAAAAAATCCGTTGGCGCGGCCGCCATTGTGGCTCACGCGGTTTGTTCGCGTTAACGCATGGTCTTGGGCGGCCATGTTGGCGCAACATTGAGGGCTGGAGGGGGGGGAGAGTGAGGGAAAAAAAAGAAAGAGGGAAAAAAATGCGAGAAGGGGGTTAACGGTAGAGGGTAGGGACCAGGCCGCCATTAACGCCGCTGCTGTCTGCAGAGAGGCGAAAAAGCTCACGGTAAAACACGTCTTTCTTTTGTTTTATAATAATGATTATTCGCGATAGTGGAGAAAAATAACGAGTGTCTTCGTTAGCTTGAATGCTAACGGGCAGCTTTGTCGCGGGGAACATTAGCTCGTTATGCTAATGTTAAACAGCCCGAATGCAGAACGAGGAGGGGAAAAAGGGTCTTCGTGTTGTCGAGTATATGAACATAGAGAAATTCGTTTGTGTGTGCTGGATGGATTTGTGGTTTTAAAATGAGGGATTTTTGCGGGATTTGTAACCCTTATTGGGCTAGACGAGGTCTCTGCTAATTTACTGCGTGCTTTTTTGTGCGGTTTTTTTTTTTTGTTTCAGCATCGCGTCTGTATCGGTTTTAATCCCCGATCTGGAGCTTGTGCATGTGATTGTTATGTGCATTAATATCAGGAATAAATCTAAACACCATGTATTGGCGATGTGCTGCTTGTATGTATTGTTTAAATGGGATTTTTCTGTATAATAGGTTAGATATGCGCGCCTTCACATAGACACTGATGTGCATGTTCACTTGTAACACACTTACACACACACACACACAGCCGGCTGTAATTCCGTGCCGGTCATGAAGGTGTTGATTCGATTTTATTTTTATAATCGTGTTCTTTGATCTGACATGAATGGATGTCTTTGATCAGTCCTGTAACGTGATCCAGTCATAACCGGATTCTATGATCAGGCTTGTAATGTGATCAGATCTCTTTGATCGGTCCCATTAATATGATCAGACATAAGATTTGTATGATCGGACCTGTAACGCGATCAGAAATGAATGGATTTCAATGTTCGGTCCTTGTGATCAGACATGATTTTCTTTTTCTATGATCGGTCCTGTAATGCGATCAGAAATGAATGGATTTCAATGATCGGTCCGGTTAATGTGATCAGACATGAATGTGGGTTTCAGTGATGAATTGTGTGCAAGCGTTAGGACGAAGCACGGTGCGATCTGCCCTGCAATGCAGCACTGCCACTAGAGCATCACACCACAAGCGTGTGTGTGTGTGTGTGTGTGTGTGTGTGTGTGTGTGTGTGTGGGAGAGAGGAGAAAGAAAGAATAGCATCACGCCTTTCCCTGCCCATTAGTGTGCCACACGCATATAGGCTTTGCTTACTACCAATGTAGATTAGTGTCAGGATGATGTCACTGCCACCTCAATTTGCTGTCTACCAAAAAATAGCAGGTTCTACATTGTTGTAAGTGGATTAGGGTGCATGTATTATACGTGAAGTGGTTTAGGAAACGGCACTATTGATCAACAATAGGCCGTGAATGGTTTATAATCCGAATCCATCAGCAAGACTGTTATCAGCAATCAGCGGTGCAGCTACAGTCCTTATTGTGTTAATAAAGGGTCATGTGAAGAGGGTTGTGTGTGTGTGTGTGCTCTGAATGCACCAATTATCTGGAGCATGCCCAGTGTGCATCTCATTGAGTCATACACATTGGGACATAATTATTGTTATTTGAATAGAAATAGGTGATGTGATCTGCAGCATTGTCTTTGCTCAGCTCAGTCTGTGCAGTTTTTGTGCGTTCCTAGATGTTTTCTACCACCTCCTGCAGTGTGCCAGTAGGTGGAATGGTTATTCTGAATGTCTCTAGCTGTGAACGAGTGTATGATTGCTGTGTGTGTGTATGGTGCCCTATCGTGTGTCCTTTCCTCGTGTATTTTTGCCAATTTCTCCCCAAATAGATTCTGAATCCACTTCAACCCTGACTATAACGAAGAGGTTCCTAAAGAGGAACGGATAGTTGGCAATTGCGTCACGCCGCTTCAAAACAAAGTATAAACTTGATCATTTTAATATGACGCAATCATGTATTTTTTTAAATGCTCAAATATTTAGGTTGCGCCTCCCATTCACTTTTTGATCATCCATCCCCCAGTGTGTTCGTCGACACGATGGACTTGAGAACAGGAGCCAGTGCTAAATTCTCGTCACAATCTCGGCCTCACCATCAGCCTTAATTTTTAACATTGTTATTCCTTTGAAGCGACAATTCCGTAATTATCTCTGTGAACTCGTATCCAGAGAACAGATGCAGGATACACGAGCAGCACGACTTTCCAGTTGTGCCAAATGTATTACAGCTCATAAAATAATCACGGTTATACTAACGTTATTGTCGTAACATTGAAAATGTCGACAGGAGCTGGAGGCCATTAAAGCCCGGGTGCGAGAGATGGAGGAGGAAGCAGAGAAACTGAAGGAGCTCCAGAACGAAGTGGAGAAACAGATGAACCTTAGTCCTCCTCCTGGTGAGAGAGTGTGTGTGTGTGTGTGTGTGTGTGTGTGTGTGTGTGTGTGTGAGAGAGAGAAGACATTGCTGACAAATAGAACCGTGCCCAAGCAGTAGCACAAACTGGGTCACTCTAAATGTTCTTTTTCTGCCCACACCCTAGATTCTTCTCAGGAACATCATGAATATCATTGCCCTTATCTTGCCATTATATTATTACGTCACATGGTAGTGCCATAGCATTTTGCCTCGGATTACGATATGACCATTCAGGTCTATGCAATTAATTACCGTTTCCTTTCAGGGCAGTATTTTAACCTAAGAAGATCCGCGGCCTGCACTATTTTTTAGCTCCATGTATGTAGAAACGCAGGGTACCTGGGCGAAAAGTGTAACCAGATTCTGCGCGGTTAAAGCAATATGGGCAATTTGCCGAGCCGTGCTGCACCACCCAACAGGGGAAACGCAATAGGTTTTCGGATTTCGACAAATCTGACGACTGCTCTAAACCACTTTAACTCATTATATTTAATTTACAATTAATGTTAAATGCAGTACAAAGCTTAAGTAATAAATAATGGCAAGTGTATGAATTTAAAAAAAAAAATTCCCCTTTTCCCCCCTGCTTTGATCTAAAACTCCTTTTGTTTTTCCGTACAGCTGGTCCTGTCATCATGTCCATTGAAGAGAAGATAGAAGCAGATGGAAGATCAATTTATGTTGGAAATGTACGGGTTACCCTTGTTTGCTTTCTAAAGGGTGTATACACGGATTTACAATTGTTCAAAAAGTGCAACTGCATTCGTTCTGTTTCATTTATATGTAATACTGTTACTGATGATAAATAGTAGTATTAAATATTAAGACGTATCTAGTATTGCAGAACTTGTCATACATGTAGAAAATAGACATTTAAAAATGCAAAAATGTTGCATCTGGGGTCTCATGAGCAAAAAAAATAGCGGGAGAAGTTTGCAATCTGTGGGTAAGAACGATCAGAGGGGCCAGAGGTGAAGCCACCTTCCTTAATGGGTGTTTTACAATACAGCTGTGTGCTTATTCGGACGCATTCTTCTTTCCACAGCTGAATATCCTTATAGCAGTGTCATATATATATATATATATATATTAAATAAAATATGACTCTGTGACCTTTTGGTAATGTAAGAAGTTATCATGAACTTGTGTCACAATGTTTCTGTTTTGTCTGTAGGTGGATTACGGAGCAACAGCAGAAGAGCTCGAAGCTCATTTTCATGGCTGTGGCTCTGTTAATAGAGTCACTATCCTGTGTGACAAGTTCACAGGGCACCCGAAAGGGTAATTAACCAAATGCTACATTTTTCCTTCTTTTCATTATTTTTCATAATAAAAAAAAAAAAAAATTTTAAACTAAAGTTCATTTTGATATGCTTCAGATATGATTTTTAATTCTTGTATAGTAGCGATATGGCTTATATAATTCCCTGTATTACAACAACAAATGAGACGGACACGCAACAGCCATCAGCTTTCTGTTATTGGTGGAAATCTCACTTGGATTGTACCACAGACATAAAATAGATTTTTATTATTCTGCTATTGTGAAATGCAAGTTTAGCGGTACTTACCTTGAAAAATTTAATTTTGAATTTAGGACTTTAAGGCCAGTTGTTAACGTTTTTGATGTCGTGATGTAATTTCATCCTTAATTGTTTTTAAAAATCATACGTTTGTTTGCATGCTGAAACCCTGTATAAATAATTTAAAACAGAAAAAAAATGTGCCTGCGTGTGGCATTTGTTTTGTGGAGACTCAAGGACAAATTTTGAACACTCATGTCCTTGTGGAATTTGTATTGCTACTCCTGTAGACGTGGGTAGCGCGATGGTTTTGTAGTAGTGTACTGTTTGGAATGCAGCCTTGAATTGACAGAGCGTATTTTTCACTCAACACGGCCCCCACGTTATTTAATTTCTTCCCCGTGAATGATCTGAAATAGGATTGGGTTCAATGATAGCCACACTTCAAAGTCTATTTCATTTAGGTGTGGGTCTCCTGATTGTGTCTTTGATTTCTTTCCTGTGTGTTTCAGGTTTGCATATATTGAGTTTGCAGACAAGGAATCTGTTAGAACAGCAATGGCATTGGATGAGTCCTTATTCCGAGGAAGGCAGATAAAGGTAAATGTGTTGCTTCAGTTTGATGGAAAAAGGGTACATTGTTGTCAAAAATGCTGATGGTTAAGGAATCATACGTGCAGGCTTTTATAGTTTGTGGCCCACGTGACTGAGTCGAATGAGTGTTGAACATTTTGGTAACACTTTTACAGCTGTAGCTCAATGTCTGACCTTGATATGGAACACTTTGGAAATATCAATGAATTCTTTTTACAAATGAACTTTGGATGTTTTCTTGCTCACAGTTGAATATCATGCTCTGACTTTTGAATCGAATTCTTAGAGACTTGTGTGTATATTTTCTCCAGGTCGGGGCAAAGAGAACGAATCGACCCGGTATCAGCACCACAGACCGCGGGTTTCCTCGGGCCAGGTTCCGCTCACGTGGAGGAAGTTTCTCGTCTCGGGCTCGGTATTACAGCGGATACACACCACCCAGAGGAAGAGGACGGGCCTTCAGGTGAACAGAAGGCGCACCTCACGCACACGTTTGTGCTCACACGACTCGGTGAACATGTTCGATTGCTCGAAGCGTAACATTGATCCAAAACAAGGAAACCATTTTTTTTTTTTTGGCACAAATTAAAACGCCGTCTGCAAGTTCAGTTTTCTCAGCTTTAGTGGAAATATTTATTACACGTTGGTAAAACATTAAAACTTGATGGTATACTGTGACGAAAATTTATAAGTAGTTGCGCTTGGTGTACACACTTAAAAGGCAGCATGGGCAGCGGATGCTCTATGTCCAAATCAGAAGTCGCAAAACACACACTTGTATAATTAGGTAAAGGTAATATTGTTCAATCTCTTAATCTTAGTCGATCATTGAATATCTGCAGGACGAGAGAAAACCCGCGCCTGTAAGTGCTTGTACTTCAGGCTAGTTAACGTGTAAGCAGTCATATGTATAACGTAATAAAGTATAAGTTAACATTGTCATTATGTAGCAAATTGTAATACAGTAATGCAACACACTTCATATTTTATATTAATTCTATTGGTTTATCTTTTAGTTTTTGGGACGTTATAATTAACTAAAATAACTATGCTTTTTCTGCTGACAGAACTGGCATTATCTCATCGGCAGGTTTACGCATTGTGTGTTGCTAAGACGTATGATTTATCTGCTGTATGTGAAACTATTCCAGACTGTCCCATCCATCAAAATTTGTATTAAATATTCAGAAAACCTTCTTTCAGTCCCAGCAGATCTGTAAAAAAAAAAAAAAAAAAAGTGAGTCTATCGGCGTGTAGGCAATTATATTACTCTTAACTCAACTCGGGTTTCATAGGAAACGGCTGTCTCCTGTTTATATCATCCCTGACTGCAAGTTAGAATGATGAAGAAATCTCATGATGCCACTGCTCAATCAGCCTGGCCTTCATATACCTTTTATAGAACACCCTCGCCCCCCTCATAGAATTTCCGAAATTCACATTAAATTTTTTCCCCTGTTAATTTTAGAAAATTGCATTTCTGTTTTTTTTTTTTTTTTTTTTTTTTTGGTAAGTAGTTCAGCAGACCATTCAGCATCTCAGTTGGATGCCATCTGGGCATTTAATGGGTCGTTGTCCCAAACCCTGACCCTCACCATGTTGACTCCAGGCCCAAAATGAACAGCTGAGCAACTGAAATACGACCTAATTGAACTGAACAAGCTACCGCCTTTAATCATGCGATGTACAATAGACAAAATGCAAGAGCTTTGTGTTTAGTGTAACAAAACAAAACAAAAAAGCTTCAAATAAATAACTGTAAATAAATAATTGTTTGGTAGCCTTGCAAAGAAATTGGAGTCTAAAAAGAATTACATATTAATTCCCATAATAATGTTGCCTTTAAATTAGCTTAAATTATTGTCTCTATTAATATGATGTATTACACTGAATCAAGTAATAAAAGATAGGGAAAGCAAGGACCTCTAGATGATGTGTGCTCATGCTGCTTTTTAAATGAGGCAGACACCTGACAACTGACCTTCACGTTTAGACTCGGGCGTAATCAGACTCGACAAAATATTATAGACCCGATCGCTTGCACGTCATACGATTGATTTACAAGATTGTCACGCGTCTGTATTTCACTTCCAGAGTAGAGGTTTCATTCCTGCAGCCTGATGTAGATTATTTATTTTATATATATATATATATATATATATATATATATATATATATATATATATAATTTAACTTACTGTGTATTGTGACCTGTGCTCTAATAAAGCACACAGTCGGGGGGAGTGTGTGTGACTAAGCTGTGTTTGCATCTTTGATTGGATGTTCTTGCATGTTTGTGTGTCTCAAGTGCTTCTGTGGAGATACTGCATGACCCCTGCGTACGTGTTTGTGCTTGAATTTAGTTTCCATCCATCTGTTTTACCCAAATTTTACAATTTCTTTTTTTTTTTATAAATTTTTACACTTATTTGAGATGTAAAACATATTAGTTATGGAATATGGTTGAGGCTGGATAGGTTGGACCTAGATATCCGCTTCATGCAAATGAAGAAATGTTTGTGCAAGAAACGTAGTTGTTACCCGACATTTGTCTTTACGCACTGAAAACGCAGCAAAACATTAGGGTATTATTAGTACGCCATTAATGTGAAATCAAACGTGGAACCCTTTTTCTGCTTTGTGGATTCAGCCTGTATTACACATGGCTTTAGTTTGAAGGTAACATGCTCCAGGTAGTGTAGTGAACAGATATGGAGTGAGATTCGTGATTTTTACATTTTGCCATTCGCTGCATCATGCAATTGAAAACAAGGACGTGTCAAAGTGGTTATCATGAAGCAGCAGCCTTTATTAGTCCAATATTCATTACAGCACAGTGAAGTCCATCTTGCCCCTGTTGGGGATTAAATTTGCATGCCCACCTGCCATCAGTCACCCAGACTGTTTTGATAGTCATGCATTGGGATGGTTAAAATTATCACTTTAATACACTTAACACATGATTTAACAAAATGTAAACAATTCCAATAGTAAAAACGAAGATGATTGGTCATGTATCATATCGCGTCGTGCCTAGGGTTGCAAAATTCCAGGAATTTAAACTGGAAACTTTCCATGGGAATTAATGGGGATTAAACTGGGAATTTACAAAATTGCTGATTAGCCTACTACTTAAATGTGGTTGGGGAAAAAAAAATCTTGCAGGATAAAATCGGGTAAAACAGCCAGATTTACTGCAATTTGCTACTGAGGCCACGCCCCCAATCTCAAATCATTTAAATATCTGTTTTATGTTTAACTTCCTTATTCTGTGTGAACTATTGGGCCACAAAATTATACCAAGCATTAAAAATTTTCCCTAAAATCTGTATTAGTGTCATCTTATTGCCAAATAATGTTTATTTGTTTATCATGCAGTTTATAAAAAAAATTCTCAAATTCTAACGAATTCCTACAAATTTTCATACATTCCTGGCAAGTTTCCAATTAGGAATGTCTAAAAATCTACCTGATGACATTCCAATGGAAAGTTTCCAGACATTTTCCACCCCCTTGCAACCCTAGTCATAGTTCAGGTGAAACCCCAGCCTTTTTATCTTCATGATTGGGCATTGTCAAGAAGTTATAAGGATTGTTAGGTAAGGAGGCTCCTCTGTGAGGTGGTTTGGGACTCTGTCCTTTACAGCAAGGTCTTAAAGTTGTAGTATGGATAATAGCTATACTGCAGGTCTGGGTTTCTTTTGGAGACGTATCGTTTCGAATGAATGATGAGGTAGTGGGTGTGGGTTCAGCTCTTCATTTCTTTGCTGGCCACTGCTCTTTTGAAGATATCTTGTCATCTCTGAATATTCAAGGAAATGCCCCTTTTTTTTTTTTTTTTTTTTGTCATTTTGTAAAACATTTGGATGGAAATGTTGTGTGTCCATCATCTCTCCCCTACAGTGACCAAAGGAGCCCTAACAGAGAGAGATAAAGAGGGAGAGAGGATGTCTTCAGTCCCGTCCCGTCCCCCCCCCAGATTTAATACTTTTGTAGTCCTAGATGAAGCCAAACGCTTCACATTTTATATAATTAAAAATATATATATATCTTCAGTAATGCAGACATCATGGTATACATTATACTAACTGAACATTCTGTATACCTTAAAAAAAAAAAAAAAAAGTATTTGTATTAGAAGAATGACGTACCTGTATCTCAAATATTAAGCCCCTTTTTTGTACGCATAACAAAAATTTGGTGTCCTCCATCTTCAACCAAAAGAAACTCACCCTCTTTTTCTCTCTCTTTTTTCCAGGGGCCGAGGGCGATCAACATCGTGGTATTCCCCTTACTAATAAACCCCCCACTGTCATTTCCCCTTTTTACTGTTATCCCTCTTTTCCCTGTCTAAAAAAAGAAAAGAACCCCTCTCAATAAAAGAAGAAAAAAAAAAGAAGAAAAAAAGACAAAAAAAAAAAAAAAAAAAGAGAGGAAAATAGAAAAGAGCTTCTCCTGGACAGACTGACTGACTGACTGGTGTGTGTGTGCGCGTGCGTGTTGCAGTCACCCCGGTAAGGTACCGAGATTTTGGGGCAGTTCTTGGTTGGCATTTGTGAATTGTTTAGAGAAGATGGTGTGATCTCAGGCTGCAGACGTGTCTCCTTTGGTCTGGCTGTGAGTTCCTCACACAACACAAGGAGCAAACTGTTTTATTTCCCCTTCTTTTTCTTCTATTGTACTTTTGAAGATGTGTGGGAAAATTCTCCGCCAGTGATATTGCTGTATGTTTAAATAGACATAAGGTTGCCAGATATTTTTTTTTCCCTTAACTGCTACTGCTTTCACCCATCCTCGTTCTTTTAATGTTCATTTCTTCCTCTTGCTCAACTGTGATCTTCCCCTTTTTGTCACAGCTTGCAGTTCAGTTCAGGATGTTTACATTTTTCCCCATCTTATTTTTTAGCTTCATGCGACATGCCAAGTTTTTTTTTTTTTTTTTTGTCACTGCTCTATTCCTCTTTACCATTCTTTGCATCTTGGTTCTTTAAATTATTCGTAAATTTCATTAATTTTGTTTAACCTTTTAAATCCACCACTTGTTCTCCAATTTTACCTTTTGTTCCAATCTCTTCATATTCTGCTTCCTTTACTAGACTCTACCTTTAAAGACTCAAAGGCATTGAATGAAATTGAGATCATCTTGGCTTTCGGCTTTTCTTTTCCAAACCCACTTTTATTTATTTATTTTTTGCTCTCTCCCCCTCTACATATGCGTGCTACCACTTCAGAACACTTTACATATATTTCAACTAATACCCCTGCCCCCTTTCATCCTTTTCAATTCCTTTTTTTGAGTCGCCCATGTCCAGTTCTTTTCTCTCTCCTCTTTTTCTTTCTTCTCTCTCTCCCTCTCTCTCTCTCTGTGTACTAGACCACTTCTTGTCGTTTCAGGTTTCAGGACCAGTGGAGGCTGAGTACTCCTCCTCCCCCTGTGGCTGCAGCGCCCCCTACAGTCTCACCATCGTCTCTTTCTCTCTCTGCTCCCTCTATCCCTCTATCCACACTCATGTGGGGGGGTGGGGGTGGGGCACAGGGTGACCCCCGGCCCATTTACTACAACAACAAACGCTGAACACACACGCACTCACACGCACTAACACACATACACTCGCTCACACACATCCACCACCACATATTTATATAGTGAGAGCAAAGCAGCTGGTTAAAATGGGAGAGAATGAGACGGTGAGGACAAGAACAGGTTAAAGGTTAAAAGGGAGGGAGGCTTACCTAGGGCCCTAGAAGACTGATCCTGGGAATTTAAGGCTATTTAAGGAGGAAAAGAGCAAAGCTTTTATTTTGTTGGGAGTTGGGGTGGGGGTTGTGTGAAGAGGGTTTTCCTTGGGTTTTTTTTTTTTTTTTTTTCTTTTTTTGGGGGGGGAGTGGGGGGGTGGGGGGGGGGGGGGGGGGGGAAAAAAAAAGTTTGGCTTTTTTATTTTTTAACCCATGAGTCTGTAATTAGGGAAAAAAAATAATAAAAGATTGTAAAAATGAAATGTCTTTTTTTTGTTTTTTTCCCCCACCCGTTAGTGAAATGCACATACGATTAGTTTTCCAAAATTAAAATTTTCTACAGGTGTTAACTGCATAATTGAAAGCTCAACAAAATTTTCATTTGATTATAAATTAACATGACATTCATGCATCTAAACGCTTTTGTTTCTGAGCCTAAATATTGGATTTTGACGAGCTCCGGTAGCTCAGATTTCTTAAGATAAGATAAAAAGATGTCAAAATATCACTGACAACACTCGAAAATGGGGATGATTATTTTTTTTATTTTGAAGATGTAGACAAATGTAAACCATCTCATTCCAGATACAGAAAACCTCTACTTGCGTTTCTTGAACACTGAAAAATGGGGAAAGTAGAACCGAATGAATTCAAATATAAGATTTGATAGCAATGTCTGTTAAGGAAAGAATGCAACTTACTCTTCTTTTTGTTTTTCTTCTTCAGCAATTTCTTCTTTTTCTTAGGTCTGGAATGATCCAAATCCTAAAATGAAACAAACACCACACTCAGACTAGATCCAATTTTGTCTTCAGGTCTAGTTTTCCTGAAACTGTTGTGCAATTAGTGTATTTAGACTCCAGAAGAAACTCAACCCTGGGGTTTTTTTTTTTTGCAAGTGCAAATACTTTCTGGCCATCCTGGGGCTTTGTACTGTTGGTGTACAGCGTTTCAGCTGGACATTACTGCCCTAAAGGCTGCTTCTTTGTTACGGTGTAAAAACTACAACAGACTGTTTCCATTTTGCAAAAGAAGAAACTCAATCCGTTAATCAAAAGAATCTTCACGGGAACCCCCATAGAGTGAATTTCATGACCAACATGTTACATACAGGGAATTATCTAACGAAGCACTTACCGTAATTTCCGGACTATAAAGCGCACCCATATATAAGCCGCACCCACTGAATTTGACAAAGATTTTTATTTTAAACATAAATAAGCCGCACCTGTCTATAAGCCGCAGGTGTCTACACTGAAATTAATTAACTTTACACAGGCTTTAATGAAAGACAGTGTCTGTTACACGGTGTAACGGGTGAAATATGTTGCGCTTCCTTTAGGAGCATAGCCTGGCACTGCATCTTTCCGCTATTACTGCATGTGTGCAAGACTGAGGATTATGTCCTTATTATTTTCTGATGCTCATTTCTAAGTTTCTTTGATTAACCCGTAACGCTGTTGCCAAGAAAAATAAAAAAGCACAAGTTTTGGAAACCTGTCTGTGCTTATATGATTTCTGTTGCAACTGGAGTTAGCGAGCTCTCCCTTAACCCAGACTCAACGCGTTACAACGGCTTTTATCTAAACAGTAGCCGACCAAGTAAGTCATTGTTCGCTGTCTTTCTCCTTCCTTTCACAACTATTTCTCTTGAGAGTTTATCTTTTGTCATCGTCGTGCGTTAAAAAAAAAAACTTTTCTCCCGAGGCCGTGCAGCTCAGAACACAGGTGAGGTGCGTTTTTTCGTTTCCGTTCGGAAATGTCATTGGTCTAATGTTATGGGGTTCAGTTTTTTGGCTTGAAGTTTGTGAAACCGGGAAAAACCCAGGAAAAATTAATAAATAAGCCGCTTCGTTGTTTAAGCCGCGGGGTTCAAAACGTGGGGGAAAAGTAGCGGCTTATAGGCCGAAAAATACGGTAGATTCAAAACATTTGCATATTTCCTTTTCAAGTTTAATAACCTCCACATAAATCTATATTCTTGCAAATCCATGCACCAAACCGTCCATCTCACTCACCTGTGCCTCTCCACCAGTCAGTGCTGTGATGTCTCCAAAGTGTGTGATGCTCTTCAGCTGCGAGGACATTCCCATCATGCGTCTCTTCCTGGCTTTCTGTTCTCGTGGGACACTTAGACGCACCATCATAGATTCCTCGTAGTTTTTCCTGAGATGTGAAACCAAAAAAAAATGCAAAAGTAATGAACGTTACAGTCGTCACCCAGACACAGGGAGAGAGTGATGTATTGAACTAAAAATGATTTTAGAACAAGCTCCTAAATCCCAAAACGGGTGTAAACAGTCGGAATGTGATCTGCTCATCAAACCATAGGGGTGCACAGCAGGAACTTTTGCATCTACACCAATCAGGCATAACATGACATTATAACATTGAGCGGTGAAGTGAAGAACACCGATTATCTCTTCATCATGGCACCTGTTAGCGTGCGGGATATTAGTAGGCAGCAAGTGAACATTCTGTCCTGAAAGTTGAAGTGTTAGAAGCAGGAAAAATGGGCGAGCGTAAGGATTTGAGTGAGTCAGACAAGGGCCAAATTGTGACGTCTAGACGACTGGGTCAGAGCATCTCCAAAATTGCAGCTCTTGTGGGATGTTCTGGTCTGCAGTGGTCAGTATCTATCAAAAGTGCTCCAAGGAAGGAACAGTGGTGAACCAGCGACAGGGTCACGGGCGGCCGAGACTCATTGAGGCACGTGGGGAATGAAGGCTGGCGGGTGCGGTCCGATCCAACGGACGAGCTTCTGTAGCTCAAATTCCTAAAGAAGTTAATGCTGTTTATGCTCGATGGGTCAGAACTGTTCTGGCAGCAAAAGGGGGACCAACACAATATTAGGCAGGTGGTCATAATGTTAATGTCTGATTGATGACCATAAAATGATGTCTGGTCAGTGTACAATGTAAACTTTAATGCAACTGGTGCCAGGTTTCGGGTTCTTATATGGAATTAAGCCGAATAGCAGTTGTAGCTGATGCATGCTAGGTTTGTGCAATATAACAATGTACTCTATTGTACAATGTGGTGCAGGGAAAAGGGAAATTTTTGGTAATTAGGACTTGGCAACCCTGGGGTGTCTGCAATTGTTTAAAACCGGTACGATCACGTTTAGAGCCCCTTGCCATTAGTTATAATGGAGCAGTGGAGTGGTGCGCAACAAGCGTTCACTGTAAAACCTATAAGGATAGCGATAGCGTGAGTGCTGCATGAAGGGAATTTTGGCGTCATCGTGTCCCGGCTGCTCGTGCGATTACAGCATGGGTGCGTAATTTCCAAGAAGCAGCTCAACACAGCGATGCTGCATGTTGTTAAACCGAGGGGCAGCTCGAACAGCCTCGATATGCTCTGGTGTGCGGGCCATTTGAACACTACCTGAAGAATTCTTTTTCAAGGCCGAACCAGTTTCTTCGCGACGGGACACGATCATGACGTCCTTACTGGTAATGGCGCTGAAATTCCCTTTGCGCAGCACTCGCACCATTGCTATTCTTATAAGGTTTTACAGCAAACGCTCGCGGGGCAGCGCACCATTTTAACTAATGGCAAGGGCTTCTGAACGATCGCCGTCGTCTCGGGGTTGCTGACTCCTAGTTCCAAAAGCCCCCCCTTTCCCACCCTGTATTAACAGAACTGCCATACTTTATGCATTTTGCTAATAGCAATTTAACATTGAAGTATTCTGGTACAAGTTACGTTCGCAATTGTGCGGAAAAGCTGCGCTGATGCGCTTTGCACCAAAAACACCAAAAGAATATTTTGGACTCATTCCTATTAAATAATAACAATCAATACCACAGAAAATCGGCACAAAGCACTTTTTTGGTCAACAGACAAAATTTGTAAAAAAAAATCAAGTACGATCATTTGATGTTCCGGTGATGTTCCGGCTTGCTTAAGAAGTTCAGCTTATCAAGATATCATGCTTAGAATCTACTGTAGCATTTACAGAAAACGGACAATTGAATCGTGATTTGATGTTAAGCGTCAACGACTACCATTATATTTCTACATTTAATTCCAGAATCAAGCAAACTGACACAGAATGTGACCGAGCTGTTCGGCACCTACATTACATCAGATCTCCTCACCTGTGCTGTTCCTCTCGGATGTCTCGCTCAGTCTGAAAGTCTTGGCGATCGCGGATTTCCTCAGGCGCATCGCTGTACTGCTGCCTGAGCTCCCCGATCACTGAGCTGCGGAACGCCGCTTTCTTGCGTTTGTCCACGAGCTCCTTCCGCCGATCGGCATCTGTCAGGTCACCATCTGTAACGTGAGAAACGTGAAAATGAGAGAGTGTACAAAGTTTCAGGAAAAAAAAAAAAAAAAAACATTGTCCATAAACTTACTGTGATTTACAGGTAAGATTTAATTAATTGCTCTATGTACCAATACTGAGGACTGAACATTAGCAAGGTTGGTATGAGTAGAAGCAGATGAGTCCCTACATAGAGTCTTTATTAAATCAAACCCCATCCCACCAGGAAAAAGCACCTTGTTCAAGCACCTTGTTGGTTGCGAAGTTCCCAAAAAATTTATTCTTACAATGATGAAGAGCAGATATAGTGTGCTTGGCTGAGTTAGTTATTAAGAAACATGTATTGTGTTATGAAACCACAGCTTACATCACCTTATTTATTATGTTATCCAATTTTAACTACTGCGCTTGAAAAATCTCCAACCTGCTTACTGTGTAACGTTTGTTTACACTTGACTAGACAGGACTATGATCTAGAGGTCGACCGATTCATTGGCAACGATAGTGAAATGCTGGAACTATCGTCTACCGGCAAAAAAAATCCATACCGATAGTTTTTCCGGCTTCCGGTCCGCTGGCTTTACGAGAGCAGCCTCTAGAGGCAAATCACAGGCGCCACATGCTGTTTGATTTTACACGGGAAAGCGCTATTTTTAATTTGATCATTTATTATTATAAACATTTATTAATATTTTCATAGTTATTTCATTTGGAACATTTTTTGTGATTCAGTGCTGTTTTAATTTTTGCAATAAAGTTCAGTACTATTGTACATGGAGGCAAGTATGATCCAACCCAGCTATAGGTATCGGTAAAATCCACTATCGGTCGACCTCTACTATGGTCAATGCTTTATAACCCAGTGAAATCCTACAGAGCTCACGTTTAACCGTGACCCATTGCTTACAAATAATTTGAAACTACTTACCATAATGCATCGGGGCAATCTTTGGAGGGACGTATTTCCTGGCTTTGGGGGCCACCTTTTTCCCAGAATCTTTTGCATTTCCATCACCATCATCATCAGATTCCTCAGACTGATCAAGCTGTGGCAAAAAAAATAAAAATCTAAATATAACCTTTGTTCTTAATATTATTAAATGATTATATCACAGTCAAATGATGAGCTCTGGGTAACAACTTTACCTTGCTGATGAGATTATCAGGATTTGGACGGAAATGTAAAGGATCGTTCTCAGCTGTGGGTCAGGAGAAAATCAGATTCATTAGAACAATGCTTTGTATACCAACACTACAGCTTTGATGATATGCAAATGGGTGAATAATTAAAGAAAAGAATTGCAAAAAGAATTGCTAAATGTGACCATAATATATAATTTACAGCATTTATATGCCCTTAAAGCCATTCAGTGAGCATCCACTACCCTGTTAATAGAGGCAGACTCATCCTGGACAAGACTGCCATCAGCATAGATATGCTTTATTACAAGATAAACGTGATCAAGGACTTGTGTATGTGTTTCTTCCTCGAAAAATGTAGCTGATAGGAAACCTGGGTTTCTATTTAATTTGCTGCCGACATGTTAAACGAGAGGAATCCGTATGTAGGGTCCATGATGCATGGCCTTTACTAGTATCATTCCAGGATTTCTGACTCATGCTGCTTCACATCTAGAAGAAACACTGGTCTTCTTTTCCTTAAACCAGAGATGCCTTACCCAGGCTGCCAGTCACAGCAGTGCGCACTAATTTATCGATCTGATATTTCAGCTTCTGATCGAGGGGACGCATCTTCTCAAGAATCTGCAGGAAACAAAAGAAAGTTTAATGTCTGTGGGAACAAAAATCCCTATGTTAAGTACAGGCTTCAGAGAAACAATAAAACATTGCCATATACTGCGTGTAGTGGCAATATATATATTTTTTTCTTTGGCATGGCAACCTCACATTTTGTTAATGTATTTGTAAAAAAAAATTATATATATAAGTTTTAACACTAATTACACTTTAGCCAGCACTATTATAATTTTGGCTTGTCAAATCCAACATTCTGTCCTTATACTTATTATTATTATTATTATTATTATGATCATCATCCCAAGACCCAAAATTTCTAAATGCTACTACGATCTACATGCACCAAACTGCCTTAATGTGTTGTCCTGTTATGTAAATATGTAACATGTATGTAACTAATATGTAACGTATTAAAATTACAATTTTTCTGTTACAAAACTTCCCATTCCCATGACACAACCTGAAAAATAAAAACCTTTCAGGCTACATTCAAAACTCAGCAGTCCTCGAGCTGCATTTGTTTTCTACATGACCGGACATGTTTTTCCTGTAATGGATCATCAAACTTCCCCCAAATTTCCCATTCAGAGTATGACTTGGAATGTTCAAGATTTCAAACTCCAGCCACCAAAGCTCACACACGCACGCGCCTCACTCTTTCTCTATATGTTTACATTTAAGGCATTACAGCCCAGTCCACATCCCTCTCTTTTTTTTTTTTCCGTGTCACTGTGGACGACTTTCTATGTAATGTATTTCAATAGGAAGTATTTCTGGTGCTTCCGCTAAAGTTTTCTTTCTGCCACTGGATACCACAGACGCTGCATTGTTTTTTTTCTCGTTTGTTTTTGATTTTTTTTTTTTATCTTCAAGCACCATTACTCAACATTTAAGCAGGAGATTTTATCCTTTTTTTATTGCTTCATATTCGGGAAGCTACTCGCTATTATAAACCATCGTCAGTGGTTCCTTCTAATCAAAATACAGTAAATATATTCTCCCGGTTAATTAGACACACACACGTTTATTACAGTTTTACCCTAACTCTAAATTTCCTGCCTTATTCTCTGATAAAAATGGGGGAAAAAAATTCCCATTTCTGTCAGCATTACCCATGATCCTCTGCCTTCACTGCTATAGAGACGGAGCCAGACGAAGGCAGTCGTGTTGAGTGACACGAGGGAAATTCGTGTCCATGAACATGTTTGTGACTAAATCACAAAATACCGTGAGACAGTGTTGGGTATTTAGAAATAGACTTTACCCAGAGCGTCTTACATGTTTTGAAGTTTCATTTAATAATTATTAATAAATAGGTCACAGATTCTCTACCTGTAGCACTCTTTCCCTGCTTCTGTCTTGCTACAAAGCACATTCTCTCTATCCAGCTACTTCTATCACTTGCTCTCTCAGTCTGCTTTTTTTGTCACTAAGAAAGAATAAGAATCTCTTTGTCATTCAATCTTTCCTTCTACTTCTTCTCTTTCTTTCTATCATCCAGCTTATGAAACAGTTTAAAGCTTTCAGACTGGTTTTCCCAAAACCAAAGTTTGTTGTGGCAAATTTTAACCATACTAACTGCATACTAACACTAGTAAACGGATTCAAAAACTAACAGTTATTAAACTAAACAGATTCCTCACCACTTTTTAATTTCAGCGTATTCATGTAAAACATGGAGAGAACCTGACCGTTCTTATTGTGACCAGCCTGTCGATGGCACCGTTGTCCTTCAAACTTTGGCCATCTGCTTTAATGCTCATCAAATGTACAACATCTTGAAGGTAAAATAGCAGCAGGTGGTATCGCAGGTCCAGAAAGGACAAACCCTGTAAATTATAATAATAATAACGTTAAACATAAAATAACCACATCAAATAATGTTATTTGCAGTTATTAATGTTTAAGAGAACATATGTCGGTTTATAGAGCCAAACTTTTACCTTAGAAGTTGGATACATTTTATTCTGGATTTTCTTGATCAAATCCCGAACGTGGCTTGTAACAAATACAACCTGAAATTGCGAGAACATTTTTGTATTCTTTGGTTTAGTATAAACTACTAAAAAACGAGTTAAATAGTATAAATACTTGAGTACTAAGATAGTATGTATGATGGATGTGTGAATAATACAAAGACACACTACAATCACTGCATAGTTGCCTGATTTGTATTGTATCTGATGATACATATATCATTATATATGATACATAAAATTACATCAAGTGAACTTTCAAGCCTTTTACAGTTCGATGACTCAAGCGGTTACGATTTTATGTCACCCATTTCTGCTGATTGAAATCACAACACAGTAAAATGTGCTAAAAAGTGGAACTACAAAAAAGCAGGATTAGGAAACACTTCATTCCAAACCTGTTGAGTGAGTGTGTTGAGAAGTTGCACTGCTTTAGGCAGATCATCCTCGATCACGTCCTATAAAAGAAAGAGCGAAACTGATCAACCTGGCAACGAAATAAATAGATGAATATATAAATAATAACAAAATAATATACAGAGGGGGTTAAAAATCACTGGGCACCTGTCTAGTACCGAGCCGTGCTGAAATAATAAAAACGTTGTAATTTTTATTTAATTACCATTTAAATGAAATAGAAATATTATATGCACGTTATTGTGTTTAGTTATGTATAAAAGGTTAGGGACTGCTGTTATACAACACTCGATAGCTGTTTTATATTAAATTAGAGTGTTACAATCAGTAGGTTTTTGACATAACGTGGAAAATGTGGAAAAACATAAGGTATAGTATAATACCAGTTATAGTGTATAGTGTACTATAACTGTCCTAT
>JAAIIK010000029.1:682177-697927 GCA_014706435.1 Silurus glanis | reverse complement strand
CTGTCGTACGCTTTCTCTAAATCCACAAATACACAATGCAATTCCTTCTGTCCTTCTCTATACTTCTCCATCAACATCCTCAAAGCAAATAAGGCATCTGTGGTGCTCTTCCTCGGCATGAAACCATACTGTTGCTCACAGATGGTCACCTCTTCTCTCAGCCTGGCTTCCACTACTCTTTCCCATAACTTCATGGTGTGACTGATCAACTTAATTCCCCTGTAGTTACTGCAGGTCTGCATATCTCCCTTATGCTTAAAGATCGGTATCAGCACACAAATTCTCCATTCCTCAGGCATCCTCTCACCTTCCAGAATCTTGTTAAACAATCTGGTTAAAAACTCCACTGCCATCTCTCCTAAACATCTCCATGCTTCTACAGGTATGTCATCTGGTCCAACCGACCTTCCACTCTTCATCCTCTTAATCGCTGCTCTCACTTCCTCATTACTAATCCTATCTACATCCTGCTTTACCAACTCCACATCATCCAACCTTCTCTCTCTCTGATTTTCCTCATTCATCAGCTGCTCAAAATGCTCCCTCCACCTTCTCAACACACTCTCCTCACTAGTCAACACATTTCCCTCTCCATCCTTTATTGCTCTAACTTGCAGCACATCGTTTCCAGCTCGGCCCCTCTGTCTGGCCAATCGGTATAAATCCTTTTCCCCTTCCTTAGTGTCCAACCTCTCATACAGCTCCTCATATGCCTTTTCCTTGGCTTTCGCCATATCCCTCTTTACCTGCTGCCGCATCTCCTTGTACTCCTGCTTTCTTTTCTCATCACTCTGTCTATCCCACTTCTGTTTTGCCAACCTCTTTCTCCTTATACTCTCCTGCACTTCCTCATTCCACCACCATGTCTCCTTGTCTTCCTTTCTATTTCCAGATGTCACACCAAGTACTTTTCTAGCTGCCTCCCTCATCACTCCTGCAGTAGTTTCCCAATCACCCAACACCTCTTCACCACCACCGAGCGCCTGTCTGACCTCTTTCCTGAACCTCACACTACACTCTTCCTCCTTCAGTTTCCACCATCTTATTCTTCTTTCAGTCCTCACTCTCCTTCTCTTCTTCTTCGCCTCCAAAACCATCCTACAGACCACCATCCGATGCTGTCTAGCTACAATGTCCCCTGCCAACACCTTACAGTCTCCAATCTCCTTCAGGTTGCATCTCCTGCATAGAACATAGTCCACCTGTGTGCACATTCCTCCACTCTTATACGTCACCCTATGATCCTCCTTCTTCTTAAAATAAGTGTTCACCACTGCCATTTCCATCCTTTTAGCAAAATCTACCACCATCTGCCCTTCCACATTCCTCTCCTTAAGGCCATACCTACCCATCGCCTCCTCATCACCTCTGTTACCTTCACCAACATCTCATTAAAGTCTGCCCCTATCAACAATCGTTCTTTCCTAGGTACACCATCTACCACTTCATCTAATTCACTCCAGAATCTTTCCTTCTCCTCCATCTCACAGCCAACTTGTGGAGCATAGGCACTGGTGACATTTATCATCATCCCTTCAACTTCCAGCTTCATGTTCATCACCCTTTCAGAAACTCTCTTCACCTCCACTACACTCTTACTGTACTCTTCCTTCAGAATCACCCCTACACCATTTCTCTTTCCATCCACACCATGATAGAACAGTTTGAACCCACCTCTAATGTTCCTGGCCTTACTCCCTTTCCACTTGGTCTCCTGAACACACAACATATCTACCTTTCTCCTCTCCATCATATCAGCTATCTCTCTCCCTTTACCCGTCATAGTACCAACATTTAAAGTACCAACCTCTGTAGACGTCTTCCTCCTCTCCTTCTCCTCCTTCGGCCAACAGTAGCCCAATTTCCACCGGTACCCTGTCGGCTAACTATACCTGTGGCGGTCGTTGTTAACCCGGGCCTCGACCGATCCGGTATGAAATTCTCATTTGTGATCCGCATATTTGATTTGGCACATGTTTTACGCTGGATGCCCTTCCGAACGCAACCCTCCCCATTTACCCGGGCTTGGGACCAGCACTAAGAGTGCACTGACTTGTGCCTCCCTAATGGCTGGGTTGGAGTTGTAATCTAGTATTACATATATATTGTACAAGCATTTTAAATACTAATTTATTTTATTTGCTGAACGTGGACATTTCTAGGGGAGATCAGTGCATCAAGAGATCCAGATTAAATATAATATCAAAAAAGTTCTACAGAAACAACAAAGAACATCATCAGCCATTTCTATATTTATCTCATCTCTTACAATCTCACTTTTTATAAAATGTCAATGAATTTGTGAATCAGGCGAATCGTTTTGTGATTATTGATAAATCAAAAGTGTTTCCTATTAAATTAATGCTACACAATCCAGTGTTGTTTGGTATATGTGCCATTTTCCTAATCAGATACACATTTTCTACCTTCTGCACCCATTGTGGATATTTGTTGGCTTCGATTTTGGCTCAGCTGTGCACATCTTCGCACATGTTCTATACTGAGCAGAAAACCTGAGTTGTTAGCAAAAAAAAGAAAAGCACCTTTGTCGATTGGCCATCATTAGATTCCTACATGAATATCTATGAAGTCTAACAAATCATTTTAATTACATGCAATTTTTTAATATATGGCATATTCATGTAATAATATGGTAATAAATGCTCTATAATAAACAATCTTGAGGTACATATGAGATTGTTTAGGATTCGATTAACTGTAATTTATTTGCTAATGTATTAGAGAAACTTTGTTCAACAAAACTGCCAGACACAGGAACAGTTTCCTTCTCCAGGCAATCAGCCTCATTAACAACTCACCATAAATATATTCCCTGCTTCATATCATATCTACAAGTACAGCAATATCAGAACTGTCAGTCATCACATTATCCGTATATGTTACACACACTATGGCTGCTGTATATTGTACAAATTTCTAAAGTAACTCTTTATCGTACCTGGAGCACAATACTGTTTTTTGCACCACCATGAACTTTATGTACATCACTGATCTGTCTTATAATCTGTATTTAATACTCATACTGTCTATATTTTCTCACATTGTTTTTGTCTTGTGTTGTCTGTATTGTCTCGTATAGTCCAAGCTGAATGTATAGTTTTATTTATGTCTGTACTTTTAGAGTCACTAACAGCTGGAACCAAATTCCTTACGTGTGTGTCCAACACACTTGGCCAATAAACCTGATTCTGATTCTGATTCTGAATGATGTGAGAAATTTACAATATGAAGCTCATAAAAGTTAATATACTATTTTTCAGCATATTGCGGTGTTTCTCAATCAGTGGGTTACGACCCAAAAGTGGGTCGCAAAGTGTGTTGTCAAAGAAACATCAAAAATGTGTTTCTGGTGCTTTTACTTTAAAATCCGTTGACATGATTATCCTGTTTGAGAACTGACAAAGTGAAATCAACATTTTCCTAAGCAAGAAATATCAAAGCACAAATATGACCCTGAATATGTAAAACAATAATTAGCATTCATTGATGACAGAAAAGAATATGGTGGCAGTTGACGAGAGTTTAAAAGAAAACGTCAAAATGTTGAACCACGTTATATGAAATGACAAGAACTTTCGTTTTTTTTAAAAAGGCCTGTGATCGGAGCATATTCAGTTGTTGTTCATTGGTTTTCATGGAGAAAAGTGATGTCGTGGGTATCTTGATGCATTCGAGCCCCATAACACATCAAACGTGTGTATGAAAGGAAGGGACCACAGTAATTTTTTTTTATAGAAAAAGAATTCCACACTGTAGGCAAATCATTTTTAATCATATAAAAAAGAAAAGTTTTTTTTCATCAGTCTACCGTTACAGGTTGTGATGTCTATTCTATTCATTGATTATTAATCAGTTCCTCTTGTGTATTTTACATTTACAGTATTTGGCAAACTGCTTTCTCAGAGCAATTTACAATTGAGCAGTTGAGGGTTAAGTAGTGGTAGCTTGGTGGTGCTGGGATTTGAACTCATGACCTTCCGATCCAAAGTGCAATACTTTAACCAGTAAACTACTACATCCACACCATAATATTTACCATGGTAACTGTAGTTTTCTTTTCCTTTTTTCTTTTTATAGCTCTGCTTACTGTGGTGGTTGATACCATCTTACTAACTTCTGGACTGCTATTTATTAGCATTTTCATATAATACTGTTTATTTATCACTATTAGCGATTTTTGCTTTCACAAATTCCTAACAATTTGAGAACTTTGAGGATGGATTTGGACTGTAATTAATATCATCCGTCTACTACAAAGGCTCAGGACCACGTTGCATGAACAGTTTTGCATTTAAGTGCTTATTACTGCGCACCACAACAACGATGAACTGTAACGAATGGACATTCGGTGCCACCCAGAGGAGGACGGGTTCCCTTTTCAGTCTGGTTCTTCTCAAGGTTTCTTCCTCATGCCATCTCTGGGAGTCCTTACCATTTTCATTAGGGATGAACTTTACAGTTATAAGGAACAAATTTATAGGCAGTAAACTTATACTCTCTTTTATACAACTTTATAACCGCTTTAACGTTGTAAAGCCGTTTTGAGACAATGTCCATTGTTAAACGCGCTGTACAAAAAAAATGAAATGAATTTAATTTTATAATGACTATGGGAAAATGGGGGTCTAATGATCAAACCAGTTGAGAATCTCTATATTAGTTTATAAGCTAATTTTCTGACATGCAATTTATTATCCTTGAGTACATTGCCGTAATTGGGAATCTAAAAAAGATTTCCATGTCACAATACTGCATAATAATATAATATCACACACTGTTTGAATAATAAGTCTTGTTAGCATTATAAAGCAAATTGCAGTTGGTTAGTAAGTTGGTATATTTATGTTCCCGTCAGAGGGTCCTGTTTCGGTCAGTGGTTGGGTGGCCTTGAAAAGCCACTGTCCTTCCTGTTAAACATTTCACTATGATGGACCTTACAGGAATCGTGAATGAATCAGTGTCTGGACCTTTAATCACACACCCACACCCACACACATGTATGTTTATACATAATGGTCTGTTCCCAAAAACTCTTTGCTCTACATGTCTAGGTTTTACACTCACAATTCTGCATCTGAATGTGAAACAAAAAAAAAAAAAAGCTGCACTGACATCAAGGGAAATCTTTTTTTTTAACCATACAGACTATTCTATTAATATGTTAATATGCTGTGTGTTTTCTTATATTTATTCTAGTATATGTTTCAGAGTATTTCTAGGGTTAATGTCTACAGACTGGTGAATAAACGAGCAACCCAGTGGCTCTGTTGTGCTGTAAGATTTTACTGGCAGGGTTTGTGTCCACTTGAGTGAAGCCTCACTGCAAATCAATACAGACTTATTCTGATTGATCACCTTTATCCTGTAATTAAACATTTGACTCCAGGTGGGCATGGTTTCTTCCAGGATGAACCCCAAGCAAGCCCCGACCTCTACCCACATGGGTCTCATGAATTGGTTTGATTCGGATGAAAATATACAGAATCTTACTTTAACCAATAATACGATTTGTTCATTGCGTTGGTGAATGTATTCAATCTGCTTCATGTGGAGCCTGAATTGTATTAGGACAGTTGTCTATGGGTGATTTAATTGTTGTTACTGTATAAGATGTTATCACTCTATAAGAATCTAAAAGTGCTTTAAAATATTAAAGGGAAAAAATCCTGTAGGTTGTCCTCTGGAGAAAATGAATTGCAAAAGGTTGAAAAAACCAAGACCCTGGTGTTAAACTGTCGACCTCTGACCGAGTGCGGTGATTCCAACAGCTTTGCCTTGTGTTTGGCTTTCGGTTACAAAGAGGAAGAAGATAAAGACACACTAAATGTCAAAAGAGCTCTAAGTGTCCTTTTACTGTTTCTCACACGGACATTAACAAATATATTAACACATATTCATGCCGAGAGAGAAAGACGCCCCGTGGCTGTTTCTGTAGCTCAGATCACAAGCAATAAAGCTTGAAAAGCAAACTTGCCTGAACATACCGACCTTTATAAACAGATCAAACACAATTCATTTGTCTTAGTTGGCCAGGCTTATATTTATTAAAAGACAATCAATCAGGGTTTTGTGACTACTTTGTGGGAATTCCATTGATATTCACCTCAAAATATCCGTATCTAACATCATTAGTTATTAATACTTAGTTAGTTATTTAGTCATTTATTCAAATTACATTTCTATCTTCTATCTAATGATATTGTTGTACAAATACCGTATGCTGTGCCAAACAAACTGACTTTAAAATGATCTATTTTGCTCACTAATACGTTTCCACAGTCATTTATTCTCATGATCGGTGTTTGATAAGAAGTCTAATTCTATACAGTTCAATCACTTCAACTACTTTCCTCAATAATTCCTGACCATCCTATAATCCTATACTGATTATCTTGCTCACATTACATTTCAAAAACAATATAGACTGATACAAGCAGACAAGTGTATTTATTGCATATAAAAATAAGCTTCAGAGAAATTTTATGCCACTGTATTAATCAACAACAACAACAACAAAAACTCACTCTAGTCTATTTCATCTGCTGCAATGTACTTAAAGGTTTCTTGCAAAAACCTGCTAAATCAAATACATACTTTAAGTACTGCAAACTACCCTTCAAGTTGACTCCAACATGCTAGCTTATCAAACGTCAACGTGTGTATATTTGATGTTTGGTTGGTTGCTCTATACACTAATGTTCATCAGTACTAATATACTTGCAGTAAACTTGGATAAACATGTACATTTAGAATGTATTTAGATACTCTGTTTAACACACTAAAATAAAATGTCACTACTGTCCACCTAGTGAGCCTTTCTATGGACCAGTAGTTGTTTTTTGTTCTTGTTTTTTTTTTTTACAAGTATATATTATGCATTAGCATAGAATATTAATACAAGCATAGTTATAGTGTTTGTAGTAAACCTACAATTACAATTTTGGTAGTAAAATCTGTTGTATACATTGTGTGGTTGTTATCTACAAATAAGCATCAATAAGAACTAGCAACTATTTGCGTTTTACTTATCAGGACATAATAAAAATCATTTGGTAAATACAAACTCAGATGAACAACATGGCATTTTATTTCGTGTCATTATTTCACAAAAATGAAGTAGAAATTGAAAAGTCATGTGTATAAAATAAATAAATCCTTACTGCTTCTGGAAATTAAGAGGCTAAGTAGCAGCTCGATGCTGCTAATCAAATGCGCTTAATTACCTGTTTATCAGCAAATGTGACCACCTCTGTAAAAGCCCACATTTTAGCAGGTTGTTGGTTTGGAGCATTCAGGTGTGTTAACACAATGCCAAGGAGATAAAACAACAGCATCTTAGAGAACAATTGTTGCTGCCCATCAATCTGGAAAGGGTTCAAGGCCATTTTCATACAATTTAAATCCAGCATTCTACTGTAAGGAAACACACATGGAGAAATTCAAGGCAGTTGTCAAAATTCCCAGGTGTGGAAGTCATAGAAAATTCACCCAGGGGTCAGACCATGCAATGTTTAGAGAAATTAGCTTAGGTTTACAAAGTTGCATCTGAACAAACCACAAGTCTTCAAGAACAATGTCATTTGCACTGATGAGACAAAAGTGAGAAGTTTGGACATAATGCCCAGAACCACATTTGGCAAAAACTAAACACAGTCAGTGGTACAGGGTTGATGATTTTGCTTCGCTTCACAGCCACAATACCTGGGCATTGAGTTGGCAATTTAAGTGTAGCAAAATAAACTACAAAATACAGCAGCCACACTATCAAAAGAAACTACTGTATTTTTGTGTTTTAAAAATACTAAAAAATACTTTTACAAGGGAGCATGAAAATTTCTTCACAAACCTTCCATCAATTGGCCTATTTGATCTGTTCCTTCACCATCACACCGACTCAGTTGATTAAGTAAACAATGTTGGATAGCAATAGCTTTTCTCTCAAACAATAAATCTGACATATGCAACCAGTTAACAGATTAAATATTTACATACATAATCCCTGTGAGCAATCAAATATTTATTTATTAATCCTTGGACACCTATTAGAAAGCTGGCAACCTGTACATTTCTTACTTTCACCATCTTCTTCCATATGATAAAATTTTCTGTTCTGATCTCAACAAATCTGGGCAAAATACTGAGTAGGCACCGATCAGAGGCCGCATTTTTATGATGTCATCATTTAGATATTTTGATTAGTATTTTGATACAAAATTTGAAGCCATTTTCATCAACCCTATCAAATCTAAATGACAAAATCCTATTTTATATTTGAAATACATGTATTATAAATACCGCCCATCCCTGACGATTACTTAAAGTTATTGCTGCTAAAGGTGGTTCAACAGGCTATTAAATCATAAGGTGTACTTAGATTTTCACACGCGGTGTCTTAATTTCGGATTGATTTTAATTAGTAGTAGTGTACATGCTTTAAAAATGAGAAATAATCATAGTTATATGATATGCTAAGATATTTAATAATATAAATTCAACAAAAGTTATTAAAATAGAGAAACCTTTATACACTATAAGACTGTTAAATCTATCTTTCATCCCAAAGTACACATTACACAATATCATAATGTACATTATTTAAAAACACATTATTGTGTATCTGTGATAGAAATGCCAATTTCTAATAAACTATATTAATACTAGTCATTTTGCCATCACATTAAAATGTTTTAACTCTGTGTTATGTGGATTGGTTTTCAGAGAACAACTGTGCCATTCTTGTGCACGTAATTGGTGTCCATGAATATGAAACACCCCTTAAACAATGTGAAGGACTTTATAGAGACAAAAAGCTTGAGGCGCTTCCTTATTTCCATCTCTTGAGTGTTGGGAAGAGGCTGAGACGACCCTGTGTTTACTGTAAACTTGGGGAGAAAAGACGCTGAGTGGCACCTAAATGCCCTTTCATCCACTTATCAATCCCATCCTCCCTCTTCCATTCTTCAGAAGACATCAATAGCCAATGTCTTAATTAAACATGGAAATTCTGACCTGTCAGTCATGTATGAGTCAGAATCCCTTTCTGATATTCTCTAAATGTATAGGATATACAGGAATTTGACCTGAAAATCAATATATAACACATTTGTACATGCATACATAAAAAAATACATACATAAATACATGCAAATAACCAAACAAAGCAAATAAACACAAGTTAACCAACATAAATCCATCAATATATAAGAAAAGCATTATATAACATATACAAACATAAAAACATACATACATACATACAAATGCATGTATACATACATACATACATACATACATACATACATACATACATACATAATATATAAAGCATTTGAAGGCTTTCTTAGATCTTACATACTGTTTTCTAACAGTATGTTATTTAAAGGGAAACTGTTGAAAGTTGTAAACGTTTTCTCTCAGTTTTTGTGTGTTCATCCCCATAAAGATTTCAGTACCTTCTCTCCTAAGTGCTCTCTTTCTCCAACACTGAGATGGAAATGAGGAAACACCTCAAGCTTTTTGTTTCTTTCCATTGTTTAAGAAGCATTTCATATTCATGGATGCCAATTACTCACACAAGAATGGCACGACCGCTTTAGAGAGGAGCTTAATGTACCAGGTTAAGAAAGACAGCCTATTTAGTCATTGCCTCGGGTCATGGAGATCTTTTGAGGTGAGGAACTTCAGCTGATCTGATGCCGTGTGAGCCCTAATGGCTGTGAATGAGAAACTTCCACTGTGTAACTCTGAGGAATTGGACTAAAAGATGACGCTGTCTTGAGAGATTTGTGGTTAGTGATAAACGTCATCCTTTCCTGTCGTTACAATGGGGAAAATAATTATTTGATCCCCTGCTGATTTTGTAAATGTACCCCCTTACAAAGGAAATTAACAGTCTAGAATTTTCATGGTAGGTTGATTTTAATGGAAAGAGAATGTATATTTAAAAAATCCAGAAAAATATAATAAATTATTATTATATATAAATTAATTTTTATTTGATAGAGTGAAATAATTATTTGATCCCCTACCAACCTGCAAGAATCCCACAGACCCAAATTAGTCCTGTACCTTTAAGAAAGTCAACTCAACTCATTATTTGCATAAAAGACCCCATCACAGACTCAACCTCTTCCATTCAAACCTCTCCACTACCATGGGCAAGACCAAAGAGCTGTCAAATGATGTCAGGGACAAGATTGTAGACCTGCACAAGGCTGGAATGGGCTACAAGACCATCAACAAGAAAGAGACCACTGTTGGCATGATAAATCGAAAATCAAAAGTCAATCATCATCGTTCTGGAACTTCATGCAAAATCTCAAGGATGGTAAGGATGATTCTGAGAAAGGTGACGGATCAGCCCAGAATTACATGCGGGAAGCTTGTTAATGATCTCAAGGGAGCTGGTACCACAGTCACCAATAAAACCACAGGTAACACACTAAGATCTCTCTGCTCAAGAATGCACATGAACAGGCCCGTCTGAAGTTTGCCAACGGACACCTGAATGATTCAGAGAAGGCTTGGGACATTGTGATGTGGTCAGATGAGAACAAATTTGAGCTCTTTGGCATCAAATCGACTCATTGTGTTTGGAGGCAGAGAAATGCAGAATATGTCCCTTAAGAACACCATCCCCGCTGTCAAACATGGAAAAGGAAACATTCTACAGGAGTACAGGAGGACTTCAGTACATGAATGGGTCCATGCACTGTAGAATCTTGGGTGAGAACCTCCTGGCCTCAGGAAAAACACTGAAGATAGGTCATGGATGGGTCTTCCAGCATGACAAAGACCAAAAACATACATCTTGTAGCCCATTCCAGCCTTGTGCAGGTCTACAATCTTGTCCCTGATGTCCCTTGACAGCTCTTTGGTGTTGCTCATGGTGGTTGGAGAGGTTTGAATGGAAGAGATTGATTCTGTGACTGGTGTCTTGTATACACATAATGAGTTGATATGAGGAGTTCTTTCTTAAAGATACAGGACTAATTTGGGTCTGTGGGAGTCAGTGACTTTTTTCACTCGATTAATTACAAATTAATTTATAACCTTTAATGTTTTTTTGTATGGATTTTTTTATATTCTGTCTCTCTCTGTTAAAATAAACCTACCATAAAAATTATAGACTGTTCATTTCTTTGTAAGGGGGTAAACTCACAAAATCAGCAGGGCATCAAATAATTATTTCCCCCACTGTATGGTGCAATGAGAACATAAACATGTATGATACAAGTTTATCATTATGACATCTGGCATGACCATTTTTTACCAAATATTTTTATCAGCTTCGGCCATTGAGCTTTTCCCTCTAGAGCATCTGTGGATGCTTAAAAGCGAACATGTGGCTTTAAGGGGAAACTGTAACACCGGGCTGTAGACAAAAGTGCCATGTGTTTCATTTGCCCCATCGTCACTCATGAGCCCCATTCTACTGCCTCATTTCTCTAATTACCCCACCCTTAAATTAGCCCTGACCAATAATTAGCCAGAGTTTAAGTGGATACATTTCAATAGGCACCCCAGTGTGCAGCAGTAAAGTCTTTAACTTCTTTAACATGACTTTATCCTCATCTATAAGCCTAATGCTAACGAATTAGAAGATATCCCAGGGTATAATTAGCCGCACTTGTATCAAATATAACATTTTAATTGCAATTACTTTCTTAGAATGGAATGTCTCATTCATTAGTTTAGGTATAGTCCACAGTATTAGACTTGTAGTACAAAGTATGGGATATAAAGTATTTCATTATACAATATCCTGTGATACAAAAACGTTTCTTTCAGGGAAATGTTAAATAGGTAGGCCATATTTCTGGTAAAGTCTATCCTAATATTCAATTTACATTTCCTGAAGGAGTATGTGAGAGACCAATTAGATAATCAAAGGAGGCTCTGCTTGTCATTCTGCTTGCATACGAATTTTTTTTTACAGTTAAAAAAGACGACATAATTTTCGTTTAATGTTGAACTTCTAAGAGCATGATATCAAGATTGAGTATTATGCACGTCACATATAATTTGGTTTAATGACCTGTCAGAAAGTGATATTAACTTTAACCCAACTAGCTAATGTTATCTAGTAAGGTTATTGCTAGCTCTCTAACATTTCTGTCAGGAGATTCCACTCTTCATAAATGAGGGATGTGTATAAAGTTTACATAAAATTGAAACTTATACTAGTGTTTATGAGAAAAGAAAGACATTTGACATTTAGTTTGCTTTAAGTATCAAATTCAGTATAGCAGACACCACACTTTCAGAAATAACGGATTCTTTTATTAATCCTTTTTTTTACTGTGTATCTTAAACCTTTAAAAAAAACTACACAATTGAAAATGGCAGAAATTGCACTTCGAAAGTACAGTACATGTTCAATCTGAGTGACAATAAAATATAAACTTTGGCACCTTTTTTATGAGTTTATAGGAGTTTTCTTTTTGTTTGACTGTAATTAAATTTTAGTAATGCAGACTTTCTTTTTTTTTTTTCCCCTCCTTGAACTGCCACCTTAACGTGGTGGAGGGGTTTGAGTACCCGAATGACCCTAGGAGCTATGTTGTCCGGGGCTATATGCCCCTGGTAGGGTCTCCCAAGGCAAACAGGTCCTAGGCGACGGGTCAGACTAAGAGCGGTTCAAAAAACCCTTATGAGAAAAAACAGATCAAGGACCGTGACGTCGCCCGGTATGGCGCAGCCGGGGCCCCACCCTGGAGCCAGGCCCGGGGTTGGGGCTCGTATGCGAGCGCCTGGTGGCCGGGCCTTCCCCCATGGGGTCCGGCCGGGCTCAGCCCGAAGGAGCGACGTGGGGCCGCCTTCCAGTGGGCTCACCACCTGCAGGAGGGACCGTAAGGGGTCGGTGCTGAGAGGATCGGGCAGCAGTCGAAGGCGGGGGCCTCGACAACCCGATCCCTGGACACGGAAGCTAGCCCTAGGGACGTGGAATGTCACCTCGCTGGCGGGGAAGGAGCCTGAGATTGTGCGTGAGGTTGAGAGGTTCCGACTAGAGATAGTCGGGATCACCTCTACGCACGGCTTGGGCTCTGGAACCACACTCCTCGAGAGAGGATGGACTCTTCACCACTCTGGAGTTGCCCATGGTGAAAGGCGGCGGGCTGGTGTGGGTTTGCTTATAGCCCCCCAGCTCAGCCGCCATGTGTTGGAGTTTACCCCGGTGAATGAGAGGGTCGTTTCCCTGCGCCTACGGGTCGGGGACAGGTCTCTCACTGTCGTGTGTGCCTACGGGCCAAACGGCAGTGTAGAGTACCCGGCCTTCTTGGGGTCTCTGGGAGGGGTGCTGGACAGTGCTCCGACTGGGGACTCCGTCGTTCTACTGGGAGACTTCAATGCCCACGTGGGCAGCGACAGTGATACCTGGAGGGGCGTGATTGGGAGGAACGGCCCCCCTGATCTGAACCCGAGCGGTGTTCAGTTATTGGACTTCTGTGCTAGTTACAGTTTGTCCATAACGAACACCATGTTCAAGCATAAGGGTGTCCATCAGTGCACGTGGCACCAGGACACCCTAGGCCGTAGGTCGATGATCGACTTTGTGGTCGTTTCATCTGACCTGCGGCCGTATGTCTTGGACACTCGGGTAAAGAGAGGGGCGGAGCTGTCAACTGATCACCACCTGGTGGTGAGTTGGATCCGATGGCGGGGGAGGAAGCTGGACAGACTCGGCAGACCCAAGCGTACTGTGAGGGTCTGCTGGGAACGTTTGGCCGAGTCTCCTGTCAGAGAGATCTTCAACTCCCACCTCCGGCGGAGCTTTGACCGGATCCCGAGGGAGGCCGGAGATATTGAGTCCGAGTGGACCATGTTCTCCACCTCCATTGTCGAAGCGGCCGCTCGGAGCTGTGGCCGTAAGGTCTCCGGTGCCTGTCGAGGCGGCAATCCCCGAACCCGGTGGTGGAAACCGGAAGTAAGGGATGCTGTCAAACTGAAGAAGGAGTCCTATCGGGCCTGGTTGGCTTGTGGGACTCCTGAGGCAGCTGACAGGTACCGGCAGGCCAAGCGAACTGCAGCCCGGGTGGTTGTGGAGGCAAAAACTCGGGCCTGGGAGGAGTTCGGTGAGGCCATGGAGAAGGACTATCGGCTGGCCTCGAAGAGATTCTGGCAAACAGTCCGGCGCCTCAGGAGAGGGAAGCAGTGCCCTACCAATGCTGTTTACAGTGGAGGTGGGGAGCTGTTGACCTCAACTGGGGATGTCGTTGGACGGTGGAAAGAATACTTCGAGGATCTCCTCAATCCCGCCGTCACGTCTTCCATTGAGGAAGCAGAGGCTGAGGGCTCAGAGGTGGACTCGTCCATCACCCAAGCTGAAGTCACCGAGGTAGTAAAGAAACTCCTCGGTGGCAAGGCACCGGGGGTGGATGAGATCCGCCCTGAGTACCTCAAGTCTCTGGATGTTGTGGGGCTGTCTTGGCTGACACGCCTCTGCAGCATCGCGTGGCGGTCGGGGACAGTGCCTCTGGAATGGCAGACCGGGGTGGTGGTCCCTCTTTTTAAGAAGGGGGACCGGAGGGTGTGTTCCAACTATAGGGGGATCACACTTCTCAGCCTACCTGGGAAAGTCTATGCCAGGGTACTGGAGAGGAGAATACGGCCGATAGTAGAACCTCAGATTCAGGAGGAACAGTGTGGTTTTCGTCCAGGCCGTGGAACACTGGACCAGCTCTATACCCTCTACAGGGTGCTGGAGGGTTCATGGGAGTTTGCCCAACCAGTCCACATGTGTTTTGTGGATTTGGAAAAGGCATTCGACTGTGTTCCTCGCGGCGGCCTGTGGAGGGTGCTCCCGGAGTATGGGGTCCGGGGCCCTTTACTAAGGGCTGTCCGGTCCCTGTACGACCGAAGCAGGAGCTTGGTTCGCATTGCCGGCAGTAAGTCAGACTTGTTCCCGGTGCATGTTGGACTCCGGCAGGGCTGCCCTTTGTCACCGGTTCTGTTCATAATTTTTATGGACAGAATTTCTAGGCGCAGCCAGGGGCCGGAGGGTGTCCGGTTTGGTGACAACACGATTTCGTCTCTGCTCTTTGCAGATGATGTTGTCGTGTTGGCTTCATCAGACCAGGACCTTCAGCACGCACTGGGACGGTTTGCAGCCGAGTGTGAAGCGGCTGGGATGAGAATCAGCACCTCCAAATCCGAGGCCATGGTCCTCAGTCGGAAAAGGGTGGCTTGCCCACTTCAGGTTGGTGGAGAGTTCCTGCCGCAAGTGGAGGAGTTTAAGTATCTTGGGGTTTTGTTCACGAGTGAGGGAAGGGTGGAACGGGAGATTGACAGACGGATCGGTGCATCTTCTGCAGTAATGCGGTCGATGTACCGGTCTGTCGTGGTAAAGAAAGAGCTGAGCCGCAAGGCGAAACTCTCGATTTACCGGTCAATCTACGTTCCTACTCTCACCTATGGTCATGAGCTCTGGGTCATGACCGAAAGGACAAGATCCCGGATACAGGCGGCCGAAATGAGCTTTCTCCGCAGGGTGGCTGGGCGATCCCTTAGAGATAGGGTGAGAAGCTCGGTCACTCGGGAGGAGCTCAGAGTAGAGCCGCTGCTCCTCCACATCGAGAGGGGTCAGCTGAGGTGGCTCGGGCATCTGTTCCGGATGCCTCCTGGACGCCTTCCTGGGAAGGTGTTCCGGGCGCGTCCCACTGGGAGGAGACCCCGGGGAAGACCTAGGACACGCTGGAGAGACTATGTCTCCCGGCTGGCCTGGGAACGCCT
>JAAIIK010000029.1:653760-666422 GCA_014706435.1 Silurus glanis | reverse complement strand
GTGTGTGTGTGTGTGTGTGTGTGTGTGTGTGTGTGTGTGTGTGTGTGTGGCACTGAAAGAACACTCTCCACCACACTAAATCAATCGCTGTAACCCCAGGAGTTTGAACCTTCTGAAAAGGGGACCAGTCATGCAATTCATATGGACATGGAGCATCAGAATAGAATGTGTGTGAGAATGAGTGTGTGTGACCACACCACAAGTGGCATCACCACAGGACCTCCAGCAGTGTGATTCTGTCTCTAACTACCACTCTCTCTTTTATTTTCATTCTTTCTCTTCTCTTTTTCTCCCGGCTCTCCTGCTGCTCTGTTTTACCGTAGTGGAATAACTGTGAAATGGAGACAAAAGCAAAACGCGCACACACACACTCACATGGCCGAGTCCTATTGTGTTCGGCATGCGCTCCGAGAGCTCTTTCGCATGTCATGAATGACAATACTCGATTCAAACCTGTTAACTCTGTTCTGTTCAATAATGTAAACCCAGTTCACCCTGATTCCTGTAAAATGTTTGCAACAGTTAATTAATATCTTAATGACTCAAAAAATGTTTTGACTATGATGAATCCATACAATGCTCATTTAAATGCTTATTCTTCTCAGAGTTGGGCAAACATACATTAAAATGTATTTTAAAATAAAATATTAAATACCTTAACTTTAAGTGTATCTAAATAAACTACAAAATACAGCAGCCACACCATGAATCAAAATAAAGTATTTAAAAATTAGTAAAAAAAAATACTATTACAGGGGAGCATGGAAATTCTTCACAAACCTTCCATCAATTGGCCTATTTGAACTGTTTCTTCACCATCACAACGATTAAGTAAACAATGTTTTATAGCAACAGCTTATCTCTGGTGAAGTCACACAATAAATCTGACATATGCAACCAGTTAACAGATCAAATATTCACATACATAATCCCTGTGATCTCCCAGATGAAGGTTAATTTTGAAGTTACCAACATTTTAATATTTAACAGTTTGCAAATGACTCATAATTGTACCCTAATTTAGTTACTTGGTGTTTGGTAACGAAGGGCTACTTTAAAACAACAAAACTGACTCAATCACAAACAAGTCATTCATAAGAATTTCACAACTGATGCCACAGATGGTTTCTGGCTAATAAATCATTTGATTGTTAATCATAAATATAATATATCATGTGTCAGGCAGTCATTCATGCAATGGTATGCTAAATCATGATGCTACTAAACAGCTACTTCAATTAGGGTACAATATTCAGCAATCAAATATTTATTTAGCGATCATTGGACACCTATTAGAAAGCTGGCAACCTGCACGTTTCTTACCTTCACCACCTTCTTCCATATGGAGAAATGTTCTGTTCTGATCTCAGCAAGTCTGGCAAAATACTGAAAAGTATTTTAGAGTATTTTAAAACTACAAAAATACAAACAAGTATTTTGATACAAAATATTAAGCCATTTTTATCAACTCTATCAAATACAAACGACAAAATCCCATTTTATATTTGATATATACGTATTTAAAGTACATGTATCATAAATAATGCCCATCTCTTATTCGTCCCTCTTGCAAACACCTAGAAATGTCCTGTATTATCATTGCTGTTGTGGTGTATTGTTTTAGCTAACTTTTGAGGTTAGCTAGGTCATGATTAGCCTCTCAGACTAGCACCAGCTGATTCAATAATATTTTTTTTTTATACAATAATATAAAAAGTTATAATATTTACCTTACTAGCTAGCTATTTAGTTATGTATGTTTTATTTAATCAATGTCTGTCAACCTCTCAGTGTAATATATGTCAGCTAGTTGTGTTTAATACTTTTGATGTACTGTACCTGATGGCTAGTTAGATGCATTATATGTTGAGTTAACTGCTTGAATTCATACAATGCTAATTTAAATGCTTATTTTTCCCTCTTGCAAACATCTATCTCTTTATTGTTGCGCTGTTGTGGAGTATCATTGTAGCTAACTTTCTAATTTATGATTCTAAGTCATGATTAGCCTCTCAGAATAACACCAGCTGATTTAATAATGTATTTTATTCAATACAATTTTACATAGAGTTATAATGTTTTCTTTATTTGCTAGCTAATTAGTGATATACGTTTTGTGTAATAAATGCATATCAACTTGTCAGTTTAATGTATGTCAGCAAGTTGTATTTAATACTTTTCATTCAAGGGGTTATTTGAGTCAAGGTGTACCAGGCAGATGTGATACTAGGTCATTCCTATCGGTCAAAACTACACAAGTTGCAAATTTTATGTAGAAGTTAGCTGTCATATTGTTTAGCTAGTAAACAAATTTCAGGCAAAAACAAATTCTTGGAAATATAAAATGACAGAAGTGAAGGTTTTAACAATCACATCAAACTTCACTAATGCTGCTTGTCACTGATAGTTGTGAAAAAATAAACTAGCTCAACTAAAATAATATTAGCACTGTGCTTACTTTATAATTAATTAACAGTGGTCGCTTCAGCTACATGATATAAAAATGATCTTATATTCTACAGGATGTATGTTTTGGAATCATAATCCCAAATTCCAGGACAGTCCTCAATAATTTAGATAAATCAAGGTCTTTTGCTATGAGAAAAAATGTAATCCATTTGTTGGCATAGAAGAGCCTTGGAGCTGGACAGTAAAACCCAAAATAAATGAGGTGTGTGTGTGTGTGTGTGTGTGTGTGTGTGTGTGTGTGTGAGTGTGCGTGCATGTGCCTGTGTGTTGTCCCGAGAGACCGATTCTCAGTAAAGGTTTACTGAAGCTTCAGACAAGCATCTGTCCATCTGCCCTGCTGCTACTGTCATCTGGACTCTCTGTGTCTCACTGTCCTTCTCTGTCTTTTTTAGCCAATATGGAACAGCTTTACTGTGTTTGATCTGCCTTTCATCCGATGAGCTGCATTCAGGCCCTTTTTTTTTTTTGCTCAGGATTATCCCTACTGTCCCAGTGGAAATCAGCAGCATCATCACAGCACTGACTCAACATGTCAACAAGCTGCTCTGGAATCTACATGATTTATTTAAGTGTTCAAAAATCAGAAATTTAATCTTAAAATTTTACCTGGTTAGTTTATGTCACATTCAGGTGCAAGCTAAAATTCTGAGAATATGCTGACAATCAAATAAGATTTTTTTAAATTTTAGAATTCAAAGAACTTGAGATGGAAATATTTAATGTTTGTCTTTTTTTTGTATTTACTATTAACAATTCTACACTATTCCTAGCGCACCCTTTCAATGTAAGCAAACTTGCGATATTAACCATGATAACTCCTTTGTATAAAAGATTTTCCCTGACTTTTATTCATTTCTTTTACGTATTCAGTTCAACACCCGGTGGATTTGATGGATTATGAATTCTCAGGTTTTACAGGTTTACCTTGTGGAATACATGCCATAGTTTGTACTGAAAAAATGATCTAATGAAATAAATGCAAATAGTAGCACTTGCATAGTGGTCTTTACATTTTAAACAGTGCTGCATTATTTTTTAAATTCATTTAGCAAAATGCACTGATTTTTTGACAGTGTGGCCATTCACATAAAACCAGCCAATAATATTGTCACAAAGGAAACATATCACATTACAATAAAACCAGGCCATATCCCTAAATTACTCATTCTTCCAGAAAATCTTTCATTTTGGTCGAACTTTAGTGCATGTTTTTAATTTTGCCATTCAAAAGCGAACCCATGTAACAACTACTACAACACTTTACATGTGTTGTAGATAGATTTACTGTATATGGCTTAAAGACATCAGAAAAAACAAACGTACCATAAAACAAAAAAAACTTTTGCACTAATTTTGACCAAGGTTCTAGTTGATCTATTTGATTTTTATTCCTACAAATCAGGAATGCCAGAAAATTAAATACAGCATATGTTTGATCCATTTAAAAAAAAATCTTATTCATATATTAATTCCATAAAATGTATTTGTATAGGACATTTAAGAATGGACATTGTCACAAAGCAGCTTTACAGAAATAAATAGATTAAGAATATAATAAATATAAAGTTGTAATGTATAAAGTAGTCCCTTTAAGCTTGGCTTAACTGATACAGTGTTATTGTGTTGTGTTGTTGCAATAAATGTTGTTTGTACACCTGGACTTGTAATGTCCTATGTATAGGTCTGTTTGTCTTATGAGTTTTGTGTTATCTTGTGTTGATTTATGTTGTTTTATGTAGCACCTTGGTCCTTTTTTGTTTCACTGTGAACTATATTGTATATGGTTCAAATGACATTAAAAGTCACTTGACTTGACCCTAAGTTTATCCCTAATCAGCAAGTCAGGGGCAACTGTAATGAGGGGTGGAAAACTCCCTGAGAAGATATAAGAAGCAAACTTTGAGAGGAACCAGACTCAAAGGGAACCCATCCATATCTGGGTGACACCAAATATCTATTCATTATAGGATCATTGGTCAGGTTATCAACTGATCGATCCTGTAAGTATCATCATAAAATGAGAATGTTAAAGACTAATCTGTGCATAAACCATAAAGTAGTATCCCTTTGCCACCATCTATTATTCGCACCAGAACTCACACCAATTCTCAGGAGACTGGCAAAGATTTGGACAGAGACTGGCTCCATTTTCATCATGACCGGTCATCAGAGACATGTGGAGATTTTATAAATAAAATGTGTCTAACTTGTTTTCAAATGGAAGACTCTGGAAAACTAAGTATTGATAAGGCACAACCAACCAGGGTGCCCTTCGTGTCCAATCTGTTCGGAGTGTGTATGTCACTTTAAAGCTACATTTATGGTTGCACTCAGCTAAGAGCCTGAGGCTGGATTGAGACCAGTTCTGTGTTGTGTGCTCATGCTATTAGAGAATCAATAAGACTAATTGTAGTGACTGGAGGGGCAGCTGAAATAGGAACTGACAGGTAACCACTTACTAGGAACACACACACACACACACACACACACACACACACACACACACACACACACATGTAACAGTTTATTTTATATCTATATATGCATCTCTACTACTTTTTCATAAAAAATAAGTCCTATATAGTTACTGTATGCAGACACTGTACACAGTTTCCTCCTTAACTGCAACATCACTGTGTATTATGGGTGTTTTGTACCTGCTAGGGAACATGATTTAGGATTTGCATGGTCTCAAATGTGTAGCATGCTAAATAAATAAAGGGCACTATTTAAAAAGTAGGGTGTAATTTCATAAAATAAGGTAAAAGGTAAAAATGTGTGGCTAATGATAAGGTCTAGTTTTGCCTTTCTTGTTAGATGATTTAGCTCATAGCTCCAAAAGTAAAGAAGCAAACATCACATTTGTGCTAAGGAAAACTCTCATTGCATTTTATTTTGTTGGGTGTTATGCTATTTCAGACATTATTCCTCAGGGCTTTGTACCCTTAGGCTTCTTGTTTTTTTTAAAAAGTAATTCTACATGAAATTGTAATTGGGAAGAAGAATCAGTAAGGCTCCCGGTCAGTTTCAGTTTGAACACTATGAAATGTGAAAAAGTGCAAATATTTCTGCAAGCCACTGCAGGAAGTAAGTATTAAAAACAAAATAACTATTTACGAATTTCAACCTCTTTCTTTCTGATATTTTGCCTGGTACAGCCAAACCTATACCACATTATTATCATATTTCTGTCACCCATAAACATTATATTCTTTACTTACATTCCGACACTGCTTATTTAGAAAGAATTATTACACGAGAGGTCAACAATGAGCGTGATAATCCATATCCATGCCTCAGAGGAGGAATCAGTAATATGACATTAGCAGAGAGATGAAAATGAATTATAGATCTCTAGTGGTGAAAGGAGCAGAGTGTAATAGCTTGGAAGATTCAATCAATGCCCATGAACAAGCATGTAAAATTCCAAGAGAGAGAGAGAGGGAGAGGGAGAGAGAGAGAGAGAGAGAGAGAGAGAGAGAGAGAGAGAGAAAACAAAACATTGGTGAAGTATCATAATCACACCTCAATGTAGTGCCTTAATTTAATCTTTCTGGGATTTATATGTTGGTTGATTAATAATTTTTTTTTAAAGACATGAGAAATCTAGCAATATCTGGCTTTTGTGCTTAACCTCTTTATATAGCATGCAATATCCTAAAGTAACTTTATCTAGCTAGCTAATGTGAACTTTAAGAACAGGAAGTGTCCGGGAAATCATAAAAAGAAAATGCATGCCACAAGTCTATTTTTTAGCTTTACTACTACCAGCTGTATTAACAATCGATCCCTAAAATCTGCTTCTGAAAGATAATGTTGCATTTACCTAGCTAGCTAGCTTACCACAGGCAATATGAACTTAAAATGTTGCAACGGTGATTTATAGCTATGGCCTTCTTTAGTAATATTTAGCTTTAGTACTAGCTAATACTACCCAGTACTCTACTTTTCACTAATTTCATTTCACAACACATTTGTGCTAAGAATAACTGTCATTACATCTAATTTAGTTGGATGTCATGTTACTTCGTTTTGTAATCAAATTCATCACTGTGCAGGATTACAGTTTTACAAATCATGGTTCCCTGTGTTGGTTGCTAAAAGTTGTTTTAGTATAATGAAGCGGTTCTGCATCAAATTGTCTCTGAGAAGAAGACTCTAGGGTTTTACACACAGTGCTTTGCATATGTATTCACCCCTGACCATCCCGAGGAAAACCCCTTCAGTTCCTTTTCATTACAGCAGTGTTGATCTCTCGGCATTGTTTGAACATATCAGCAGTGTTTCATTGTGTTTAAAATGCAAAAAGAAGGCAGTTTTCTTATAGCATTTTGTTCTATCATTAGTTTTATAAAATTGAACTGTATTTTATCTTCATTCTGTCCTAAAAAAAAGAGCCCCAGTCTCTAAAATGAAAAAGTTTTTGCCCCAATGCTTCTGTAACCACTTACAGTTTTTAAAATGAACACTGAGTTCACCAAGTTTTTTGGTATTGAATATCAACCCATTTAAAGATGATTGGTAATCACAATGCTATTACTAGCAAATACTCCTGCTCTAATGTTAGCAACGTACAAGAAGCATTTAAAATAGTTGTAACATAGAATTTAGTTAAAAAGTTCTAGCATTGCAACAGGTCTTTGTATCTTGTAAAAGAAAAAAAATATTTTATCAACTGCTTTTTCAGTTACTTCATTTAGTGTGTGACAGTTGACAAAATGTAGTCTATCTAATAACAAAAAAATTGCTTAGACTCTGTTGCATCAGCTAATATGAAAGTGTGTGTGTGTGGCCAGTGACTGTAAGGTCAAAGGGTGACATAAGCACAAGCACTGATGAAGTAACATGCAATTTGTCAGAGTGCTGCACTCTCTCTCTTTTCTATTACACACACTCACACACACAAAATGGGCGGCAGATGTCAGAAAGGTCGCTTTTGTTTCCTTGTGTCTTCACTGCACACACCTCATCGGAGCAGTCTATTGTCATTAATTTGCTGTTGGGGGAGGTTTATGCCCCTCCTATCCCACCCCTTGCCATCATTTAGTAAAACACACACACACACACACACACACACACACGCTCACTCACTCACACCCATGTTCAACAATTAACAAATCGCATTAAGAAGACTTTCTGTTACTATACTTTACACTTGCAATTATACACACTTCCCACACACATTATATATATCATTCTACATTTAAAACAATTGCTATAAAAGGTATATAAAATGATCCACTTATCAACATTTATTAATTTGAATAATAGTTTTCATTAAACAAGTTGAGCTTCTGAACAGATTCAGTGAAATATTGCATCCTGTTGATCCAGACGAATAAAAACAGCACGAACTATATTAAACAATTCTTTACTGATTTAACAAGATTACTTATGATCCATGCTGTATGTTTTTTGGTGTTTATAGTGAAACAATGCCATGTTTAGCTTATACATTATAACGATAGAATCAGCAAAAAAAATACGTTCGCAGTACAAACAAGATTAGTTTAACAATGCTTTCAAAATCAATAATAACGATAATCATTTTACAGCGCAACATCACAATTTGCCGCAAGTCGAAACGAACCAAAAACAAACAAAACACCACTTCTAGTTAAAAAACATACACTGTAATAAATTAAGACACATCGAATCACGATAGAAACGCGAGGAAATTATAATGTTAAATATAAGCTACTTACATGTTTATTAAATAGTAGAGGATGGAATAAAAAAAGCCTGGAAGTTGATTAAGAGTAGACTAATAGAGCTGAACAGGCTTCGCTTCTGGAAGTTTCTCTCATTGAAGTACACGACTGTCATGAATTTCTGTTACGGTGGAAAGAGTTACTCTCGTGTATTGTCTCCAGTGGTCATGCTTGTAAAGATTAGCAGTCCTTTATCCAGTTTTCTTTTTTAAATGTGTGTATAAATATAGTTCATTTACTTGTTTGACATCACAGTCAACATTGAGTAACCACAAAGCAGAGGAAAGTGGAAAGTCAGTATTTTATCACAAGGTCTTATACATACACATTTTAGCAGAATCAATTCAACTGCCAAAGTGTTTTTTTCGGAGGTAGGAGGAAACTGAAGAACCCGGATAAAACCCTTGATGAAGAACATGTGAGACTGTACACAGACAGTAGCACAGGCTCAAGAAGCAATTTTTTCCATTAGCTACAGTATGTATTATCATGGTGCCACTTTAAACAGTGAATTGTCTTAACCAGGGCATATGTGCAATAAGTTTTTGATTGGTAGGTACCTCAGAAAAACTTTGTTGATTAAACAGAATACTAAAAAAGTGTACTTGGGAGCCAATATCTAAGCTTCATTACCAAGAAGCCAATCCCTCACTGTTCAGCTCTATTCAGGGAATGCCAACTCTGACCTAGTAGTTATTGTTGTTCAGAATATTCCTGAAAATCCAAGTACACTGTGACATAGCCTAGCCTACTACTCCTGATGCTAAGCTAGGCTTGTGTACTAAGACCTGTGTCGTGGATTACAGCTATGCTGTGTTTTATCTGAGTGCGCAGTTTAGGAGGGATTCACAACGATTTGTGAGTTAATTCCATGGTCTGTAATTGGATGTGATTCCTGAAAAAGGTGGGAAACCCGCGGTGATGTCTCGAGTACATTCCTTGCTTAAGGGGCCGTTCTGATCCACCGTGTGTTTTCCAGGCGAGGGAGGAAGAGCTGAGGACTGAAGGAGTGGGCGATCTGTGGGGAAAACGTGATAAGGATTGTATAAATATAAATGTTAATGGAAAAAAGAGTTTATATATATTATATGCATACACTGCATTCAGTATTCAGACCCCTTTTTTTTTAAATGTTATGTTGCAGACAAATACGACAAACATTAAAAAAAAAATTCTCATTAATCTACACTCAATACCCCAAAATGACAAAGTTAAAACACAATTCTAGAAATGTCTGTGCATGTTTTTAAATTAAAAAAATTGTAATATCACATATACAGACCCTTTCCTCAGTATTTAGTTAAAGCACTTTTGGCAGCAATCACAGCCTCAAATTTTTTTGTGTATGAAGGCAGAAGTTTTGCACACTCAGGAGTTTAGGAGATTTTCTGACACTCTTCATGGCAAATCCTCTCAAGCTATATATAAATCTAACTATAGACTATATACCAACTATATCAACTATATTCAGTCAACCATTTCAAAAATATCAGTTGAAAATCTTTTTCAGATTCTTTCTACAAACAAATAATATACAAATTTACTTGCAGTGTCATTCTTACAAAAATAAATATCTTTGCTGTCAGTAAGATAAATGTCTGCCATAAACGTACACAGGATGTAAAGACACACTGCAGATGTAAAACGTGTAAATAATTAACGTGGCGCCAAAACTTCCCACTACAATGTTTTCACTGAACTGCAGCCTTGTGTTGGTAAAGATGAAAAAAATATACATGCAAACTTTTAGTTTATATAAAGCAACGTTATATCATTATGCTTGTAAATGATATACATGGAGATTGTTTAAAAATCAACTTAAAAAGTGCAAAACCATGCAAATAAATGCTAAGCACTATAATCAGTCTGTAGATACAATCACTGAGTTGACAAAAGGATTAACTTCTACATGTTACTGTGAGAGCAGGTGTGTATGGACTCACTGTTGTGGATCTTCATGTGCTCTTTAAGCTCCTCTGCCTGATCAAACGTGCTGTCACAGAGATCACACGACACCGGTTTGTCTTTGGCGTGACTCCGGCGTACATGGCTGTCGTGGGCTGCGTGTGAGGCGAAGGCTTTCCCGCAGTGTTTGCACTTAAACGGCCTTTCACCCGAGTGCTGTCTGATGTGTGTGCGGAGGATGCTGGAGGCAGTGAACGCCTGCGAAAATGATCATTAATGCTTTTATTAAAACACTATATATCAAATCTCTTTTTCGATGACAATGGAATTGCAATTTCTTATTTACGTTTGAAAAAAGAATAAACAATATTTCACAAAATTAGCTTTCATTCATTTTTTTCTGCTTGGGGATAAATTGGAAGCTGAAAGCTTCCCTTAGTACTGAGGCTCCAAAGCCACCAGAGAAATGATTTTTTTACACAACAGAATACATTGTCATTGAAAGTGGGTGAAACAATCTGAAACGTTTTTGGTGAATTCAATGAAATATAACAGCTATAAGATAAATAATGAAGTTTTTGATGTTATAGATATGCATACTTTTATATTATTATGGTTATTATTAATATTGTTATTCATATTCACATTATTATTATTATTATTATTAGTAGTAGTAGTAGTAGGAGTAGTTGCATAACAACACATTTCTTGTTATTTCTAATGACAATTGCTTTATAAAATCAAGACTTCATCACAATTTACACTCACACTCGTGTCAGGAGTCTGTAAGTCTTTTCTGTTGTTGTTCTAAGACAAAAGGGGGGCAGGAAAACTTTGGTTCCTGCGCGCGAGTCATAAATTAAAGGCGTATAATCGAGTTAAACAATAGGACTCGGTTGTGCATCTGCCGTTAATTAGCATGTAAGTGTGCACAATGAGCACACACTCACTTTAAACACCCCATGGCATGCGGTAAAGATCCGCAGGGTTTCTTTACTTCTGCTGTTTTTTTTTCTTTCTTATTTGTTAGTTAGTTTCCTCTCACCTTGTTGCAGTAGACGCATTTGTAAGGTCGCTCTCCGGAGTGCACGCGCATGTGCTTGTTGAGGCTCGAGGACTGAGAAAAACTTTTGCCGCACACTGAACACTGAGGACAAGAAACAAGAGACCAGATGAGAGAGAAAACATGTGTTAGAGCATTAAACACTGAACCAGTCTGAGATCTGCAAATACACACATTATAAAGAGATGCGCAGTTTTTTTTTTTCATTTCTAGTGCTGTATTATTACGTCAGAGTTTAGAAAGTTTTTTATTTCTAGTGCAGTATTATTACGTCAGAGTTTAGAAAGTTTTTTATTTCTAGTGCTGTATTATTAAGTCAGAGATTAGAAGGTTTTATATTTTTTAGTGCTGTATTATTACGTCAGAGTTTAGTTTTTTTTCTAGTGCAGTATTATTACATCAGAGTTTAGAAGGTTTTTTTTTTTTGTGCAGTATTATTACATCAGAATTTTAAAAGTTGTATATTTGTAATGCAGTATTCTGACGTCAGAGTTTTAAAAGTTTTATATTTCTAGCACAGAATTATTACGTCAGAAGTCACGGTGCATAAGAATGACATTCAACATTCAGGCTATGACCTTTAACCTCGTCTTTCACCCTAAACATTACCGTGCTGGACTTTTGGTTTCCCAAAAGCATCGTAAGGGGATCATTACTGAACCATGAACTTTGCAGTGCAATGCTACTGGAAAACCTTTCAATGCATTTCCTAGAGTTTTTCTGAGATTGCATCAATTCGGTGGTGTAACTAATAATAATAATAATAATAATAATAATAATAATAATAATAATAATAATAATAATTGCGGATCAAAATGTCATTATACAAAATGTGTGTATATATATATATATATATATATATATATATATATATATATATATATAAACAATAATAATAACAACAATAATAAATACAAAGGTATAGCACTAAAAGAAAATTATTCTAATTCTATATATTCTATTATATATAAGTGCAGATAAAACAAATGGTGCACTGTGCATTTCAACAGTTTTTAAGTTTTAATTTTGTACAGGAGTGTGTGATGTATCATGTGTCTAACTTAGTTTTTTGGCAAATTTTAATCTGTGTCAATTCGATTTGATATCTTTTCCTTATGGTAACATTTTAGTAAATGTTTTATAGTTTTATTAAATAGATTTAAAACTTACATTTTTGAACAGAAATGTAACATGGACTACGGTCTAATCTTTCTCTCATAACCTGGTTTAGTTTTTTCTGTAATCAGGAAAAAAAGGGTATGGGTTTGGATTTCCTGTTTGATTCAGTGCATGTACAAGTGCTTTATACTTGTCACATGTACTTTACAGCACCCCTGGAGCACAGAGGGTTAAAGGCCTTGCTCAAGGTCACAAGAGTGGAGGATTGGAGATACCAGGTCTTGAACCTTCAACCTTCTGATTAGTAACCAAGTGCCTTAAACACTTAGCTTCCACTCTCATGTACACACACTGCCTGTACACACACTATCTGAACACTGTATGGTATAGATTGT
>JAAIIK010000029.1:629764-647747 GCA_014706435.1 Silurus glanis | reverse complement strand
GTGTGTGTGTGTGTGTGTGTGTGTGTGTGTGTGTGTGTGCGTGCAAGAGAGAGAGAGTGTGTGAAGTGGATCAGTTGAAGCTGGGATGCTGTACTGGAAACATGAGGAGGAAAGATGGGAAGTCTCTCTCTCTCTCTCTCTCTCTCTCTTTCTCTTCTTCCCTCCCTCTAGGGGGATTTAACCCTCAGTCCTGATTCCCCCTTCTTCCTTCTCTAAGACTCTTTCTTATGCAACAGTGACTTCTCTAATGTGTTAACTACCGCTGCCTCATTACAATAACCACACACACACACACACACACACACACACACCACCTTAGGCTATTGTCAGATTTCTGCTAACATTTAATGTTTATACAAGGTAGTTGTTGAGTTGTGGTATAGTGTATTGTAAAAAAGTAAATTAGTAAACATATTTTGGTGTTGAATAATGAATTCACCCATAAAAAAAAAAAAAAAAAAGTTTGATCATATAATTTTTGGTGTTTATTTAAACCCCTCAATATGATAAACACATACTGGTGAAGGTCGATCAGGAAACACTTTCTGATTTTTACATAGTCTTTAATGCATGCATTTCAACCACTTTATGTTTTACTGCATCGTTTATATTAAACACTAGCATGTATGGATGAACGAAAAAAAAAAGAATGAATGAATAATAGAAAGAAGAGAGAACGAACGAATGAGTAAAATGGATATTGAATGACTGAACGAATGATTAAATCAAAACGAATTAAAGTATGTAAAAAAAACTGGATGGATAAATCAAGAAGAATAAAAGAAAGAAAGAAGGACAAATAAGGGATGAATAAAAGAAAAAAGAAAGATTGAATAAATAAATGAAAGAAAGAAATCAAGCTTGGAAAACCGTTATTGTGGTTAACATTCATATTATTTTATAAAAAAATTTATTATCCCTAAAACACTGACCAACTCGAGATGTCAGCTGAGATCCCACTCACCCATAGAGACTTTTTTCCTCTAAACAACTTCATCTTATTTTTTTGTCGTTCTTTTTTTTTGCTTATTTGCTGATGCCATTCTTTTAACTAAAACCAGGTCTGTTTAACTGCAGTTTATCAGTCCAGCCTGGGTGTGAAATTACAGTTAAAATACTGCTTTTATTTATTCATTTTAAATAATTATATCCAAAACACAAAGCTTTATAAACAAAACAATAAAATAAGGGGAATATAAATATATTAGGATAGAAAATAACTGAACAACTTAGAGTTGCATAGGGCATTTAATGCAATATTTAATGTTAATTTATATGTATTGTCATATGTTTAATTTGTTTTAATTTAATGTAAAAAAAGATTTATGCAAAAAAAAAAAAAAGAAAAAAGAAAAAAACAATTATTACACTGGTTATATTTCCAATGTTTTTCAAATATATGCGGGTTAAAATAGAAAAGCAGTTTTGATTAATTGTAATGAGACAATCATTCTTCTAATTATTTCAAGCACGCGCTTCCTCTGTTGCTGCAGAAAGCGCACGCGCCGCTCACAAATGCAGACACACACACACACGCGCGCACGCACGCGCGCAAACACTGAAAAAAAACTCCACGTCATACTTTTCGTTTTTAAACAGAATTCTTTATTTACAACAGTCATTTATTTATTATTATTTTTCCAAACATCAAACAGCATCCGCGAAGCCGCATTAATCTGCCCACTTGCATAAACCCTTTTTTTTCTTTTTTTTTTTTTAAGTTTTGCATAAAACGCTCACACACTAAAGATCAGAAATACCGAGGCGCGTGAACAGATGAGCTCTCAATGTGTACGGACACACACATAATGCATATTAAAAATAATAATAATAATAATAATAATAATAATAATAATACATTTCATAACGCGCAACACTGTCGGCTTGTACTGAAGAAGGTCCATAAATTACATATTGCTTCGATTTCCCGTTGCATCATCATCATCTTCATCATCATCATCATCATCACTGAGTGGGTAAAATTAGAACTGTACAAATAATAAACTCAGAGCTGATCACAAAAAATAAACAAGCACTGATGAGAGAGAGAGAGAGAGATATGAGTAGACGGAAATAGATAGATATATAGACAGAGAGAGAGAGATAGAGGAAAAAAGAGTGATGAGTGGTTGAATAGACAGACAGAGAACGAGACAGAGATGAATAGATGAACAGATAGAGTGAGAGAGCCACAGACAGATGAATTTATAGACAGAGAGAGATGAATGGATGACTAGACAGATGGAGAGACATAAAGAGAGAAAGAGAGAGAGACTGTCTCCATCACTAGAGTGCACTCTCAGAAATAAAAGAGTCCGAAGCTGGAGCTTTCCCTGTCGCTGGCATGGTACTCGTATCGTATGTACCTTTAATGTAGATCTATAACCTGCATCTATCCATCAATAAAATTTACAGCGTGACACTTAAAAATGAAGATACAATTTTCTGTAAATGTACAGTTCCTAAGTAAAAGAACAGAAGCAGGAAACTCGCAAGGCCACCAGCCCGGCGACACGTGAAGTCACAGTGAGTGAAGTGATTTGGAACAGTGATGAGCTCGAATTGTGACTGTACAGATGGAACACAAAAGCTCTTCTGTATGCAACATTAAAGTCTAAGGCAACATATAGCGTTTAGCATCTTGGTTTTCTGCAGTTAGCACTATGCTACTGGCTGACTACAGAGCACGATCACACTCACAACAGAGAAACTACAGGTGTCGGTGTAAAGTGGCTGATTAGAAACACTTTAGAAAACCCCACAGCGCCTCCACCTCATGGCTTTATACCCATTAAAAATGGCGACGGTCTTTGGATTCAAGAAGTGGCTACTCCTGACCAAGTGTCCTCGCAGTACAACAGCGCTGGACTTCCGAACTGAGCAGTGTCCGAATGGCATCAGAGTAGTAGTGTGTGTAGGGGTCGTGGAAAAGGAAAAGACAGAGCATTGTCCAAAAAAATTGGACTCAGTGTCGCGTACAACTTTAACCGAAAGTCCGCACTGGGACTGGGACGCTTGCTCACACGTTCACGTTAAACAGACTCATGGGACTGAAATTCCCTGAGAAGGACAAAAGAAAACCATGTCCAAGTTATGGGATCTTATAAGACAGCCGTCTTCATGACGCAACTCAAACGAACAATGTCTCTTTGTCTCCCCAGAACCACTGCCTGCACTCAATGTAGATTCAGGTGATATTTTCAATAAAATATCACAATATACTATATTATTGATACATTGATAGTATTGGCACATTGTGTCTTTGAGCTCCTAATATGAACGAAATCTAATATTGAGATGATTTCTGATTAGCACCAGATTGAAAAAAAAAATCGATAAACATTTGCGATATGAGCCACCGAAAAAATCCCATCAATCTGGCAAGCATGTGTAGGGATCATCTCAAATTTTTTTATGAAGACGAGTTCAAAATGCTGTCAGGTTACCTTAGCTGATGTGCAAATATGAATGTCAAAGACTGAAATGATTTGACTTCCATATGTGGAAGTTCCCATCAAATCGCCCTAAAACGCCACTTAGTGCTGCACGAATTTCCATATATGGAAGCAAAAGTCACCCATATTTCCATCCTGGGCTTTAAGACACACTCTTATTTCCACATATGGAATCTGCAGCCTGTGTCGATCAGAATATCCATCTTGAAGTCCAGCGCTGCCCTATCAACACCGGCTTATCTCTGAGGAACATACAGATTGAAATCTTATAAGTAGTATTTTCTTCCCTTCCCCAAAAAATAGAAACCACAATAAAAAAGTCCATACTTAATACTGGGTCCAAAAACTGGGAGCGCAAAAAATTGTACAAAATTACAAAACAAACAAAAGCAACATTTACCAAGTTATTGCTCGTCTTTTTGGAACACGACAGACAAAAGCGACGTGTCAGTGCCGAGTTTATGGCTGTGTTGGGTTTTTCATTCTAAAAAGCTGAAAAAGCAAAGCAATTAGCTCTATTTGCAGCGAGCTCACACACACACACACACACACACACACACACACACACACACACTCACTGTCTAAAATAACCCGCTTCGTCTGCTTCAGTACCATAAGTAGGGCCAGGCGATAGAACGTGTGATGAGCAGTAATGCTTTCATGACACTGGACTCCACTTATACTCATGCCAATGTAAGATCCTTTTTTCCTTCTTTCAATCTGGTTTTCCAATTAAAAAAAAAAGTGTCTTAACCTTTTTCAGAAATGAAACCTTTTACGTACAGCAGCTTACATGCGTAAGAATCACACAAAACAAATCTGCAGTGGAATCCTGTTGAGCAGCTAAATAAAAAAAAATGCATGTATATTTAAATTTCTTTTTTTTTTTTTTTTTTTTTTTAAAGCCATTGAGACATTTTATCAGCAAACCACAATCGGTCATACACTGCGAAAGTGTATAGTGATATGATGTTTTTCTGATATCGCCCAGCCCTAAGCTTTATATAAAAAAAACCCAAAAAACAAACAAAAAAAAAAAAAATCACACTGAAATATACACACATAAAAACATTCAAGAAGCAGTTAAGACCAGGCTGAAGGGGAAAGCTAAAAATCCAAAATAAATATATTTATATATATAATTTTCTTAATTATCGGTATGTACAATCTATTAGCTAAACACACGAAAAAAAAAAGCAAAAAAAAACAAAAAAAAAAAAACAATTTTGCTCTATCTGACACTACTGGAACAAAATCCAAACTTTCTTAATTATAAATATTAAGTGATACAGCTGAAGAAGCAAATAAAGTTCACTGCATCACTCCGGGATTTCTTCTGATTGCTAGCTCATCGCAGATATCTACATAAAAAACACTATACATTAGAATAGAATTCAATTAAAAGGAACCATATTGCAAAATAAAATAAAATAAAAAATGCACATACTATGGCCGCTAACTCCCATGCAGTCGATCAACCAAGACATGTATTGTTTTGTGTAAAATGTTTGCACTGGAGTCAAATCTTGCTATGAAGTTAATAAAAAGTCCACCTGAATCTGTCCTGTAAATATATATCATTATACATTCAGTTCTTTAGTACTGCAAAATATAACCATCAATTCTGATAAAAGTTTTTTTTTTCAAATTTTTTCTTTAGCAATATTTCATATCTATAATAAAATATTAATATTGATAATAATAAATAAATTTTTGTTAAATATATTTAACATTCATAAATACTCCTATCATGTTGCTACAACCTTTTTTTTTTTAAATGGAAAAGTCGACCCAAACACTTTGCAAACATTTTCCACAAACAGAATGAGAAAAAAAATCTGATCAAATTGCAAGAAACGAGTTTTGTATACCATAACATTCGAGAAACCAGTGGAATACCGAATGCTACGTTAACGTTATCCAGAATTCGGATTCTAAATACAGGCTACCATGTGCTTTAATGCAAAAATTGTTTGTTTAATGAATTCGTTTTTTTATGGGAAATACTTTCAGTAAACTTAAAAATCAGTAACAAGCAAACTCCAAATACAAAACACATCTTGGCTGATGGACTACGAGGAGTAAAGGGACAAACTGCGTACATTTTTATTCCTGGCTGAACTTTTTCCTTTAGACACACTGGACAGTATAAAGTTCAGTTTCACGAAATCCATTTAGATCTGTGCAGAGTTTAAATCTTAAACATTTACTCTCAGTCTATAAAAAAAGCGATGAAAAAGGCGAAAACAGCTGAACATTAAGCGCAGCTGGATGTCTGTGTGGGACTATGGGACAGAACAGTAAGAGAATACTGTGTATGTGGACTGGGATCACTGAAAGAGGAGTGAAAGAACATAACGAGAGAGAAAGAGAGAGAGAGAGAAAGAGTACATTCACAGGATCCTGATGCCACCATTTATAGGAGAGTCACGCTAAGTCACACTATGGTGAATGCGGTTTTATGCGTGTGTGTGTATGTCTGTAGGATCCATAGATTTGAATGGGTTATACTCGAGGTCCAAAATATAAAATTTTGTGTGTGTGTGTGTGTGGACTTGTGTGTGTGTGTGTGTGTGTGTGTGTGTGTGTGTGTATGATCTCCTTCCAGCAGGGGCAGTAGATTTGTAGAGTTCTAAGGATGTGTAGCGACTCTCTGAAGGCTGCAGACTCGCTCATGGCCCATGCTGGTGGAAATCACGCTTTGTCCACTCGTGGTCAACAATACTTCGGCTGGGAGGAATATCAAAAAGAGAACCAAGAATTAGTCCAGTGAATTAATGGCTATATGATTTTATTGAACAAAATACAGTTTCGCAGCCATTTGAGGTGTTCGATTTTACAGCGTTATTCATTAATGATCTAAAGTAACAAAATATTATAGCGAAAACGGTATAGTTGATCAGCTACAATTAATGTGTGTGTGTGTGTGTGTATATACTATATATATATATATATATATATATATATATATGGAATATAGTTAAAATCTGAGTTCTATCAGGAAAAACTGATAGGAAAAACTGAGCACTGCAGACCAGAACATCCCACAAGAGCTGCAGTTTTGGAGATGCTCTGATAATCAGTGTTATTCACTTCACCGGTTATAAAGATATAATGTTATAATGTCAAAATATTGTGCCTGGTTGGTTTAAAACAGAGCCATTAAATATAAACTAATACTCAGAAATGCCTAACTGGGAAAATTAGGATATAAATAAGATAAATTCTTTTAGGATATAATCAGGATAATAATCTGTACAGAGACATCTCGCTGCCATCGCATCTGCCTGTATTATATAAGCTACCTGCCAAAACTTTGGGAATACCTGCTCCTAGAAAGCTTTAAGATTAATTACTCATTATTCATCACATTCATACTATTTTTTTGTCTGTTGTAGTATTGTATCTAATTCTTTATCAAAACATCACTGACTATAAGTGTTTACTGTGTATTCACACTGTGTGACATTTTCTTGATGCAAGCCTGTTTTTTCTCATTTACACAGAGTGAGATGAGATCATTGGCTCCTCATCATCATTCGAGTGCCATTAAAGTCAATGATGGACTACAGAGATGAAGGCAACACATTACGCAGGTTAACGGTGAACTTTAAAAGCACTTTCGGACCAATCTTGAACGCCCGAAGGTAATTATGCGGCCGAGTGCCAAACTTTAGAAGGCCACCAAGAGATAATAAATAGGGGAGGTCATAAGTCCTTAAGAGTCCTAATGGCAAAAAAAGTTAAATTATTAAGAGCACCTAGTTATTGTAAACACTGGTTGGGAATAAATCAGAAATCGACAGACACTGAAGACCAAGTGCATGCAGCGGCCTGTTTAAATATTCATACAACTTTACGAGGCTTAAGAGCCGCAGTAGAGAAAAAGAACATTTAAAAACTTCACTGTTAGATGGATAATTCAAGCCATTGCATCATACAGTGCATAGGATTGAACTCTCATGGTTAAGCACAGTCATTGAATCACGTAAAAATGTTCATGCATCTTAGTATCACTTATGCTATAGCAGCTATAAACAGTAGTTTCTATGCCAGCCTGTCTCTTTCTCTCTATCTGATGCTAGATTAAGATTATAATCTTAAAGATATTACACAATATTGAAGCAATACTTCAACTTTATTACAATGACAATCATTTTTTGTTATTTCCTGTTACGGGAATTCATTATAATGACTAAGAAGTTAATGGGCATGAAATTAATTTATCAATTTAATCAAATTTGTCAGAAGCCTCAACAAATGTGTTTGGTAAAATAAGCTCCTGTCTGAACTGATGGCTTTTCCGAGGTCAGAAATCTGTGGTTATGTGTTAGATACATACTGTAATGTGGGACAGGTCCTATAAGGATACCACAAAACCTTTTTTTATAGTTTAAATAAAGTAAGCAAATTGCTCCAGAGGAATATGCAATATCGAAGAAAAACAATAGAAGACCATCTCATCCTTAAACCTTTATAGTGTAACAATTGCTTTAAATTTGTTATAATTATTTTGTTGAAACATTTCCCTGAACAGCTGTCCTAAGAATGGGTTTCATGAAAAATTTCACTTTTCATGTGTCTTAAGTTGAGTATCACTCTCAAGGAAGCTTTCTTTCACCACATCCTGTAGATGGAATGAATCCATTTGGACAGCCGAAGAAACAAGTGAAGACTCATCTATTCCCTGAGCATCAAACTGCCTCTTATAATCCTTTATCCCTTCCTGTCCTAGCTTTTAATATTTTGATCGTTGACTCAAACCTGTATAATGGGTACTTCTAATGCTTATCTTATGACAAATCTCTTGTAGTATTTAAAGTCACTTTAGACAAAAGTCTAAAAAGTTTTCTTTTTCCCCCCAGAAAAGAGAATCGTGTCCCATACATTTTTGCTGTGGTAATCACAAACCCATACTGATAGTTTTTCCGGCTTCCGATCCGATGTTATTACGAGAGCGGCCTCTAGAGGTGAATCGCTGACGCTATGTGCTGTTGGCTTTTTTAATGGTAAAACTGTGCACTGTGCAGAGAGCGCTATATTACATTAATTATATATAATTTATTAATAATATAATGACATATTTTAATGAATATGTATTTATTTCCTTTAGCACTTTTTGATGATTCTTTACTGTTTTTTTTTTTATTTTCGTAATAAAGTCCAGTACTATTTTAAATAAAGTGTGTTTGTTTTTTATCCAGTATCCGGGTGATTAATCGGTTATCGGCAAGTTTGATTCAAGCTACCTATCGATATCGGTAAAATCCACTATTGGTCGACCTCTAGTTATTAACATTGCCTAATTATTTGTCGAATTTACCCACCAAAGATATGCATATGCATAAGTAAGTAAATGTTTTGATTTCAATAGCAATGAATATGAAAAAATTTCATTATGTTAGTAATAATGCTCTTTTAATAGGTGATATACAATATATTGCAAAAAGTATTCACGAACCCATCCAAATAATTGAATTCAGATGTTCCAATTGCTTTCACGGTTACATGTGTATAAAATCAAGCACCTGGGCATGCAGACCGCTTCTACAAACATTTGTGAAAGAATGCGTCGCTCTCAGGAAGCTCAGTGTATTCCAGCGTGGTTCCGTGACAGGATGCCACCTGTGCAATAAGTCCAGTCGTGAAATTTCCTCACTTCAAAATATTCCATAGTCAACTGTGGTATTATAATACAGTGGAAGTAAATGAAAATGACAGCTACTCAGCCACGAAGAGGTGGGCTTCATATGTAAAATCACAGATCAGCGGATGCTGAGACGCATAGTGCACAGAGGTCACCAACTTTCTGCAGAGTCAATAGCTACAGACCTCCAAATTTCATGTGGCCTTCAGATTAGCTCAAGAACAGTGCAAAAAGAGCTTCATCGAAATGAGTTTCCATGGTCGAGCAGCTGCATCCAAGCCTTACATCAGCAAGTGCAACGCAGACAAGGACAAGTCTGGGTTTAGCGGTTGCCAGGAGAACGGTTCTTGTCTGACTGCATTGTGCCAAGTGTAAAGTTCGGTGGAGGGGGATTATGATGTGGGGTTGTTTTACAGGAGTTGGGGCTTAGTTTCCGTGAAAGGAACTCTTAATCCATCAGCATACCAAGACACATAACTGCGTCCTGCATACCAAGACGCAGTCATGTTGGAACAGTTTGGTGACGGCCCGTTCCTGTTCCAACATGACTGCGTCCATCACGACATGGATGAGTGAGTTTGATGTGGAAGAACTTGACCGGCCTGCACAGTCCTGCCCTTAACCAGATAGAACACCTTTTGGATGAATTATAGCGGAGACTGTGAGCTAGACCTTCTCATCCAACATCAGTGTCTGACCACACAAATGTGCTTCTGGAAGAATGTCCAAAAATTCCTATGAACACACTCCTAAACCTTGTGGAAATCCTTCCCAGAAGAGTTAAAGCTGTTATAGCTGCAAGGGGCCAACATCATTTTAAACCCTATCAATTAAGAATTGTATGCTACTCAAGTTCATTTGCATGTGAAGGCAGACGAGCGAATACCTTTGGCAATATAGTGCATCTCTTGAAAGGTTTCTGTAGAGTGCAAAACAAAATAATGAACTAATCCAGCATAGGGAGGCATAATAAATACATTTAAAATCAATAAAAACTCCACAATAATACTAGTAGTCACTCCGACCCATGTCATTTTCTGTTACAGACAACCCCCCATTAAAGACAAAAAAAAAAAAAAAAAGATAATGCGCCCTCAGAATCATTTTTAGGGACCCCTGCTTTAATGTGACATTTTTCCAAAACATATAACAATGTTATTTCTATACACTTATTTTTTTTTCTCTTTTTAACAGATAAAAACTGTAATGGAGCAACAACTCAAAATCTGGAGTGGCCGATAACTGTTTAAAAGTCATTCACATTTAATGACCTGAAGTGTGTGTGTGTGTCTCTGTATGTGTGTTTATGTGAACACGGCCTTTGATTATCGTCAAAACTCAAAAAAAAAAAAAAAAACTCCGCCTGATCCATCACCATTTCAGATTGCAGTCCTACACACTAATTTGAGTGAATTATTAACGAGTTTGTCTTACAGAAACCAGGACACTTAACATCACAAGGTAACACATTATAACCTGTAATGGGCTACATAAACAAGGGCATTTAGTACTGCTCAAACAGAGGCCTTTTCCAAACTCCTGTGTGTAACACCATGCTGTGTTAATGATGAGAAGTTTCAGAGTTGCTCTCTGGAGATGCTGAGCTCATACGGCTACGACTGTCAGCACATATATCACCTTTGTGCTACACTCAAAGGCAGTATATGACCTATAATATACGACAAGTGGGTATACGGCACTGTGGGTATTGCCCATAATGCATCATGAGCACCACAGAGAAACGCCTGCAAACGGAAAGTCTGCAAACGTAGAAATCACTGAGTTGTGTATAATGAAAAATGGTTGCAGAAACATAAACATTTTAAAAATGTAATCTTAAATCATGGGGTGCTGCATCCATCATTGAATTTCTGACTTTATTGGCCTAAATATCTAGAAATTGTCATAAAAAACATTGTGTTCATCCCAAACCCATACACTATATTGCCAAAAGTATTCGGACACTGGGCTTTACATTTTTGAGCATTCCACATTTAGTCCCGAATTGCTCTTATAATAAACTCCGCTCTTCGGCGAAGATGTTCCACTAGATTTTGGAGTGTGCTTGTGGAGATTTGTGTAAGATTTATTCAGCCAAAGGGGTGTTAGTAAAGTCAGATACTGATGTAGGCGAAGTGAGGAGGCCTGGGGGTGCAGTCAGCGTTCACATTCAATATGTTGAATAGGGGTGATTATAGAGCTCTATAGCAAACCAACCAAAATTTTTCAACCACATATGGCTGGAAAAGTGTGGTGTCCCAGTACTTTTGTTTCATACAGTGTACATGTTGGATTAACTTGCAGTAGACTGTTGAGTAAATAAGTCATAATTCTGATGTTCGCTATTCTAACTTTTGTGTTACGATTAAGGAAAAAACTGTCAAATCTCAAAACAAAGACAATTTGGGACAGGACAAAAGTGTGAGTATGTGTGTGTATGTGAGTATGTGTGTCTAACCTGCTCTGTGCCCATCTGGCCCATGCTGTTCATGCTATTGGTGTTGGGAGTCATGGGCACATTCATGCTCATGCTGTTACTGTTATACACACCGCTGCTGGCCTGCTGAGTGTACATGCTGTGGAAAACAACACCGGTTAAACATTTCAAAAAGAGACATAATAAAAAGATAATAATAATATAATGTATTCCAGATCCCTATTTAACTGTATGCAAATTTGTCTTGTCTAATTGACCATGTTTGACGAGGGTTAAATTGTGACGTCTAGACGACTGGGTCAGAACATCTCCAAAACTGTAGCTCTTGTGGGATGTTCTGTTCTGCAGTGATCAGTATCTATCAAAAGTGCTCCAAGGAAGGAACAGTGGTGAACCGGCGACAGGGTCACGGGCGGCTGAGGCTCATTGTTGCTCAAACCGCTGAGGAAGTTCATGCTGTTAATGCTCGTTAATCATCACTTTGGTTAGCATTATGGTGTTTTTCACCTGCAGTTTACATGCACTGTGCACATGTGTGGCCCCACCTGTTGGCATTCAAGTTGCCCTGCGTCCAGCCGTTCATCTCTGGAGATGACTGAAATGTGGCATTACCCTGTTGCATCATAGGGCTTTGGGCGTGACCCATTCGAGGAGACACGAGGGGACTCTGAGGGGTCGCTGCACCTCCAAACCCGCCATCAGGCTGCTGAGTTATTCCTAACACACACATAACGCACAAAAGGATCACACATAGGATCAGTTTCTGTCTATTTTTGGCCAGAAAGAATTACTAACCGGAAGGGAAAAAACTTTAAAACTTTATGGCTGCTTTTATTTTAGTTCTGGACCAATGCATCAAGCATTAGTGCTGAGCTCAGTGGTTAAGGAATTAGACTTCAGATCAGTCAAATCCAGCACCACCAACTGACCACTGCGGGCCCTTGAGCAAGGCCCTTAACTGGCAAAATGTCATAAATGTGATATATTTTATTATTTACATTTATTCTTATACCGTTATATATCCATCCTTATAATCTAAACATATTTATAGTTACACTTTATAATTGTTTTAAAGGAAATACAATTTACAACTTGTTTATAAATAAAAAAAAGTATTAGACAAATGAGTACCACGATCCTAAAATAACCAAATACACTGCCCAAATTCACTTTTCTAGTGCAGAGGTCCCCAAACACCAGGTCATGATCAAGTACCGGGCTTTAAATGCTTATAGATATGACACTGTATTATTTAATGTGTATTTTGTCCTTCAAGAGACACTTTTTAAATTTGCATGCAATATGATTTCAGTAAACATCATTAGGTTTAGCTTATTATTAACATAAGTGTTACGTCTCTCGAAAGGCTTTTTTGTAAAGGAGGTAAGAAAAGACCAAGCAATGGTGATAATGGAGAGAGAGAGAGAGAGAGAGAGAGAGAGAGAGAGAGAGAGAGAGAGCTACTGATGAGGGAAAGGGAAAAAGAAAGCAGCTTTCATGTGACAACAGAATAATTGTTCTGTAAAATGATTATTATATAGATATAGATGTGTGTGTGTGTGTGTGTGTGTGTGTGTGTGTGTGTCCGTGTCCAGAATACTTCCAAAACAAAAGTGATCCAGGTCATTCAAAAAGATCTGCGACCGCTGTTCTAAAGCATATTTTGCAGACGCTTCTGCCCTCTAGTGGCCATACAATTATTTTCTAAGGCAAGTAATTCAATCTTTAACCAATCAATATCTGAAAATACTTTCATTGAAACAGATTTAAACAAACTGAACTAAATTGTGATTTTGGAGAAATTAGAGAGCTGTTTAAAGAGCTACTTTGTATGCAGTGATACCAGTCTATGGGATAACAAAACAGGCAACTATAATGGCTGCTACAACAGTTAGTAATGACAGATAGACACAAGGACACCAAAATGTATTCCTCAGAACACACATTCACAAGTCGTCTTGATATATGGAGAAAATAGAGCTGAAGTTATATGAAGAGGCATTTTAGTGTGTAGTTTTTGGCATTTTTGGTGTCATTTGTGTCAGTCAAATTTTTTTGGCTTGTTTCTCTTCACATTTACGTTTTATTTATATATATATATATATATATATATATATATAAAGATAACACACTCAGGTACAAAAAAGCATCACTAAATATAATATAATAATTATTATAAAATTGTCATAAAGATAGTGGCAGGCCTGTACCGTAGTTGGGCGTGTAAGGAAAGTGGGTAGGGTTGGCATGGCCAATCTGAGCACCGCCCATAGTGCCGGCAGCCATATTGGATGGCACGTTGTGGCCCTGAGGTCTCATGCTCATGGTGCGTTGCCTTTGACGCAAATGATTACTGAGCAGCTCCCTCTGACGCTGCGCAAGCATTTGAGCGTTAATGGTCCCCTGGGAGAGGAAAAACAAAAATAGAAATTTTTCCAAAAATATCTGACAATCTGCAGTTTTCTAACCTCTCTGTTTAAGTACAAACCTGATTCTGAACATTAGGTCTTAGAGGTAGGTTCATGTTTGACACTCCAGTCATCTGATTCATCATAGGCTGGCGATTCTGTGAAGAATACAGAGAGAGAGAGAGAGAGAGAGAGAGAGAGAGAGAGAGAAATCTGTATTATCACTCGACAACAAACAAATTCAGGTTCTAAATAAATGACCTACATGGCAGGTCGACCTGATGAAAAACCCAGGTTAATGTACAAACACCCAAATTGTAATGAGTCTTTCTTCATGCACAGTTTGCAGACTCATTTGAACATTAATTAATCATTATAGATGGAATAAAAAAAAAATCTAAAATAAAATAAATAGAATATAATAAGGAATTAAGGTCAAGCTGCAGTTCCATAATCATCCAGCAGGAAGCAGTATAGTCTGTATGCATAAATATCAGTGCTCTAAAATCACTGTTTCATTTCTTTTATTGATACCATAAATTATCTTGCACAGTGTAAACTTACAATTTAAAGTTAGAAACCAACCCATATAAATAATAATAAAAAGAATGCTCAGTCTATAAACAAAGTAATGTCAATATTTTGTAAATAAAACTGCATTAGAATTGTACCTAATGACATGCAAATTTATGGCTGTCAGTGTCCTTTACCTGCTGTGCTTGTAGTCTGTGCTGCAGCTGCAGTCTGAGTGCATTAGGTTGATTTGGGACACTTCCAGGTGGTCGGAGACCTGGTCGGAGTGGCATGCGAATCATGGGAAATCCTGGCCTTTGCCCTGTAACTCCCCCAATGCCATGGTAACCAGCGTCCTGCATTGGAGCAAAGCCTCCTGGTGCGTTATGGGAAGGTTGAGCAACATATTGCTGTTGAGGGTAAAGAGGCTTTTGGTCCATCAGCAGACTTTGATCCTGACCTGGGAACATCTCCGGCTCTAATGACGGTGCCTGAGAGAAACAAAAAAAAACAAACACACAAAGTCATCAACATTACACTACAACAGGAACAAAATCAGAGTTTAACATGCTGTTCCAGAGACAATGCAGATCAGGAACAGCACGAGAAATGGTAAGATGAGGTGTGTGAAGAAAAACAAGGGGGAAAGGCAGTGAGGATAGTAGGAGGAAGAAGAACAGAAGAGAGAAAAAAAGGACGATGAAAAGCAGGACAAAGAGCAAAAGAAAAAGTGAGTAAGTGTAGTCGATTAAAGGAAGTGGAAGGAACAGTGGGAGAAAGAAGAAGGGAATAGCATGAAGCAGGCAGGGGAAAGAGAAGGAAGAATGGCAAGAGAATAGAAAAAGGAATGGGGAAGAGTGGGAGAAAGAGCTGGACAAACAGTAGAAGACAGGAAGAAGAGCAGGAAGAAGAGGCAGGAGAAACAGAAAGACAAGGAGCAAGAACAGCAAAAAAAAAAACAGAAGGAGAAAGAGCATGAGGAAGAGCAGGAAGAAAAGCAGGAGAAAAAAGTAATAAGAGCATGAAGAACAGCAGGGGAAAGAGCATGGAATGAGTAGAAGAAAGCAAGGGCAAGAGCATGAAGAAGGCAGGGAAAAAAAGAAGAAGGGAAAATGGAAGGAGAAATAGAAAAGAGAAGAGCATTGGGAAAAGAAAGAATAAGAGCAGGTCAAAAAGCCAGAGAAACAGAAGAAGCCAGGGAGATCAGGATGAGCAGGAGGAAGAAGAGCAGGAGGAACAGAAAGACAAAGAGCAAAAAAGAACATCAGGAAAAAGATCATAAAGAACAACAGGAGAAAGAGCAGAAGAAACGACAAGAAGAAGAGCTGGAGATCCAGCAGGACAAAGAGATAGAGCAGAAACAACAACAAGAGGGAAAAAAAAGATGAAAAACTACAGGAGAAAAAGAATAGAGATACAGTAGAAGGGAATTGTAGGAGGAAGTGTGTTACCTGTCCTACGAGTGCTGGAATTCCCAAAGCTCGATCGATCTCCTCCAGACCATCAAAGTCTTTGAGGGCAGTGTAAAGCTGATTAAGTAAAGTACCTTCATCTGCAGGTCCTTCTGCTGCACACAGAACATCATCCTGTGGTGTAACATACATGGACCTGGCACACACACACACACACACACACACACACACACACACACAACTGTTATATATGAACTCACCGAAAACAGGCGTTGGTTAATAAGAGTTTTATGATATTCTTAAAAATACACAGCCGGTCCAACTTTGCCCTAACATGCTTCATACCTGCACATACCTAAGGAGAAGTTTCTTGTATGTAAAAGGAGGTGTGTAGATACTAAAGAGAACATCATGATGCTATTGTAATATGTAACCAATCAACAGGTGATGCATAATGTACCCAATCTGTTAGTGTGTGTTACCTGTTAGGGTCGCCAAATGGCACTTGCTCAATGGGCATCATGCTGTCAGGCCACGGAGCTGTCTGATTGGGTGGAGCCGTCTGATTGGGCGGAGCCTGTGGCTGTGAAAATCTAGGGCCTGCCATACTCATGTCCATTTCCATAGACTGGGCTGTAGGAGAAACATCACAGAGAGGCAGATAAGGACACACGCGCACACACACACACACACATGGACACAGACACTGGGTTTACACACCAATCAGGCATAACACTGATTGTCTCTTCATCATGGCACCTGTTAGTGATTGAGATACAATAGGCACAAATTGACATTTTCTCCTCAAAGTTGACGTGTTAGAAGCAGGAAAAATGGGCAAGTGTAAGGATTTGAGCGAGCTTGACGAATTGTGACGGCTAGACGACTGGGTCAGAGTGGTCAGTATCTATCAAAATTGGTCCGAGGAAGGAACAGGGGTGAACCAGCGACAGGGTCATGGGCGGCTGAGGCTAATTTATGCACGTGGGGAGCGAAGGCTGATCCGTGTGGTCTGATCCAACAGACGAGCTCCTGCTGCTCAACTGCTGTAGAAGTTCATGCTGTTAATGCTCGACAGGTCAGAACTGTTCTAGCAGCAAAAGATGGACTGACCCAATATTAGCGAGGTGGTCATAATGTTATGCCTGGTTGGTGTATGTTTGTGTACAAGTAAGTATATCTGTGGTATATGTGTACCATTGGGCATCATCTGGCCCTGCAGCATGGGTCTGACTCCTGGTTGGCTGCTGGGTCTGATCGGCATGTTTGTGTTTTGCACCATGCGTCCCTGCAACGCCCCCTGAGGGGAGGACCCGTTCACACCCTGAGACGCCCAAACATCTGCCAGAGAGCAAGACATATACTCAAAACACCTTAATGTCAGCTCTATCAGCTCTAGGAAACACAAATATAGATTATAATAAGAGCATGTGTCTGGGTTCTTTTCCTAAAAGATGCTTACCTGCCATGTTCGCTTGGTTGGTCATGATGCCCTGATTTCCTATCATGCCTTGCTGCTGCTGCTGCTGGATGAGTGAATATGGAGTGGTGTTCCTCATAACTGTATATTGACCCGACGGGCCTTTAGCTGACACATTCATGTCCAAAGAGACGCTCCGCATCGGAGGAACCCGACCGGGGGGCCTTGGACCACTGAAATCTACCAAAACACACGTGCACACGCAAGAACAGACACACATACACGTTACAAAACAAACAAAATGCAATAACTAAAAAAATGATGGTGGTACAGGTAGAATTAGCAATAATATACTAGTGTGTGTGTGTGTGTGTGTGTGTGTGTGTGTGTGTGTGTGTGTGTGAAAGAACAAGAGTGAGTAAGTAGAAAAAGCTGTTCTACAGCTGTTCTAGTTGCATAAGACTACATTGTCAGAACAGTTTTACAGTGGAGACGTGTGTGTGTGTGTGTGTGTGTGTGAGAGAGAGTGTGTGTTCCTACTGTAATCTCTCATTAACGTGTTTCAGAGTGTGAGAGAGACAGCTAAGTCACATGCTTGAATAGCTTGTGTGTGCGTGTGATTTGAGCTGTACAATGTATTAAAAACACACACACACACACACACACACACACACACACACACACACACACA
>JAAIIK010000029.1:589263-600396 GCA_014706435.1 Silurus glanis | reverse complement strand
CAGAAAACACACTGATCAAAATTAGAGAACACTTTCAGATACCTCCCAGTTATTGGTGTTAATCTGGCACCTCTTACACAAAATTCACGGTTCAGAACATACTTCCTGTCGTTGTCAATTGTTTTTTTGACAGACATGGATATATACTCAATTTAATCCATATATAAAAGTGCATTGCATAATTAGATTTATTCTGTTTATTTTGTATTTTTGCGAGTGTGAGGCGGAGACTAAACAAACCTGCGGTCCTGATTTGAACTATGCTCCACTATTTATAAAACAAGGTATGTGCACCGTATCGAAAATTCTGTACCGAAACAGTTTGAAACAAACAAGTGTACAATTACACCTCTAATATATATAAACAACATTGTTTTCTAAGTTCTAAGATAAATAAATAATAATAAATAATTAAATTGGAATGAGAAACCAGCAGCACAGGGTAGTTTGTGATGACATTTTTTTTCTCTCAAAATTGTATTTCTGACTGAAAATCAGGGCTCTTGATCAATCATGTGTACGAATAGTTTTTTCGCATAAACTCTGTAAACACGCTTTGTATATAATACATTTTTTGGCCTTTATCTGCGTACATTTACGCATACTACTGACCAACACAGAAAAGTGTAATCGTGGCTAAACTGACTGGCAATAGATTTTCAACATCTAACCATGAAACTGAATTTATTTTTAAGACAAAACAAAAAACCCATTTTAAATTTACTTTGAGTAACAGCCTGTCATTCATCGTGAAGTGAATTTTCGGGGCATTTCTTGCAGTTTACATGTGTGGGGTTCATCGGTATACATTGTGTGCGTGTGCCAATTTCCGACAAATTCCGACTAATACATTCTTTGAGAAATGAAGCCACAGAATATTCCTTCTCTTTTTCCTAGCAATGCTTTGTGACAGTAGATTTTTGGGGACTAGCATCAGTAATTCAATAGCATATGCTATTATCTTGGCGATTTGATGACATTTGCAGCCTCCGAGGCCCGTCTCAATCTGTTGACATACATGTATCTGCACAGCTCTGAATCTCTGCTTTATGAGACAGTGACTTACTAAATAGCGAGGCACCAAGTGTCTTCTGTTTGGGACGCAATCAAAGCTGTGATGACATGTTTAGTACCTTAAGTTTGCTTCTATAGTGCCGTACTCGAGCTACAGGCTAACGTAGCTAAACATGCAGATTTTTGATGTTCGGTTTTCAGACACACACGAAGACAAAACAAACCACAATAACTTAATGTAGGCAACTCCTTCATAAGAAAAACCGACTAATGATTCGTGTCAGCTGCTGACTCACACTTCTGACGCTTGAACAAATTAATGATGATGAATACAGCTCGCATCAAAATGCCTTATGTCGCTTTTCAAGTTTGTCCAACACAAAATGTGTGATTCATCAGCAGCCAAACATCTGACATGTGTGGTGTTTATAGTGGGTTATCCTGCATGTGGGTACGCAACCAACAAAAGTGAATAGCCAACCCGGTTTCCTTCAGGAAGAAACAACGACCAACTGCTCCGAAATCAAAACGCCTTTTAAAAGTATGGTTTAGGTTACTAATTAGTGTTTTTCCATCTTCCTCCAAATGGAATTGGTTAGAAAAGACATGTTTGGGGTTTCCTGAACAAAGTACACAAAAGGCTCCAGTTGTGTAGAATTGTATTTACCACAAAGGAAGGGGGAAAAACTTAAAGAACAAGCTTACAACAAAAGCTAAAGGAACAAGGAACAATAAAAAGCAGCGATGGCACCCAGTGTAGATAGTGGGACAACACCAGCAGTGGATTTGATATCAAAGAAAGCAAGTACTTTTATGAAATTTCGGCAGACACTCTTATCCAAAGAGAATTAAAATGATCTCATTTATACAACAGCCGAGCTTTTGAGGGTCAAGGGCCCAGAATTTCAATGTCTTTATAATAATTACATTTGAGGAAAAAAGCATGTTTGGAAAATGAAATTAGAAATGTGTAAATGAGTGGTCTCCAACATAGTGCCTAATGGGTACCTGGAAGTCTGCATGGGGTGTGTGAGTCGCCCACCAAGCCCACTTTATAAATAGGTGCAATTTTAATCCTTCAGTTTTTGTTCTGTTTCAAATTCCTACTACTTACATTAGTAAATTGCCATTATTTTAACATTTCAAACAGTTTCAAGTTCATATATAAACCTACATTTGATTGTTCTTACGTTTGTCAGGATGTTGAATTACGCATTCATAAATATATTTCATTTATTTAGTCATTCATATTCATTGGTCAGGATATTAAGATATTTCATTAATCCATTAATCCAATGGCATTTATATATAACAACGTAGGTGACGTTTGAGTGAGAGTTCAAATGTGAAATGCTTCAGCTTATAAATACATTATATACAAAAAAAAAAAACTACTGAATATGGTACTTTTTACCAAAAGGATTTATTAAGGTAAAAAAAAAAAAATAATAATTATGTGGACAAAGGACAAATGACTCCTGGCACTGGGCGTGTCCCAATCCAGACACTACAGCAAAAATAAATTCACAGGCTATCTTTTTTTTACATATATTATTATTCTATTCTTTTAACTACAAGTAGTAAAAGTCTGAGATTTTGTATGCAGCCATGAAGAAAGTAAATACACACTTCCTAACAGTCCTACTTTATCAGCCTTTTAATCCACACCACAACTTTTACACCTACTGCCTTTGTTGCATTGGGAATGATCTGAAAGGGGATGAGGGAAAAATGATTGTGCAAGAAGAAACAAAGAGAGAGAGGAAAATAATGAAGACGAGGAGCTTAAAGAGGAGCTTATCCTCTAAGTCATCTGCTCCTAATGACAGCTGATGAACTGGCCATGCAAATCTCATGTGAGCATCTCGAGCTGCTCCTCCCCCATCAAACACAGTCACACTCTCACACACACATACACACACAAATGCACAGCTATGCTTACACCTACATCTAATTCAGTCTTAAAAGAAACAGTTTGGGCTCCTAGTTTTTTAAACAAATGCTGCAATTTTTTTGGTTAAAAAAAAAAAAAAAAAAGTATTTTTATTTTCTGACAACCAAAAATAATGAAATGTCCACACGAACGGGTATCGCATGCCCACACACACTTACAGCTCACACATGCAGCGCACAGCCAGCGCGTGAAAATTCCTCCGGCTTCTGACACTGTGCTCAGAACAAGAGGCCAGGGTTGCCAGATCCTCAGGACAAAAAAAAAAGTGACCGGTCAGAACTGGCCCAAAAAAACACAGCCCAGTCCCAAAACTCGCCTGTTCTGAAGTACAACACTTTGACTAAAACAAAACAACACCCAGTATCCATACACAGCCCTTTCTCCAAGTCTTGTATTATTACATTTCTACACAATGCCATGAATAGAAGTATAACTTGAAGAATCAATTCACTGACTCACTGAATGATGTGTGTGTGTATAAAAAGGTATAGATAATCAATAAAATCGATTTATAGCCAAGACAACGCGAAAGAAATTTCAAAGCGCAACAGCCATTTGAAAGTAGCCCAGTTGTGAGAGAAAACAGCTGACCTGGCAACACTGTGAGAGGCCTTTCAGTCATGTGACCCATGAGAGCAAAGGCAGAAAAAGGCAGAGCAGGTGGCACGCGCGCACACACACAACACACACACACACACAGTCTGTCCTCGATGGCAAAAGTGCAACCAAACAAACAAGAGCCTGGAGGCCATAGATAGGAAAATGCGTCTTGTTGCTAACTGATAGAAGGCAAGAGATTAAAACCGCAAATACAATGCGAGCGTGAACGGCGAGATATAAACAAGAAAAGAGTTCCTCTTTCGCTGCACGAGCCTGGTTTGACAGGAAACGGCGTCACATCTCCGCAGAAACCGCACCAGCTCTCACTTTCATTCATCACTTATGTTAACACGGAATCATTTTACCCAACAGGATTTAAAAAATACACCCCATTCTTACAGTCTAAATCAGCTACAATTTTTTAAGTAGGTGTGGCATGGGGAGTATAGCAATCTGAATTACACTGAATTACATTATCTATCTATCTATCTATCTATCTATCTATCTATCTATCTATCTATCTATCTATCTATCTATCTATCTATCTATCTATCATTGTATGTAAGACAAGTGATGGTTTAAAACGTTCATTAAGGAGGCAAGAAAATGTCACAAATGAACTCTTGACAAGGCACACCAGTAAACTGGAAACCATTCCAGGTCACTTCCTCATGAATGTGCTGAGACAAGCTTCAGAAAAAGCGTCATCAAAGCTTAATGTACCTACTTTGGACAATATAAAACATTCTAATACCTTTTGGTTTACTACATCATTCTATACGTGTTCTTCGTTTGGATGTCTCCAGTATTAAGGTGCAATGTTGAAAATAATACAACTTTAAAGACAGGACAGTGGTTAACTACCTAGCTAGCTAGTTATTTAATTACCCTTGCTTAGATGCAAAAAAACACAAAAACCTGGTGCAACACAGCCAGTAATCTTTAAGCTAGTCGTCTATGACAGGCCAAATTTATTTGACACATGACGTACTGATTTCTTTTTTTATCATTCAGTATTGATTTCCTGTTAAACAACCTTGCTAGCTTTAAACCAAGATGGCTGCCAATGGTGCAAACATTAATACCTCCACAGCTCACTGCTTCAATACCGAGCATTGGACCAGTTTGCCAAAAAGACAGTCTCAGTTACCAGACCCATGAAGCGAAACATTAACAAGATAATAATCATTTTCCAATATCATGGCATACTGTTAAAACCACACAAAAGCCTGTGTGTGTTTAGGCTCACCTCAGTTTCAGTCCTCACACACACTCAGGCCATTCCTGCAGCGGCGGAAATCAATAGGCATCGTCAGCTTCAATCACTGGTTAGAAAAAAAACAGGCATTATATAAGGAAGGTTTAAACATTTGCATTATTTGATACTTTATAACCATGGCCAAGTGTTGATTAGCCAATCGAGTAGATAAAGCTAAAGAGCTACATAGGTGGCTAGCTTCTTAGTTAGCTACTTAAACACTATGAGATTACAAATCAAACAAATACAGTATAGACTGCACTGCAATGCGGTTAGACATTCCCAAAATCCTTTTTCATGTGGTTGAAACATTTTAAACATCTTAAAAAGATCTTACGTTTGACAGGCAGTTTTCTCGACCTTTTTTTTTTCCATTTGCGACAAAGCTGCCTTAGTAGGCAGTGTTATAGAGCAGGGATAAAATCTGTCCTATTCAAAAGACTACACAGGACAATTACCCTCTAATGACCCTTATTTCGACTGATTTTCAAACGAGTTGAACATGCGCCCTTTCTGTTTATATAAACCATGATGAAACCGTCACTAAACTTCATATTTTTAAACAGACATGATCTTTGGACGATATATTGTAATATGAATGATGTAATGTGATAAAAAAACAAAAAAAACAATACACAGAATGTAGTGCTCTGTCTTCAGCTAATTATCTTTATATACACTATGCATCATGATATATTCATGCCATATTGACTTGATATCTGTAAAAGCGATATTTAGACCCCAGGCGGCTCGGTGATGTTGGCCTCCTGAGAGCTGTGTGATATCAGTGTGTGTGTCAGTGAGACAGCTGAGATTTCCCAGACCAGTCAGACTGAGTGCAGTTTAAGCTATTTAAAGATGCCGAGCTGCTTCGGCACTGATCTGGAGTCAGGAACGCGCTGCCTCTCTGAAGGGCAACAGAGGAAAAGAGAGAGAGAGAGAGAGAGAGAGAGAGAGAGAGAGAGAGAGAATCTGGACTTTATCCATCAGGAAGCACCTGAAGTCAGAGGGCTCACCGCAATTATATAGATCAGCTACTGTTTTATGTCATCGGCTCGAGAGTGGAATGCTCAAGATAAAGGGGGAAGGGATACAGAAAAGTGTGTTTTAGTTACAAAATATATATCCCAAGCCTATATATAGATCCCAAGTCTTTTCAGAATATCTATACCATTATTTTATAGAATAGCATGTGACAAGATGTGACAAAAAAAATAAAATAAATAAATACAGTTGATGAAAGTGCAGATCATTATATAAAATATAAAACAAAATGCAACTAGTGCTGATCTCCGACTGAGAAATACGATCAGCTGAAGACTTGACAGCTGCAGTATACAGTCTTTTATGCATTATGCATTACAATATATATATGATAATTTTTTGGAAATAAATTCACAAACTGTATAAAGCGAAATGTAAATGTTACGCTTAATAGACTGAATAATATTCAGTTCAAATAACTGAAATATGATTATATACACCCTTTTAATAATGTTGTATCTTAATTAACAATAAAATGTAATAAAAACCACAAACAAAATTAAGTGAAGGCTGTCAATAATGTGCAAGCTGACTTGAAAACCTACTCCTCTCAGAGCACACACTCATCCCAAAACAATTATGAGAGGGAACGAGTTCGTCATTAATTGGGGGGGGGGGGGTGAGAGAAAAAAGATTTTGTAGAGGGACAGGGGGGGGGATAATAATCGCGCTGATAATCACGCCGAAGCTGGTAACGGATTTAATCGTGTCCTGCACGTCTTCAGGGCCTGTTCGGGCCGCTAGGGAGTCTGCTCTGGCTTATTAGATGGTAACATGAAGTACGCCTTTTTAATTACGTTCTGAAAGTAATTAGCAAAAAAGGAGGTTTAAATCATATCTCTCTCTGGTTCCAAAATTAGTTGCAGGAAAAAAAAAAAAAAAAAGCAGAAGCAGTGAAGCTGTAGTAGGATCGTGAATGTGATGACTTCTATTACTCTGAAAGCACCAAGCCAAGAGGACACAAAGCTCTAAATTCTCCACTATCAACAAGCCTGAAGGCATGTGAAGATAAACTGGAGGTTGCTGCAACATTCAACAGATACAATAATGTTATCATGGAGGAGGCCACTGAATTAGGCAACACATTTTAGGAGGGTGAGAACTTCTATCCCCTTTGCAAGCCAAAGAATGAAACCAGTCCACTCTGTGCAGCTGGGGATGGTTCCACATCTACAGCCTAAAAATCCATGAAGCTGCTGAGAAACTCAAGAACTTTGAGGAATGATTCGGACTGTAATTAATATCAACAGTCTACTACAGTCGCTCAGGACAGTTTGCATGAATAGATCTGCATTTATATACCTATTACTACACCTCAACAATGTAATTACAATGAATGGACATTGGGTGCATGACAGATGAGGATGGGTTCACTTTTGAGTCTGGTTCCTCTCAAGGTTTCTTCCTCATACCATCTCAGGGAGGTTTTTCTTTCCAAAGTCGCCACTTACACATTTTATATAACCTTATAATCGTTTTATCTGTTTAAAGCTGCTTTTAGACAATGTCCACTGTAAAAAGCGCAATACAAATAAAATGTAATTGAACTGAAACAATTCTTTGTGGCGCTGTATAAAGATCTGAAACAGTGTGAGACAATGTCATGGAGTTGCATTAAAATAACTACAAGTTTCTTAATTCTGAAGCTTTCTCAGTGAATTCCAAACGAACACGATTTTACAGTTTTACCCCGAATTCACTCAAGCAGTCAAAATACATTTAGTGCCAGACGTGATTTTTGAGATTTATGCTGGAGCTAAATCTAATCTAATAAAGAGCAAACAAATAAATAAAGATTATATGCACCACTCAGCACTGAGCTCAGCGTTATTTGCCTAAATCACCTCAGTGCAGGGAATAATGTGTAATAAAAATGTGCTTTGTATTAGCAATGGTGAGAAGTGTGGCTTGAACAAATATAACTTTTACCACAGTTTGTAGTGTTACAAACTGGACTTAAAAAAAGGCTGCAGTCTCAAAAACTTTCAGCATGTAATACTGCATCTTAGCATGAATGGCAACCGGATATAACATTGTCTGTGTTAAAATATTCTATATATTCCTGTGTGATTTCATATCCTTTCAAAGCTGCGTTGTATTTCCAGTGTCTTACAAGTTATGACCGTCATATTTAAATAACAATATTAATTACCACGTCTGCTTTTTCATTTTCTCTGCGTCACGTATATATAGCCTGCGAAAACTCGAATGGTATCGCAAAGGAAATCGCAAAACGCAAACGGTAACGCAAGATTTGCAACTGCGTTTGGATCATGTCACAGTTTATGCACCCACATATGGAAATACAATTTGCAATTCTTTTTGAATATTGTCAGGAATATCCATCCATTCACACACACACACACAAACACACACACACACACACACACATCATCAACATGGGCATGGACAAATACGGATGCTTTATGCAAATGTATGTTTATTATTGGTGAAACCAAACTCAACGTAGAGCATGGAGACACAATTTTCTTGTAAAGGTTTTAAAGTAATTATGGTGCTTCAAATTACGTAAATCATCAGGACACCAGATGGAACTTTTGCTATGTTACCACACGGACGGTTTTAATTGCCGGATATGTGCATCATGGAGGATTTTGGTGCTTGTTTTAAGCCTTGGCGCATCAGTAAACAAATGTTTAATGAATAAAAATTTATTTTTAGTATTTAGTTATTGTTTTAATAGCTGAGTAAAGAAAGGACGTCGTGAATAAAGACGGGGTGTGATGAAAGTTTTTATTTCGCTTCTTTTATATTTATTCATTTATATTTTTTCATAAAAATGGTCAGCCATACAAATACATACATATGCAATATATATAAACATGTCTTTTGGCTTAGTTGATTGACGTCCTCTTTAGCCCTCATGTTTTAATAATAGTACCCCCTCCAATATTTTACATTTGGGATCGTTTTTTTAAACAAAACTCTGATTGATACCTTGCCAGAACTTTGTTCCAGATTTGTTCTGAAAGTTTTTTTTTTCCATGTTTGTTTACGCACCTTCAGGTCTTACTGGAAACTGTTGTAGTTACACTGAGAACATAGGACACTTTAGTTGCACACAAATAGACTTCCTTCCACTAATTACACAACATCTGCAACAGAATTAGTAGTAGTTTCGCACCAATGGGGATGCATAATTATAACATTAGTATTTGTAGGTTATTCTATTTGGAAATAATTGCTATTTGATATATTTGTCAATATTGATATATGAACACGATTGATAGTTTTTCCTACTTCAGTATTATAAGAAACGTTAGTGTTGGTTAATGACATAATTCCAATTATGTCAATTTCAGTTTCAAGTAAAAAAAAAAAAATAAAAAAAAACACATTGTAAGTGCTGACACGGTTAAAGGAAAGGATTAATTAAATCAGTATGGACGATTTTCCTTACATTACACTTGTTTAATCAAACAACTACAAGGTCATATACACTTCAAAATAGCATTTATCAATATCAGCACAAAGATGTGAACACTTTCATTTAGTTGGTTGCGAACAACAAAGCTATTTTCATAGATTTGATTACAAGGATGCAAAGCAATTACAAAAACTTTGTGTTACCCATCAGTCAGTAGCTGCACTGTTAGTTCTCTTGTTTACACATCCTGGCAATCAAAAAAAGTATGAGGATGTCTTAACAGATCCTTTATTGACAACCGTTGAACTGTAATGCTTAAACATGAATGAAGAAAATTCTCGTCCAAAATCAAACATAAGCAGCAAACTGTGGAGAATGTTCTTTCCTAATATTAGCATCTGTTAGATTTTTTTTTACAAGCCACGTTAGAAGCCAAATAACTTTTACTGGTTTGGGCACTTTCATGAAATGTAGGCAAATAACGTGCTAATGAATGTGTGAAAGATCGTGCATGGTGTCTGTCAGCAATCCTTCCTTTTCTCAACGAGCAGGTGTTCACTTCTCTGCAGTACAGTTGGATAATAGCTAACCTCAGGCTAAACACCCTGCTCGTGTCCTAACCTATAATATATTCAGCTCGTTAACTGCTTCCATGTGAAAAGCGCAGCATACAGATGTGAACTTGCTGTCTCATCGCGAACATCTTTCTTGCAGATTTGATTGTACGTGTTTGTATGTAGATACATTCAATCAGCTACTGTAAGACTACTTGGATCTTCTTAGCAGTCCTTTGTCCTTTTGACCTGTCAGCCATTTTGATATCTGCGTTTGTCTTGCCTGAACTTGTAATTAGCTGTGTGAAGTCATCTACAGCTTGAACACACCCATATTTTTTTTTATTTAAATTGGTAAACACTTATACACAGGACTAATAGACATGATTGTCAGAAGACACATTAAGGTCTGTTTACACGTTTAAATACTGTTTAAATACAAGTCTGTTCACATGTAGTTTTCATTCAGGGCATTGTGTAAAATGTTTGTCCAGTAGCAAGACAAAGTGGTAGCTTGTAAGTAATAAACAGGTTTTATGAATGGAACAGCACGTATATATAGAATTTACAAAACTGTCAAATAACTACAAAAAGTGTTCAGACCAAAAGCAAAAAAGTGTACAATTATATAGTTTTTATATGATAAAGATTCAACTATGCTACAAAACATTAAGCATAATGTGTCAGCTTTAAGTCTATCGTGTCAGCTTGGACAAGCACCACATTTGCATAATACACAGAAATTCCTAAAACTGAAACCCACTAAATACTGATTTTTTTGTTTCCTCTCTGGTTGTCCCTCACAGCTGCATGCTGGGTGAACTGCAAACTGGGTCTATTTTGTTGGACTGCCGTTACACAAACTAAAAGCCGCCAGTGTTGCGATTCTAAGACTTCTAGTCTACTTTTCTGTCACAAATGTGGGCAAAAAACCCTGCCAATTTTTACAGGAAGCGGTCATGTGACTGACAACCTTTAAAAGTCATGATGTTGTGAATTTCAAACGCTTGCTCTCCCGTTACAGACCGGTGCACAGAAACGCGAAAATCCAATCAGACTGCAACCTGAAGAGCGTAAGAGATATCAGCAATCGGTGGGAGTGTCTGACACTGAGATTAGCCAGACCCTAAAACGCACAGCTGGAGGCAATGCTGGTCGAAACAATCTTATTTTCTTTCTGTATGACAGGCAGCATGTGATTATTACTGGGTGGGTCACCTGGCCTAGTTAATGCTAAGGGAAAACACTTATCACTAGCTTTAATAGTGTGTGTGTGTGTGTGTGTGTGTGTGTGTGTGTGTGTGTGTGTGTGTGTGTGTGT
>JAAIIK010000029.1:568196-579386 GCA_014706435.1 Silurus glanis | reverse complement strand
TATATATATACACACATACATACATACATACACATACATACAGAAACTTACCTTTAATTAATGCATCTTGGATCATATGGTTTCCTTAAACAATCCAAATGTCAAAAATCTCCAAAAGCTAACCCGCTGAACCATGACCACGGAAGCAGCGTGAAGTTGGTTTACAGATTCTAATGCGGTGAGGGCAAAGATTAAATGGCTAAGAGAACATCGAAGGTTCGAAGGTCAGCGTCTTCGAGAACGAAGTCATGATTTTACAGCACTGTGTTTGCATGAACTGACAGGTTCCTGCCCATGCGAACGGTCATGTGATCGGGAAAGCCCTGAAAGGATTTGCCGTGTTCAGTTTTTCACATGCATAATATGACAAAGCCTGTGAACTTTACCGGCTTTCGAGGGGCTAAACTTGCTCGTTATCGTTATTGAGAAAACAAGCGCAACACCCAATGTGTCCCGTTTACAATTATAGGCTGAGAGTAGAAAGAGACGTTGCTCTTGAAATAAGATCTGCCCCAGTCAAAAGAAGGGTAGGAATGATTTCAGAAGCTTAGAATTCTGTTTAAAGAGTTCAAGAAAAGTGTGAAAACCAGCAAACAAAAAACCTTAAAGCAAAAATTTTGTATAAAAAAATCACTTTGATAACATGGTGAAGCACAGAAGGTTGAAAGGTTAACCAGTTATCGTGCTCTCAGCAAGTACTTACCAGTTCCTACACTGGAATGACTGAGAAAAGACTTCATACAGAGAGAGACAGAGAGAGAGAAAAAGAGAGAACCCCGGCTCTACACAAGACCCACAAAGGCCTCACAGCTGACTGCAGTCAGCACATTCCATTGTGCAACAACAACCGGCAACACAACCTGCTCTCTATCGACCTCGCCAATGTGACTAAGCATTTCAGCAACATGAAGGCCTCGAACACGCACGAAAAATAACAGCGTCCTCTGTAGTTTTTTTCCTTCTAACCACACATTTAAAATGTATTTTTTTTTTTTTATTTCATTACATTTTTATATTAATTCTATCACACTGTGCACTTTTTTTTGACAATCGCTCACAGGTTTCTACGTGCATTCACAAACATGGCTAGGATTTTCACACATTCGGGCAAACTTAAAATGTAAAAATAGGATAAATGAAGCGGAAACATGACTTATTTCGACAAATATACTGCAGCAAGTGTAACACATTCTTCATTAAAATTATTTCCATTTTACAACTACTTAAGAAAAATAAATAAATACTGCGCAGCGAATGCAAATATAATGCATGTTCTATAACCGGTTATGTATGAAATGAGACTATTATGAGACTATTGTTAATAGAGAAATGATCAACAATGTGGTGTGGTCAATTCCAAATAGATTTACGCCTCTTCTACCACAGGAATTTGCCAACGATAACAATTTCATTATAAATGACAAGTCATATGTTTTATAAGCTAAAAGATATGTGTACTGTTGTGGAATACCTGCGAATCAAGGTTCTTTAAGTTAGTAAGGGGGGAAAAACTGTACCTAAAGTAACCCTTGGCCTGAAATCTTCACCCTGTCAGCAAAACACCTTTACTGTAACAAAGCGCTGACACTGGAGACTCTTTCCAAAAGTGGAAAATGAGCATCCAATCACTTCACCAAATCAACAATTACACAATTTTGAAAATCTGTTTGGGTAAAACGTATGCAAAGAACACAACATATTAGTAAGAGTATCAATATAAACCTCATTCACCCTGTGGTGACATTACTGTTCAAAATTCTGTTACGCCAAGACCTCTTGACCAATCAGATTTAAGAATTAAACTGTGATGTTTTATTACCCACAATACTGAACACATTATTAGGCACAAATTAAAAGTACATATGGAATGCAAAGCAAACCCAGCCATTCTTTTCTTTGTATTACAAATGACAGACTAGGGTATTCTTTTGTTTTTTATACGACGTTAATACTGAACAACAACCACTGGTATTTATGTAGTGTTGTGAGATCGTTCGTGTTCGAACCTTTAAATTCTGTGACAGAAAAGTCTTAGATAAGAAGTTGATAATTGTCCATCTAATTCATATATGTCTATTACAAAACAATGCACACCTCCCTCTAAAATGCTGAATCAATGGAACAGGGTAATGTCCAAGTTAAACACTAAAGCTACAGCCCAGCTGTCACACACACATGCGGCCTAGTTCTTTATCTATTGCTGGTTGAAACCAATCAGAAAGCAGAACATATCTAGAAAACAGATGCAATAATTCCTCTATTCAACAATCCAAGATCTTAAAAAACAATCCTACAAAATCTTCAACATGAACTCCACTACAAATTGCATATTGTGTGCCATCAGTGTGACATCTGCCTATTCGATTATAGGGGGAAATTTAGATTAATCCAAGGTGAGAAAAACAGTACAAGGCTTCAGTACTAAGAATAAGTGGCACAAGGCTCGATAAGGCTTCAGGAGTTAAACCGAGGGGGCAACAAGGGGTCAGAGGTAAGACCAAGGATCACGGGAACTCGGACGCTAAACCAAAGGAAACCAAGCTTCCCTATAATAAAAGGCATGAGAATCAGTCCAAGGGTTACAAAGCTTTAGGGGGAGACCATGAAAAACCAGGATTCAGTAGAATGACTGAGAAACGTGAAGATTCAGTGGCAAGACTAAAGACCACAACACTTTAGGCATGAAACCCAGGACCACAGCGCATTAGGAGTGAAACCACTGAAAACCAGGCTTTAGTAGAAAGACTAAAAAAACAAGAAGATTCAGTGGCAAGACCAAGGATCGCAAGGTTTAAAGGAGAGACAAAGGACCACAGGTCTTCAGGAGAGAAATCAAGGGCCATGAGTTTTCCAAAGTGGTCACTGTCCACCCAGCTTGAGGAATGATACCAAGGACCTTGCACCTTTAAGAGCAAAACCAAGAAAACCTCGCAGCTTGCAAAGCGAGACCAAGGTTTCAGGAACAAGTACAAGGACCATGAAACCTCAAAAGCATGACCATGGCTGACAAGGCTACAGAAAAAAAGACCAAGAGGTGCGTCAATGCTTCAAGAGTGAACCCAAGGACTTTGAGGCATCAAAAACAATATCAGTGATTGTAAGGATTTAAGATGGGAGATATAAAAGGTTGCAGGAGTAGAGAAGAAGGGTGGAGGGCAATTGTAACTTTAGATGGGTTTCTTAAAGTCAGTTTAGTGGCATTAGAAGCACTTCCACTAACAGTTTAGTACGCAAGTAGTGTGAACAACACAGGGGCACTGCTACCTGCAGAACAGTATGTCATATAGAGTGCAAACAGCTGTCTCATCAATCTCTTAGCATAGAGGAAAAGCAGAGTCGAGCTATTATCCATCCCCAAGTTCCTGCTCTTTAAACACACCGCCATGGAGCGCGTGCGACGTTTCCGTTCAGCGACTCGAAAACTCTTAAGGGTTTCACGAGCACAGAGGTGGACCTGGAAGAACTGTAACAACTGGAAGAACTGTAATAACTTGTTCATGCAACGAGGGATCACGTGATAGAGCTGAAAGCCCTGAGCTGAAGTTCCAGTGTAACACACAACAACCTGCGTTTAACGAGCTGCAGCTCTGAACATCATCATCATCATCATCGTCATCAAATGAGCTTAAATGGCTCTTCGGCACGAGCAAACGGGAACTCCGGAACTGAGCCGAAAGGGAAACACATACGCACCACGCACGCACGCACTCACTCACTCACTCACTCTCACACGCGCGCGCACTCGGACTCGCAAGCACGCGCACTTTAGCAGGCTAACAGAACCACGGCCAACACCACTACCACCACCAGCGCACGCTCGCGCTGCTTCCGGTGGAGATAAACTGGTAAAGCGAAGCGGCGGCGACGAAACAGTGGGTATGTAGCGGTGGTGGTGTTGGTGTTGTGTGGAGGGGGAGAGAGAGAGAGAGACACGCGCCCGCCGCGACATTACCTTAAAAGATGCGCTCGAGAGTCCGCAGTCGTTCGTTTCCGCTTTAAATCCTGCGCGCGAGCTCCGGCTCTGACCTTGGACTCGGGGGAAGAGCACGAGCGCTGAGCGGCGCCGCCATGTTCCTGCTGCTGTTGCTCCTCTTTCTCTCTCACACGCACACGCTCACTCCCAGGCTATGTGTGTGTGTGTGTGTGAGTGTTTGTGTGTCCTCCCCCCACTCAGTGTGTATCGTCCCTGTTAGAGCTGCAGCCTGGTCACTGTACACCCAGCAACAGCCGCCTGGTTCTCAGTTCACCAAGTAGTGAACATTTTGCATTCACGAGCTCGCAGTGAACATTAATCCCAACGATGCTGAAGTGTCAGTGGCGCGTCTGCACAAGTGAAGGTACAGTACGCTTATGTCAAGTCACGTGCTTTTTGCAAGCACACGAACTAAAGACACACACACTCGTGAACAAAAAAACCTGAAGTAGGGTGGTAGTCCTGTGGAATATGCCAGTCAGACATGATATTAAATGTACATAGTACGTGTATATATAAATTATACACACACACACACACATATATATATATATATATATATATATATATATATATATATATATATATATATATAGACAAAAGTCAAAAGTTAAAGTAACTAATTGTCTATAATAATATAATGCATTTATAATACTAATGTAAAATATTGCCATATCATTACATTTATATTCTACTAATTAATAGATATATAATATCATACAATCATAGCATTCCAATTTAATATATATAATCATTGAATTTAATATTATCAATCTTTTTTATTATAGTAATTAAATATTTATTATAATGCTGCCTAAGAATCCTCTTCCTAAACACTGTACAACCGATGATGATCGCGTACCTACAAATTATTTGTCACTATGTGGCCTGAAGAAACAATGCCATTTTGTTTCCTATTTATTAATTCTTTCCTTCATTCATCAATTCAAGGGTGTGATGAATCTAAACCCCATCCGGAGAGCATCGAAAGCCAGGCCGTGCACACATTCATACACTCATTCACACTTACAGGAGGTGTTTTAAGAGGTGGAAAGAAACCTATAAATGCAGAGGAAACCTACACAGACAAACCTTTTTGACGCTCAGCGCAGATAGTAACCTGAGCTTAGGTTTGGACTATGGACCCTGGAGCTGTGAGAGAGCAAAGCTACTCTGGTGCACCATCATGACACTCATTTTGTCTAAGAATTCAACTTTCTTGACGAACAAAAACAGGATTATGAAACCTATGGCCAGAAGTGAAGAGGTTAAAAGCTATCTGAAGTGTGTGTATAAGATCGGAAATAATTGTTCTGTAAATAACACTGATAATTGATATATATTATCTATTTTAGATATCTATTTAATATCTAATAAATATCTATTTAATTATCTAGGACTGTGTTTCTCAATTCATTCCCACCATTCCACTTATTAGCCAATTTACAGAAAGCAATGAAATGAACTTCAGGACCTGCATTGAAAAATCTAGGACAACCACGGGGCATTTTATAGGTTAGCGACAATATTGTACTTGGCTGCCCTTTGATGATGGAGTTATAAAGCATCTTTTTGCAATGCTGTCCAGAGCGCCAACATTTTGCCCCGTGTTCATGTAAAGCAGCTTTTCATGTGGACACATCCCACGATCTCCCAAGACCACGCAAATCAAGACCAAGCCAAAATGATTGAGAACATCTGTGGAATCTGCTTGCTTTTAGCCCTTGTGTTTTCTACCATCAGCTCTGCGTACATGTACGTCAGCTCCCATTTATGTTATTTTCGCCCGAATCAGATGGACCATCTCATGTTTAGTGCTTACTCACTACGTTTCTGGGACACTAAAATGATCAGGACTAACAGGTTCAGTAAGGCTGTTATTAAAGGTGCCATCTTTAATACATGTTTACAATGCATTTGCGTGTAATTACATCTTTTTAGGGTGGTAATTACCTGCAACTGATACAATGCGTGCATAAGAAAATGTAATATTACAAGATATACTTGTATATACTTTGGAATTCGTTGGTAATAATAATGTTGATTTATTTTTTTTTGCCAGGTGTGTTCTACACATGTTTGTACACCTAATGGTGATTATTGGTGTAAGTGTGTATGCACTGCAGCATCTATAGCTGTGCTCTTTGTGTGTGTGTGTGTGTGTGTGTGTGTGTGTGTGTGTGTCCGTCTTCGTGATTTGTTGTAACACTTTCTGTTTCTATTCACTGGAAATTTAACGCGCTTGTATCACTTTCACATTCTTCACCGGCTCTTTCCAAGGCTGGGAAAACAATCCAATGAACACAGTTGTGTTGTGTATTCAAAGAGCTAAGACATGGCTAATGTTATGTAATGTTATGAGGCTAATACAGAAATCAAGTCAGAATATCTGCCTCAGAAAACTCTTCACTAATTTCACTGTCAGTATGGGATTCAAATGCAATACTGGATCTATTTTTCTCCTGTTAGTTACACTCACCTGATTGGTCCAGTGGTAAAAAACAGGAAAAATAGTCTTGTCTTGCTACATTTTAGTCGTGTGTAATTATTTATCAGTATTTAACAAGCATTAATCTAATCTTTCTCTTTGCACAGTGACATAACATTTTGTTAGGGAAAATGCAACAACGCTAATAATCATACACTTCCTGTAGCGAGCCTGTCACCAAGAGTGAATCCTATTACCAGATAAGGTCATGAGTGGGACATTTTGCAGGTCAAAAGATATACAATGCATCTTTCAGCGCATTACTGTTGACCCCTTTGTCCGCTGGCCTCTTCTACCTCCGTGGAATTTATTTTAGTGTCAAGCCTCAATAGCCAAAACAAAGAAGCAGGAAAGTCAAATACAGAGATGACAGTTGTGCCAAGCACTGGGGAAGAGGAACCGCAACTGAAAACACGCATTTAATGCGCTCTGTTGCCTCCTTTAAAAAAACACAACAACACTGAATTGATCACCAAATATTTCACCTGCACACCCTTTTTGTGGCAATGTTTAGCTTCCTAAAACCTAGCCAAAACAAAGGTGATATGAGTAACGCAGTCCTTTTACACAGCATCAAACCTTGAACATTAGACAAAACAAAACTTCATCTCAACGTATAAAGTTTGCAACCTTTCTATCCGGTGCATGCATTGTAAAAAATACATTCAAACTAGAATGATACTATAATGCACAAGACATGCAGGGGAAATTTGGTGCCGCCTTCAAGTTTGTGGCTATCTGGACTTGAGTGCTCTTATCAGCAATGAGACAACCTTGATTTTATCCTTTCACATTCTCAGTAGTTCCCTTTTTTTTTTGACCATTGCTGATTTCTGCTCTTTATCTATTACTATTTCTTGTTACTTCACAATTAGTCACTTTTCTGTCCAAATTTGTCAAACAGGATCTTCTGTATCCTTCTTACTAATTTTATTTGGGCATGCATAGTGTCGAATACATGCAGATATTTCTGCCTGCACTTCACATACTACTCCACCTGCTAGACCATCTACCATATCAGGAGTTTGGGTTTTATCTTATAGGCTGCATTTCTGCTTAATGGGCAAAAAAACCCTATATAACACATACAAGCAATGTTATTCATTTCTATAAATGTCCAGTGAGGTTTTGAACACACATTTAATGCACTTTTTTGTTTCGGGGTTTTTTTTTGTAGTTTTTTTTTGCAAAACAGTGTGCAGAGTTTACAATGTGTGATCTTATATTTTCCACCAGGGAACCAGGAAATGGTCAAAGGCTGCAGTTGTATCTAGGAGACTAAAAGAAAAAAATAGGAAAAAAATAAAACATTTCCCCTCCAAGCATGACAAAAATGTGTGCGTTTGAAAGACTTTATCAAGAGAAAATTCAATACCTTTTGAAGGGCTTATGGTGAGAGGAAAGGTAAGGATTAAACTTGAAAACGTGTGTTACGTCAGTAATAAAAACAATTCCACACATTTTCTGAACGTTGTGAATATATACAGGGTTATGCTTCTGACGTCTCACACATTGTTCTTACACTGGCATGATTAAAAATGCAGCTAGAATTCCTACATGTAAATATAACCCTGAGTGGAATCTGATTTAGTATCAGATTATATCTTTTAGTATTTGAAATAAAAGCTACAGGTGGCAAAAGAAGGTAGAATTGTCACCATAATTACAGAAACTCAGGTTCGATCCTGAGCTCTGTGTGAAGCTCTGTTGGCTTCATGTACACACAACTTGCCTCCAGGTTTCCTCTCAACCTCCCAATTATATTACAAAAAACAAATTGTCTGTTCAAATTGTGTGTGAACAAGTGTGATGTAAATTAAAAGATGTCCCCGGGTCCACCATTAACCTGACGAGCATAAAACATGGAATACTTAGAGGTCTAAAAAGCAGTCTCCTTCGTGGGGACCAGCCAAATGTACCCGCAAAACTGGTACATCTTCCTTTCTTTGTGGGGACATTGCCAATACAAACAGACATGATGAGACATACTTTGCCTGCACAACAGATGACAGACCTTTGTCATACGGTTGGTATGGAACCTCTTCGAACTATGCCGTAATAATAAAAAAAAAAATCTAACACGTAGGTGGTCGCATTTTAGTTCTAGTCTCAGTCTGTCAGTGGAACTTGACTGCATTAGATCTACTGCTTGATGTTGTTAGGACGGCCAAATGTTCTCTGCATTATAATGAAACCTACAGTATTTACACACAAAACTGGGGTTTGAAAACAGACTCAATTCAAAATGGAGTCTATGGCGCCACCTCGTGCTCACAGTAAGGAAATCGCACGCATGTGCTTGATTGTGTTGCCAATCCTTTTAGGATTCCACCGCTGTCTTCACATGAGCAGACAATTACAGTATTTAAGGGATAGTAATATTTGTGCTAGTAAGGCTTTATGATGGAATGCATGTGCTATTAAAGCTGCAAAAGATACAAATATACACCATTGATAGAGCTGATTTCCCTCTTGTCCAGGCTGTAGATTGAATATAAAACTTCTCGATAAGAGCAAAAAGGTTAACCAAATAGTAGTTGAGTGATATTTGGACAAAACACTGGTAGACAATTGAGAAAGGACAAATGAGGCTACATATCTACAGTATCTTGTAGTGTTTGTGTAATAGTTTGCCATCGGTCATTCTTATTAAGCTTTCGCTGAGACCTCAGGATATAATAAACTCCACACCTTGTTACTGTTACACAACGTGGCCAAAAGTATGTGTGCACAAAACATCCTCTCTTGCAAGCTCTTCCAGAAACATCGCACATTAATGTTTAGAATGTGTATGCGTGTCTTCCACTTCCTGGAACTAAGGAGCTCAAACAAAAACACAAAAGTATGTGCAGACTGTAGCCTCAGATTCTTGTCAGACAGGAGAGGAACCTTGAATGTACATTTGAAGTTGATATTTTTATTCACCACAGTTGAAAAGAGGTGCCCAAACCTTTTCCTATGGGCCAAATGGACAAAATCAAATTAGATTGAAGGTCATGGGCCAAAAGTAAATATTGCATTATATCAAACGGTATTAAAGTTGGCGTTGTTACACTCATTAATAATTTCATAATAAAAAATAAATAGAAACCATTACTCTGTAATTTGCTTAACCCCCCCACCAAAAAAAGGTTTTCTAGTTCAATAATACAAATTACAATAAAAATAGAAACAATGGCAATTATAGTACAATAGGGTGTAATGCCTAATACTATTTAAGCTATAAGCAATGCAGCCATAATTTTGGAATATCAGTAACCTCTAATGGCAGACATGTAGCTAGTGCTTATTTTTTTAGTTTTTCCCCCACATTGGGCTAGAGTTGATGTACTTAGTCTCACAGAGGTCTTTGCAGCTTACAAAAAATAAATAAAAGTAAATTAGTATAATGAATCTGTATCAATGACATTTTCCCCTTTTACTCCCTCCTTTTCATATGGCATAGTGGTTCAAATCAAAAGCCACCATGGACCAACTTTGTTTGGACATCTCTAGTTGTATATGAAAAATCCCAGATCAACTGCTCCTCAACCCAGTCTGTGTGTAAAGTCAATAAGATGCCACCCCCCCATTCACTCTCACATCTAATGTAATAAATAAAGAAATGAGAAACCTCCATAAAAACAGTTTCTATTGTATTTTATTGATTGTGTTTGGTTTCTTTTATAGAACAAAATAAATTTTTAAGAAAATTATGGTGGAAAGGCACACTACAATCTACCATGGGTGGAACCCAAAAAAAAAAAAAAAAAAAAAAAAAAAAAAAAAAAAAAGGCAAATTATTTTTTTTCTAAATCCAAAACACATTTCTTTCTTCATCTATGCAAGCACTGCAGTGCTAATAAGGACTTAAGGTATCTAATTAAATTAACTTTCTAAAAATGGTACTACTGCGGTTAGGACAAATGAGCAAACGCAAACAAAGAATGGACACACACACACACACACACACACACACACACACACACACACACACAAATAGTTGGCCTTGATATCTTGACAGACAACCCGCACCTTTGAACACAGTACACACTGCTTTCTATATAATTTTTTAATAATTATTTTACCTGTTGAAATGTTTGTACAAATTTGGTATAGTCAGGCACTTGATGTGTTGGCACAGATGAATCCTGGGAAATGCAAAATGCTGCTTAAAACGTGCAGCGTTTGGCCCCTTTTAGTCAGACAATCGGGAATGAAGAAAAAAAAAAAAAGCCCACTTCCTGTGATGAACAGACAGCTCTGTGCAATACAGTATTCAGCACCCACCTTTATAAAGGGCAGTTTTTTTTTATTATCATTTATAAAGTAACTTTCCTACTGTGCCCAAAAGACTATAGGGCAGTTCCTGAGCCTGTGCACAGCACTTTTCCCAGCTATCAGCATGCGGATTTAGCACACCGATTTCCTGACAAGCAGGCATGTGCCCTTAATGGCTTATAAAATACATCTATATATTACAGTTGTGAAAAATAGGCAGCATTACTGACACGATATACAAATCCATTGTTTGTAAAGAAGCACGGAAAAAAAAAAAAGGTCTTTCAAGGTTCGTTGAAAAGAAGGCAAGTCCTCTCATGGAGGAAATGTTCCAGCAATGTATAGAGATATGAAAATATTGGCACATGCATACTGGTGAGTGTAATCAGGTGCGCAAGAACTGGAAAATGCAATGCAATTTAATAAAAAAAAAGGGACCGAAGCGCATAGCTGGGAATGATCAAGCGGG
>JAAIIK010000029.1:536602-567796 GCA_014706435.1 Silurus glanis | reverse complement strand
TATATAAATAAAAACACAAATGGTTCCTGTTTCACCTCACAAACAGCACGTTGTAGTTTCCCTCGGCCAGGTCGAGGCCCTGACTTTCAGTTCCGGCCAAACCGAACCCCACAGTGAGGACGGAGAGAGACAGAGTTAACAAGCGGGCCAAGACGAACAGAGCGGCCCACAATGAGAACCTACAGTACACACACACAAACACACAATATCTTACATGACCATTTCAATATAACTGATTTATTTCTAAATAATAAAGATTGATTAAGAAATGACGACTGTAGAGGCAAAGAAGAAAAAAAAAAAAAAGGAAGTTTGTGCCTCAAACACCGTTTGTTGTTCTTTTAATGCCATACCAGCATCAATAGCTAATTCTATGACAACATCCTCGTAGGTAAAACACGACATTACTGCAATAGATTCTTACAATATTTTAACTATGCCATTGACATACGTTATAGGAGGTCCTTCAGTTTAAGACTCCTCACTATGTAAAAGGGTTGTCTAGTGTCATTAGGAGTACTACATTGCATTAATATACGTTTAATGGTTATCGTTCTTCGCCACTCACCCTGCTTGTCGCTCTTCGTTACTGAAGTAAATGATACGAGACACGTGGAAGAGCAACTCGACGGAATAATGGAGCACGAGCAGCAGCACTCCGAGACGGTTCAGACTGCAAACGCACAAATAAAAAGTACACAATGCATTCAAAGTTTTTGATTTGATATTACATACAAAGTTTGGCTTTTGCTGAGGAAGCAGATGTGCAAATCTAATTGACACAAAATTTGAGGTTCCATTTATAGGATTTTTGTTCGTACTTGAGGATGTAAGCGCCCGCGATGTGGACCGTATACAGAGTGATGTAAACCAGCTGACGAGGAATGTCCTCCTGTTAAAAACAAAGGCAAGAAAACATATTGAACACGTAACGCCCTGAGGACAATCTTTTGTCCCGCGACAATGACAGGAAATAAGCAGAAGCACTGCTAATCTTTCTATACTCACTTTCTTAATCTTTTGGAAGTAGAGTTCAGGAAGAGAATGGAACCAGTAACCAAGCTGACAGATGTAGTAAAACTTCATCTGGAACCTGAAAACAAGATTCTTGGTTACATGGCATGTTGTAATACTGGTTTCATTGATATATTGACTGTATACTTTTACTGACTTATTCTAAAGGTCACTTGAAGGGAAGATGTCGGCTACATTCCTGAAATTTTCATTTGGTTACGTCCCCGGTTATTCAGAGCTCAACTTTGTGGAAACGGTTTGGAGAAGATTCAAATATATAATATCCAAGACTATGCTAATCAATATGCACAAGAGAAATCTATTGGCCAGTCAAATAATATAAAACATCAATTTCAAATATGTGATCAACTGCTACTCCCCATTATTTCCTAAAATTTCCCTTGTCTTAAAGTCGCGAAGTCTTGCCGACAAAATTTGCATTTCAATGAGGAAGACGTTCATTTGAATTCCGAAGGGTGGGATATTTGTCACTATTTACTATTAACTCTTATGTCCAGCAATAGACATGAGTCTGGTGGTCCGAGTTAAATCGTGAATTATTTGTGCTATTTGTGCTCTATCTTGATGGGAGTGGCCTTTTCCAGAATAACTTCACCCCTATCAATTGGGCACAATGCACAAGCTTAGATGAAATGAAAAGGTAAAGCAAACTCTATTCTTCAGTGCCCAGGCCACAGCCCTTGTGAACGAGTTTTTGGAGCGACCTATTTGCCTGCCCTTTCTAAAATCACCAAAACATATGGTGAGGGAATATTTTTCAGAACGATGGTTTTCATCGAACCAGTATGATTCCAGAATCAATGCCCAGGTGCTCTGAAGTAATTCTGGTGGCAGCTTACGATGTTGCTTTTCCCTTCAATTTGTCACCCATGTCTATGAGTGCATGTACATATTTATTTCTGTAGAGACAAAGCTAAAGTTTGTTATATATAGCAATATGAGTGTGAATGTGGTCTGGTTAACCTAGGTATTATAAAAAAGCAGTGAAAGTTTCAGAGGCAAACATCTTGCCTGTACTATTCTATTACAGGATGGAGAAGGTCACTTACGGCATCAGCGTGTGCGGGTAGCCTTCCCACAGACTGACCGGGTTCGACAGGATGTTCTCCTTCACACACACACACAAGATCAAGAAAATGGTTCAGTTCACACCTCAAAAACACGATAGTATCAATAATAAACACTGTAATGCACTCGTACAGAAACCAGAATGCTGGTTCCCCACAAGCATGAGAACATATAGAAAGTGCTGAGCTGGCCCGACTCATTGAACTTGCTGTGTTTGGTTTTGGAGAAGTGCATCTTCCTGTTGATTTTCTGCATAAAGGAGAAGAACCAGAAAACCCCCCCAAAAAAAAAAAACACGGTCAAATGTATTTCAGGAAAGTGTCACATTCACATTTGTATGACTCCAAATTCGAATTATATCAAACACCCGAAGGGTTTTAATGGATTTTTATACAGTATATCATTCTTACATGCAGACCTATATTTACTGCATAATAAGATAAAGTCTTACATCGAGGACGTACTCCTGGATTATGGCATGCATGATGATGGCCACCAGCATGTAGAAGAAGATGGTGGCCACATCCTTCAGGCCGTTGTGAAAATAATTCACTGGCGTCTCCTCGGCACCTTCTGATGACCACACACACACACACACACACACACACACACACGACAATAGTGTTGAGGCTGTCAGTCCCATGAAATTAACTACAATAGTCGTCCCCCGTTTATCGTGGTAGTTATGTGCCAAAACCGACCGCGAAAAACTTCCACGATAAACGGATTGCTTCCCAAAAATGCTCTCTTCATTTTTTTTTTATTTTATTGTCTAAGCCATAAATCATCCTCTCACACTCTAAACACACACTGAAAACATAAATTTTGTGCACATTTGTAGAAATCACATTTATAGTGAGTACTGTGGTACAGTACTGTAGCGTAGCCTATGCATAGTTTCTCTGCTTGTTTATTTAGCTACTTTATTTTCATTGGCTAAATCTGGTGACGTGTGTCTTCAACTCCACCCCTTTTTGTGAAGTCAGAGGATACTACAAGCAACAAATAAGCGGTTACGTGCGGTTTCGTGTAATGCTACTGATTTCTTATGATGAACTGAAATCTGGTCTATTCGAGAAACAAAATAGTTATGTGCCAAATTGAAAATATATTTGACTTAAGCAGCGGTCACACACTACATTCTGGAGGAAAGCAGAAGCAGAAATCTGGTAAATACAAACTTATTTTTTATTTAAATTTATTGTGACAATCATAAAAAATACAATTGAAACATGTCTAGACATCACAAGGTTGCTAAGCAAACTCAAACATTCCCCCTTTTTTTTTTTTTTTACAGGAAAATCTACTCTGTAATTTATTTCTGACACAAAATGTCACTCATTGAATGAATAAACAGCATGTTAAGATAAAGTCTAGCCCATTGTGAAAGCACCATATCTAAAGGGTTCCATTATTTTGGCCACGTTTGAAGACACTAATAAATATCTGCTTAAAATAAATCCATAAAAAAGACTCACACTGTGCGAGTACTAACATATGAACCCTGAACACACAAACTATTAGAGGTCATACATTAATCCAAACAGTTTAATGCCCTTGAAGCGCTGTTGGAAGCTCAGCTCTGCCCAGGCCTTATCACACTGACCAACGCTAACGTTATCAGGCTTTGGATTGAGCAATATGACTACAGAAAAATTTGAACAAAGAGCACCAGAGGGGAAGATGTGTGAGCTTGGGTAGAATGAAATATTATTGAGATATTGTGTTCGTTAAATCCTTGATTATAGACACACTTAGAGAATAAATAGTATGCTGTTAATAGTATTCGGACATCAGAAGACTATAGAGAACGGTTTAAACGGCTGAAAGGATTATTGGTGCCCCCCTGCCCACTCTACAGGAACTGTACACAACCAGAGTGAGAAAAAAGGCTCAGAAATCACCCCGGATCACTCAAATCCAAGCCATGTGCTTTTTGAACTTACGCTACAGAGCACCAAGTACTGTACCAAGACAGCCAGACACAAGAAAAGTTTCTTCCCCCAGGCAATCTGCCTCATGAACACTTAAATGCACTTAAATATTTTACTTAAAAAAAAAAAGTGCAAACATATATAAAGCTCTTTCTGCTTTGGATCACTAACATATATAATGTCTCAGTGGGCCACGGAAAATCCGGCTCACTAAGTAACACTGAGAACACAAAAAATATTTTCCAGGAAGGTTTAAAACATGGGCGATGTTCAATCTCCACATTAAATTTTATTTTTTTTGTTTATTTTCGATGATATTCATAATTTACAATAACAATCAGGGGATTTGGCGAACGCTCTTATTCGGACTGACTTATTATCTCACGTTACACACAGTAGTAACATGCGTCTTTTGAGAAATGATTTTACGAGTCAGCAGAGAGCTGCTCTTTGCAGAGCTCGATTTTTGTTCACCGATATATCCATCTCTTCCATGCCTTAGCCGTCACTTCTGCGTTTGTTCTGTAGATTGTGGATTTGGTTGCATGCAACCAGCTTGTTCCTGCAGAACCATAGTCTTCCACTAGATGGATCACATCAGCTAACTCAGTGGTCCCCAACCTTTGTTGCGCCACGGACCAGTTTAATGTTAGACAATGTTTTCACGGACCGGTCTTTAAGGTGTGGCGGATAAATACAACAAAATAAAATGATACGTCCGGCATAAAAACTGGTATTTCCTAAATATAATAATAAACGTGAATCCACTGTGTTGTCTTTTGTTCATTTTGCTCGCTTGGGGGGGGGTTTCAATTTAGCGGTAATGTATTATGTGTTAGCGGCCGGAGCAGCCCCTTTAAGAAGGTAGCGGATGGAGGTAAGACATGTGACCGAGGCATCATGACATGCATCAAGGAGTGAGTCATAAACAGATGTGGCGGAGAGAATCCAGCAATTTTCCAAAATAAAACAGTTCAGAATCAGATAATAAATAAACCAGAAATAATGTAAGGAATGTATTCCTTCTGTGCGGCCCGGTACCAGTTGAACCATCCATAAAAACCGGATCCATAAATCCCTGGTCAATATTCAGCGAACGCAAAGAAACACCCAACTGATAAAGAAGGTGTTTTATTAAATGTTAGGATATATAAAAGATCTATATCGGATCTATATCGGATAAGCGGGAGAAGATGAATGAATGAATGAATGATATATAAAAGGCAGGCATCGACCAAATCCTGTAGTGAGCAAGCGCTTTTATTTGGACTCACCATTTGCTGTTATCGTGACGTTGTATTGCACCGTTATGAACAAAACCGCAATCTTTGACGTGATCTGCAACACAGGAGAGGACATGCAACTTGTTCAACATGACTTCATAAACACAATACATCTTGTTGACTAGTTTAACTTTTACAAACTTTATGCAGAAGATTACCAAACAGAAAATGACAGTTTAAAGTGAACATCAGCGAGGAATGTGCGACGGATTTCCCCACTGAGTCACGGCTTCTGTCGGAGGTTCTTGTTAGATTAGATTCCATTATTAGGTTGTACATGTTGGAAGTAAGGTCATGAGAGCTGCTGATGGTGAGGGAGAGCTGCAGGGTCAACAATGTGCCTTCAAGATTCACATAAACACCAAAATAAATTCTAGATGCCACTGTAAAGCAGGATCTGCTAGAGGGGCAGGACTTCTTTCTAGAGAGAATTTAATTGGTCAAACTCAAGACAATTGAATTATCGATCATTATATTTATTTCCTTTTTAACAACATTGTGTTTTTCCTCATGCCGTCATGCAAAACACTGAAACATACTAGCGCGCTAATAGGAGCATGCAAAACACAGCTGTGAAACACCAATGTGGCTTTCAGGAGCATAAATATAAAAATATATATAAATAATTACAATATATAAATATATTTGAGATATATATATATATATATATATATATATATATATATATATAAACTATTTAGTACTATTTATATAATATATAGTACTATTTATATAATATATAGTACTATTTATATAATATTATTATAATATATATAATAATAATAATTCATATTTTATTATCTTATGTGCATCATATATGAAGATACATAACATATGTAATATTGTAATATGCATACAACATATGCATGCATTCAAGTGCTCTCTGCTCTAATACAACTTCAGACACTAAAATCCATAAGAAAGAAAGAAAGAAAGAAAGAAAGAAAAAAAAGAACTCTGTATCCCATGATGCACCGCTTTTTTAGAAGTTAAAAAAAAAACAAAAAAAAAAAAAGTAAAAAGGACGGAAAGATACGGTGGCGTAACACCAGGGAAGCCGGAGGCGTGAAAGCGGTCACGTGGAAAACGCGTCGTCGGTGTGTGTGTGTGTGTGTGTGTGTGTGTGTGTGTGTGTGTGTGTGTGCGCGCGTGCGCGTGAAAATAATGCTAACGTGGCCGAGGCTGAGCGTCGCGGTGACAGCGCGCGCGCACGGGAGGAAATGCCACGTAGCCGTCAAAGCCCGCCGCACGCGCAGCTGCGAGGAAAGAAGCCGCACGAGCCGCCGAGCCTGCGTGCTCGAATCACGGCGAAACGCGGCGCCGGTGACTTCACGTGCGAGAATGGAAAAGTGGGGCGGTGTAAAAAACACACACACACACACACATGAACGTGTAAAATAAAGCACCCCCCACCACCACCACATAATCATCATTTCTTCATGCATTAAAGTGAAGCGGCTCCTGAGATCAAGCCCAGGATCATGCATTGCACCATTCCTGTCCTGTGCATGGGTCGGAACCTGAGATTTGGACTACCATTAATCTGGGTTTTTTGTCCTCACCTCGAACATGAGTCCCAGCAGGAAGAGCATGGCCACACACGACACGATATCTGCATGGTTCTGAATGATGAACTCATGGCTCAGGACTGGAGGAGTTTTGTTGTTCTTCTTTCTGATTCCCATGATGCTGGAGAAACTTTTCCTAGCCAATTTCGGACACAGAGACAGAACCGAACCTCACAGTCCCACCAACAGCACTAAAGCCACTTCTCTATCCAAGCTCCTTCTCTTTTTTTTTTTCTTCTGCTGCAGATTGATCTAACTCACTTCTGCACCCTGTTGGCTGGGAGGATGGTTGCTCTAGTGCTCTGGACTCTCATGTTTGCTTTTGACAGTCCAGAAGAATCACTGTTTAACCATTCTTTTTCTTTACGTAAGTCCTTAGAGGCCACAGATTATAATATATTTTTCTTTCTTGTTTTCTCGTGATCGTTACCACGACTTCATTTTCTCGTAATCTTGACATAACACATTTTTTTCATAGTGATCAGTACATCGTCTTTATGTGTATTCGGTACAAGAGCATGTTGTAGAGGCAGCATCATCGCAGCATCATGGATCATAACCGTAACCATTTGTGATCACGAGAAAATTAAGTCATGATAACGAGATAACAAGAACGAAAAAAAATATAGGATAATGCATGGCCTCTTAGGACTTCTGTATTCCTGGGAGAAAGGAAGGAGATGTATGTTGCAAGATACACATTCAAACCAGAAGGCAATAAAGTGTAAGCAAAACACTCTAAATATACTCTAAATAAAGGAATCTGCTAAATGACATAAATGTAAATGTGGCCAGGTAACATGAGATATTCTTCTCAAACCAGCAATTAGTATGGTTTTATACTAGTATAGTATAATCTCATTTAACAAGTACTGTGTCTGTATATTACCTGATCTAAACGATCTACTGCTATCATTTAATAGTAAAAAACTATCTGTATAATAATGTGTAATAGTGTATATGCTGTTTGACATCATTCATTATAAAAAGGTGAATAACTAGTAGTATTCATGGCTTTTATTTGTTGTATGTGGGGAATTGCAACCCCAACTTGAATATTTCATATTCCTAGAAATAAAAAAATGTGTTAATCTAAACAGCTGGGTTCCAAAAAAAGGTAAAAAAAAAAAATAATAATAATAATAATTACACCTTTAAGATATAGTTGGAATTATATGATTATATTACAGATCTAGACATGGCACAAAATATCTCATGGCATCTGTTGAAACTTTAAATTTCTTTTATTATTTTGGACCAAGTACCTAAAAGGCAGACCATGGTAATTGATCCTGTAAGAACACAGAGGCTTCATATACAGAGTTGCAAAATAAAAAATAAAAAAATAGGTTTAAGAAACCTCCATATTTCCAAGCATTGATCCATCCAAGTGATGAAATGAAAACATTTTGAGCTTTATCAGTCAGAAAACATTTCTGATAGTTTTCATTTCATGAAGTGTAGGTAATTATAACAATATAATAATCTGTTATTGAAGTGCTAAATGTCTCTGGAGCTATTCTTCCGGCTGTATTTCAAACCTCATGTGAAAATAACGTGTTTGTTTTATGGCGTACAATAAACCTCAGACTAAATTGAATCATGAATAGAGTGAATATTGTTAGCACAAAACCAGCTGGTTGGCATGGACTTGTAGCTACAGCAGATCCCATACAAATAAACACATCACACTGAGTGGAAAGCAAACAATATTCGGTATGTTTATGGTATCTTTTTGTTCTAAATGCAATATTTAACTATGTAGATGTACTACGCATGTCCTTCGAGTAATCAGAAGTTATAACATCTACAAAATATATATAATTATAAAATACACTTATCAGCCACAACTTTAAAACTACCGACAGGTGACATGAAAAATGCAAATTTTCTTATTAAAGTGACGATTGTTGTCAAGATATGGAAGATTGGAGGTAATGGAAAACTGGCATATGGATCTGAAAGCTTTTGACAAGGTCCAAATTGTGACGGCCAAATGACTGAGTCAGAGTAGCTCCAGAATGACAGGTCTAAGGTATGAGGTGGTTATTACCTAGCAAAAAATGGTTCAAAGGAGGACAAGCAGTGATCAGCAAAAGGATCATGTGCACTCAAGGCTTATTCATGCACTACTACTACTGTAGGACGAACTGATGAAAAGGCTAGTTCTGGCTTTGATACATGGGTGTCAGGACACAGAGTACATCACAGTTTGTGGTGTATGGGGCTGCCTACAATGTGTCTCACACTGGGGAAAGAAACGTCATCAGGGTACACTATGGGTAAAAGGCAAGAGAGTGGAGGCAGTGGCTCTGGGTCATGTTCTGCTTAGAAACCTTGAATCTTGGCATTTATGTGTTTTTTAACTTGACACGTTCCAACTGCCCAGACATCGGTGCAGTTTGGGTACACCCCTTCAAGGTAATGTATTCCATAAGGGTAAGGGCCACTTTTAACAGGATAATGTGCCCTGCTTTTCCACATGGACAGTCAAATCTGATCCATAAAAGCTGCACCTTGCAACTTCCAAGTAAAGGATCTGCTCCTAATGTCTGGGTGCTGGATTTTACAGCACACCTTCAATGGTCTTGTGAAGCTCATGCCTTGATGGGTCATAGCTGTTTGGTGGCACAAAGGGGACCTACACAAAATTAGTCAGGTGGGTGTAATGTTATGTTTGATCTGTGTATATTAGAACTAACTTTTACCACAGAATTTGCTAAATGAGAATGGAAAATCAAAACATTAAAGATTCCACTTTCAGAATTGTCTCCTGGGCTTGTCATTTTATTGTTGTTGTTATAATATTGTTCTGAACAGTACAGTAGATGGCAGATGGCATGCGTGAACATTAAGGAAGTTTCAACTGCAGGAAGTAGTTTATTACTGTTTTTGTTCATGGGCAAACTTTTATTCATTTATTCGTCTTCAGTAACCTGTTCAGGGTTATTCAAATAAAAATTCAGAGTAGGAAGCCAGTTCATTTCAGGGCACCATGCACACACCTACATTCATGTACTTGTACAAATGTCCAATTTCAACCTTTTTTTGTGTGTTTGATTGTGACGATTTACATAAAGGGCACAAATAATTATAAATATTTGACAATAAAAAATATTAACCATGTTTACATTATGCCTTGCATATATAAGCTTCAACATTTTATCTTTCAAGTACTTTAATTAGGGGCATATATTAATATATAGTTAATAAATTATTATATACACAGGTTTAGCTCTTTGGCTGTACAGTTGTTGGTGTTGTTCCTGACTTAACTGCAACATAGCGCCATTTTGTCTTGTACTATCTATACTACTGTATAATAAGCCACTAGGAAGAAATATGTGTAAATGTTGGAATGCTGTCGTGCTGGGGTGTGTGTGGGAATCTTACGTCACACTATGATTCTGGCACAGTGAAACACCAAAGGGAGTGGTGATCTCCTCTTATGAGAAGGCACAGACATTCAGAGAAACTGAGCACGACGGTTGTTTTGGAATGAAGGAGTGCGTGGGAGCCCTCTACGGTAAACACTTTTCCCCCCTATTTTAGATATGATTTCAGATGCAAAAGTTTGTAAAAGATACAAAGTAAATCCAATTTATATTATATTGTATATTGGTTACACAAAACAGTACACGGTTACACGGGTTATACGGATACAAAGGTAAAATTTTTGTTGAATAGTATAGGAGATGATTATGTATGTTATGAATTCATGTAAAGTTCAGCTAGTGAATGGATCGAGATCCTCCTGTGCTCAAAGGACTACAAGACAGGTGCCTTTCAATGCTGCTTCCCTAGAGAACGATTACTGCTTCATACGGAGATTACGTAATGATTTATTGCAAACGATATGCTGAACTCTAGCACAGTTTTAAATCAGTGATTAATACTCGAAAGAGCAAAGTTCAGTGATTAGTCACGGTGAGTTACAATTGACAAGAACATTACAATCAGCCTATGTTACTCTGTTCTACCTGTCTAACATTAACACTGTTTCTGTTCAGATTATGAAGCTGAAAATGTAGTCCCATTCTGGATATCCTGCAATAACAAAACCAGGGGACCACACAACCATGGATGTTCACTGAGCGTGCCTCTGACATAAAAGCCATGGCATTTAGTAGATTCCGTTGGATCTGTACTTTGATTGGACTCATATTCTCCGTGGTGGATATTGTATCCGATTTGTTGCTGAGCTTGCAGTATTTTAGGGAAGGACAATACACCTGGTTTGCTCTGACTCTCTCATTTATTCTCGTCGGATCTCTGTGCACTCAGATTTTCAGCTACTCTTGGTTTAGAGATGATCATGAAGGTGAGGCGGAGAACAAAAAAACGAGCACGACGCATATGGGCTTGCTCCATCTGCTTCACATGGGCTTCTTCACCAGGTAAATTTTCATGTCAGGCTAAAATCTGTGTTTGGACAAATTAAACAGTATGACACTCATTATTATAAAAACCCTAAAGAAATTCATGTGAAGCTTCAAACATTAAGGCATCATTGTTTTGGATTACATACATTACATTCAATGAAAATTTCTCACAAATTCTTTCATTCTCGGGTGTACGTGCTGCGTGAATTACAGTGTAAGTTAAAGGAAAGGCATGTGAATCATTTTGAAATCTCAGCACTATACTATCACCATCACCAATGCCTTAAAGATATGACATGCTGAGTTACTGATTAAACTGATGAAAGGACAGTGAGCCAGAGAGTCACATGCATCTGCTATAGAATGTAAAATCCTGAGCAACAGAACTAATAACTCATATAGCTCAATAGCAGAGATTACAGATCGTTGAGCTTCAGGTTATAGACACCTTTATTTACTTAACTGAAACTTGGTAACCAGAACAACAAAGCCATCACTGAAATATGAATGGCATGAAACAACAGATACTTTTATGTACACAAATTAGCAGCAGTTCCATTCCTGGTTACATATTGCTACATTACACAATATGGACAAAATTATTCACACACCTGACTGTTCCAGTAAATGATGAAGCCAGGTGTCCAAGATTAGAAGTCACAGTGACGGAGGACATGATGAAGTGTGTGTGCTATGAGAAGTGTAGCCAAAGTGGCCATGTTTGTATGATGCATGTTTTCTACAATGCCCGCAATGCTGTTCAACTACATACTGATGCAGCAGAGCTTAAATCCTTTAGTCTTTCCAGTTTGCTCACCTCTTCTGTACATTCTGGGTAGAGCACGCTTTGTTTTTAACTTGTTTTAGACAAGTGAAAGTTTAAAGGGAGCACTTTTACTTTTACTGGAGTCTATTTTATCGAGTGTATCTTTAATTTAACTCAAGCACATTATTTGTTTACTTCATCCGCCACTGGTAACGTTAAATGTTCACTTTACTTGAAGTAGGAGACCCAAACCTGTTCTATAATGATGATGCTTCTATTCACAAAGCAAACTGTGTGAAGATATGCTTTTCATGGGTTGGCGTAGAAGATCTTGGGTTGCCTTCTACAGAACTCTGACCTCAGCCCTACTGTACATGCAACATTCCCCAATTCTTATCCCTTTTACGCCAGAAAATAATTTAGGTGAGCGTGTGCTGAGTGATAGATCATCTCTCTTCCTTCACAGTGTCTACACTACTTCTTTCCCATAGATATTATGACCTGCTGAAGAAGAGCTTTGGTTGCGTATGGAGGGCACACTCCGGTAATGAGCCGAGTACCGAGATGAAGCTGTTTGGGTTGGCGGCTGATCTGAGCATGCTGAGGCTGATGGAGACATTTCTGGAGAGCGTTCCTCAGCTCCTTTTGCAGACATTCATCATGCTGCAGCACCAACGCACCTCCAAACTACAGTGTGAGTCATCTCTATGATTCAATGTAGATTAGTAATCATAACCATATATACAAATATAAAGAAATTATAAAGACAAAAATAAATAAAATGTACTAGGTAAACACTGGGTAAACAATCAACGTTATACAGAAATGCAGTATAACAGAGCACTGCATCACAAACAGGTATCTCATGCAATCAACACAAAGTCTTCTTTCACTGCAGCCACAGCTGCACCGCCTGCATATGTTATATCTAGCGGAAGCATCAATATTTACCTCATAAAATGACCCTGGGTTTCCCATGTTTTTTTGTGCAATTGTTCCGTGCATTACGGTTTCCTGGGGCTTTAAAATGAAGGCAGATTGTGTACTTTTGTGCAAATTTTACACGAAAGAAAACGCAAAAGTATAAATGGTTCATGAAAAAGCTTAACATCTGTTTTAAACTGTTTTGGTTGACCTTTACTCACGATGTCAAGCTTTTCTTTTCTTTTCTTTTCTTTTCTTTTCTTTTCTTTTCCTTTCTTTTCTTTTCATTGTTTTATATATATATATATATACAACTAAATCACTTTTTTCTCTCAGTTAACATCCACAAACTCTTCTATAGAGAAGAGACTATTGGAAATAATTTAATACATATTCAGGGACAAAAATATAAGTAAGCAAATGTCAATGATTCTGAGAGAGTTCAGACCAGCAGAGAAAGTGTGTTGGCATCTGACTACACTATATGGCATAACACAATATTTCCCAAAGTTTACACACTACTAACTTGAGACAGGGTGTAAAAAATACAGAGCAAGTACCAAACACAAGGTTTTCATTTTAAAATACTATCAGTCACCAAACTCTGCTTATCTTGCAGATCTTAGCATGGTCGTGTCCTTCCTAAATGTAGCCTGGTGCACCGTGGATTACTGGCGCTGTCTACGCAGATCGCTCCCCAACACCGAAGAAATGCCGCGTGGAATTCCGACAGCCGTCTACCTGCTTTATAAAATCTTGACGATCACTGCCCGCATTCTGAGCCTCACTTTTTTCATCATGCTGACCCCCTGGAACATCCTGGTGTTAGTGTTCATCTGGCTAGTAACGACCGTGTGGGCTCACGTAGTAAAAACCAATTTCTGCACGTCACTGTGTATGGAGGAGCTTTATCGCAGTATTGTCGGGGTTGTTCTCGTTTTCACCTTTTTCAACATAAAAGGAAAGAACACCAAAAAAGAGATGAGCGTATATTACGTTATGAGCACGCTCCATAACTTCTCAGCTCCTCTTTTACTCTTCTTGTTCCTACCCAGGACTGCAGAATCAGACTTTTTTTTACCCGTTACTTTTTTCATATTAATGTCTAACCTGATGGGACTGGGATTGTTGATCGTCTATTACAATACTTTACACCCGAGAAATCAAGACGAATCAGATGCCGTGGATGGAATGGTCCTAGAGAACATAAATAATTCCTCCACTACAGGTCGTTTAGACCGTTTTATAACACTGTAAAAAAAAAATGAGGATGTCTATAAAGTTTGGGGAAACTACATTTGTGAATAGGTTGACGTTTGTCTTGTATGCAAAGACTGAATTATTGTCCAGACTTCCTATCATGTACAAACCAGAAGTACTCTTTTAATGTAAACGACCTGAATTCCTCTCACAGATCTTATAATATGCTTGAGTCTATTTAGCAAAGCCAGTCAAGTAAATACTAGACCAAAGCTAGCGGGTGAAAACTCTGTCAGCTTTAAAGGCAGTGAAATCAAAGGCAGGAGACAAATGTAAAATGGTAAGCCAAAGCTAATCCTCTGAGTGGATGCTAACCTCTTGAATGCTGATGCATTGTAGAGTGTTAGTTTGAGTGGGTTTAAAGACCAGTATCTGTAGGGAGGTATAAAAAAAACACACTTTAACCTGTAACACATAACCTACTGATAAATAAGTATGTTATTATACAGCAAAATGAAGTTTACCACTGTGTTCTCTGTGCCAGTATGTGACATAAACTGTTCTTTTTATGTCATTTCTTTTTTAAATAAATGTTAAATGCAGTATAAATAGAAAAAAATAATATCCTGCCTTTAGTTCCTGACTATACAGCCAGCAGCCAAGAACCTAAACCCTAAACCTATTCCTTTTCTATTTGTGGAAACTGATGACTTTGTAGCACAGGTAGAAGATTCAACTTTTAGGACTATTGAAGGATTATTTATGAAAGCAACACTAAAGCACTTTACTTAAAGCTAAACCTTATCATGAATACACATTTATTGGTCTATGTAGGTTGTGTTCATTAATTTTTGTATTTAAAATGAAAAACAAATGCTGAAGAAAAAATGTTTTGGGTTTAAATGTAAAATATTCAAAACACGCCTCATCTGTAGTTTCTTGGCATCATATTATTTTACTTTAAAATTTGTGGTACAACCCAGAAGCCAACCATCAGCGTGGAATCCATCAATTGCTTCACCTAAATGTTCTGCTTTCCCACAGAGAAATTATGAATCACTACTTGCTTTTCAATAGCAACAGGAGACTGACAGAAAATATGAGTCCTACACATGTTCTCTTCTTACAATGCAATGCCGTGAAATATCTTCCTACACTTATTATGGAACTTATTGTTTGCATGCTCAGCAACAATAACACAGTTTTCACTTATTTTCTGCTTTCAGCATGAAAACAAAATCAAAAGCAGTAAAGGCATCATGAATCACATTTTGTTTTTCAAAAACCAAATGAATGCAAGGTACACAGACTTTTTAGCTGTTATTGCTGTATTGCTTTACAGCTGCATAACTGTAAATGAGATCAGAAATAAAAATATCTTTAACTGAAACATTCACACACATCTGTTCATCTCATATCAAAAGCACAAATAAATGCATTTATTTATACATGGCTCGTCTATATCATGTCTGATTATTCAGATTAGTTAATTATGGATATCTTGCTGAAATTCTAGTAAAAAATATCGTTGTAATTGTCTAACGTTAATAACCAAAAATATCCACTAGGTGGTGCTGTGCTCCAAAGCGATCTACTACAACTACATACCTTGGGAAAGCTGTCTATTTTCCAGGTTGAATAAACATTTTAAACCCATTTCCATCTATGTATTATTTTATCAGCTATAAAATCACCATCATTTTCACAAAGCATTGGTTTCGTCACTTTCTGTCCTAAAGCATAATTCTTTACACAGGATTATCTTTGGAGGTAAATTTAATATAAGCATGTCTAGATCAAGAAATCTCCTAAGCATGAAGCATTACTGACTATTTCACAGTAAACCCAGGTAATCGCTGAGAGTACCATGGTTGTGCCTGTGTAATATTACCAACATGCCCTGCGTATAAACTCAGTTTATAGTATTTTTTAAATATTAAACATTCAGAATTGTAGAAAACGCTACACTCCAGAAAAAGTTTCTTTATCGAACATATGCAATTAGACTAAGACATCAGAATGTCTATGATTAAAGAAAAAAAGAAGCCCGTTTGACCTTTGAACTGAGTAATCCCTGGATTCAGTGAGTATGTCTTTGAGGCAGTCTGCGTCATCACATGAAGGGCTAAACCATAACAAATCCGGCTAATTCTGTTTTGACTAGCCTTTAAGGAAGCATATAATCCTGCAAATAGAGAAGATGAGGAGACACAAGAAAGAGAGATGAAGTGGTGGATAAAAAACTAAAAGAGGGAGATTTGGTTGTTACCAGCAAACCCCAAAGAACACTTTATTCCTTCTATTCTTTCTGTTCTCTGTTTGTAATGGCTCTTTTTAAACCTAAATACACTCCTACAAATACACCCATGTATTAAAGCTCTAAAGTCTTTCGGTTTTCAATTTGCCTTTATGTGAGGGAAAAACCGTTCAGATGTGAGTGTGTTGTTTCTATACATGACTACAGAAAACTGAAGGAATCTTGGCGGTGGGAAACACCACATCCTGTACATCATCATCATCATCATCGTCATTAATCAGGAATTACAGTACATCCGGAAAGTTTTAACAGCGCTTTACTTTTTCCACTTTTTCACTTTTTCCACGTCTGTAGACCTCCGAGACAGGATTGTAACGAAGCACAGATCTGGGGAAGGTTACAGAAAAATTTCTGCAGAATTGAAGGTCTCAATAAGACACTCACTCACAGTGGCCTCCATCATCTGTAAATGGAAGAAGTTTGGAACCACCAGGACTCTTCCTACAACTGAGCGATTGGGGTACAAGGGCCTTAGTCAGGGAGGAGACCGAAAACCCAATGGTCACTCTTATAGAGCTCCAGCGTTTCTCTGTGAGTGAAGAACCTTCCCGAACAACAACCATCACTGCAGCACTCCACCAATCAGGCCTGTATAGTAAAGTGGGCAGACAGAAGCCACTCCTAGGTAAAAGGCACATGACAGTCCACCTGGTGTTTGCCAAAAGGCACCGAAAGGACACTCAGACCATGAGAAACTCTTTGGCCTGAATGCCAAGCGTCATGTCTGAAGAAAACCAGGCATCGCTCATCACCTGGCCAATACCATCCCTACAGTAAAGCATAGTGGTGGCAGCATCATGCTGTCGGGATGTTCTTCAGCGGCAGTAACTGGGAGACCGGTCAGGATCGAGAGAAAGATGAATGCAACATTGTACAGAGACATCATTGCTGAAAACCTGCTCCAGAGTGCTCTGGACCTCAGACTGGGGTGACGGTTAATCTTCCAACAGGACAACGACCCTAAGCACACAGCCAAGATAACAAAGGAGTGGCTACAGGACGACTCTGTAAATGTCCTTGATTGTCCCAGACTTCAACAGTATTGAACATCGCTGGATAGTATTGAACATCCAACCTGATGAAGCTTGAGAGGTTCTGCAAAGAAGAATGGGAGAAACTGCCCAAAAATTTGTGTGCCAAGCTTGCAGCATCATACTCAAAAAGACTTGAGGCTGTAATTAATGCCGAAGGTGTTTCAACAAAGTATTGAGCAAAGACTGCAAATACTTATGTACATGTAATTTTTACATTTCTTTCTTTTTTTTCTTTTTAATAAATTAGCAAAGATTTCAAACACACTTCTTTCACATTGTCCTTATTAGGTATTGTTTGTAGAATTTTGAAGAAAATAATACACTTGAATCTATTTTGTAATTTGGCTGTAACATAACAAAATGTGGCAAAAGTGAAGCGCTGTGAATACTTTCCAGGTGCACTCTATAGAGAGATTTACTTATTACACCTAACTCCTATCATTCTGGTATCCACTACAGGCACTATTCAAGTTCCCACAATTCTCAAGAAACAACCATAAAAATCTCTGTAAACCCACAACTACTGACTATTCCCTGTTCTTCTGTAGTGATTTCTGTAATGCCACTTGCTTGTGAGCAAAAAATCTGCCCTGAAATACTGCTAAATATGTTTCTATTAAAATATCTGTGATGTCATGAGCAATTATAGTGACAATTAGCTGGTTGGTGCTGCATTGGGTTTGGGCCGAACTGATGTTACAGACATTACTGTAAGGTGTCACCAAAGACTTTATATATGCTGGCACCCTGTCGGCTTTGACTTTGTCAGTGACGTTGGGTCACAGTATCATATGAATAGTCATGTGAATCAATGTGTTTGCCATATTTTCTGTTAAAGTCCAATTCAAAGTCATGAAAGTGTGCTGATCCTGCCATGAAAATGATTTCAATATGTTCCATAATGCCTTTTCTACAAAAGGCATTCTTAAAGGCTATCTGAATAGAAATGTAAAATAGAAACTATGTATAAATCATTTTGGAAGGTACTCTGCTATAACGTATTAATGTGCGATATGCGTGACAACTTTGGAGACACCTTGAAGTGCAGCGTAATGGTGTTTGAACATCCCATTCCACATTTAATCCCCATTTGCTGATATAATAACCTCCACTCTTTTGGGAAGATGGTCCACTAGATTTTGGAGTGTGGTTATGGAGATTTGTGCTCATTCAGGCACGTGTTAATAAAGTCAGGTACCAATGTAAAGTGAGTAGGCCTGGGTGCAGCTTTCTAATTTATCCCAAAAGGTTTTCAAGAGCCAGAGCTCTATATCAAGCCACTCAAGATCTTCCACTACAACCCATGCAAACCATATCTTCAAAGAGCTTTCTTTGTGCACAGCATACTGGAACATGTTTATAGAATCTAAAAAAAATTGATAATTATTATCAGAAATGGAAAATTTTATTCTAGTGCATCCAGTTTGGGAAAGAACCACATATGGCTGGAAAAGTATAAATATATAGAAAACAGTTAACTTATCAGATCAACCCAGTTAACATCTCTGAACTCCATCTCCCAGAACACAATGCATTATGCAAACACGGCCGCCCAGGCTACATTTCTCATAGCACTCACTTTGTCATGTCTACATTCAAAGTGACTTCTAATCATGCACACCTGGCTTCAATTGCTGCAGGCATTATATTTTAGACTAACATAAACACACACACAGTCTGAATTTATCTTTATTCTATTTTGCTATATTTATTTATTTTTTAAAGATTCTGTTCTATCATCTAGTTCTCTGTGCATTAGATAGATGGATGGTTTTGAATTTATTTGCCTGTGCCTTAAATAAAAAAACTAAACCACATATGAATCAGTAAGTCATTGTGAAGACAAGTGAATTAATAAATATAAAGATTAATATACAGATTCATACAGAGTGGATTTTTTTCAGGTATGTTCATTTTGCCTTGTCATGAATAATTCAAGATGTATGCAGGTAATTATTTATTTACTGCTTTTATATACCGAATGCTAGTAAAAGCAGAGATTTGAATGACTGCAACTGAAACGTCAACATACAACCACCATAAATATAGAAAGCAAACTTCCGAGAAAATGCCTCTAATCCCACAAGGCTCGGTTTGTTTTCTGTCACGGAACGACCATGACAGCGTCTTCAAACCCGCAGCCACTGATAATCTCCTCTCTTCCTCAGTGATTTCCTGACTGATTGCTGCTCTGTAATGCAGTGCAAGAGCCAGAATCCTACTGCAATTTGTCCAGACACAATAAACATGCTGAGCCAGTCTTAACTGTAGCTGTTTTCCATTAAGGCTTCAAAGTCTGTATAAAGCCTTGAGTAATGTGGTTTGGTGAAATGGTGTGTCTTTAATTATTACTGCTGAGCTCACGGAGGCCAGGATGCAGATACATTAGCGGCGAAAACAATTCATAAACTTCCCAACTTCTGACAACAGGGAGCTTTGCCTCATGGTCGGAGAATTCTCCGGAATCAGTGAATGAAACGGGCCTCCGGTGTGCTCCAAAAAGAGTGCTAAAGGTTCTTTAATCATAAACATTTTTTTGAGTCAGTGACAAATACAGGGGCATATAGGGTGGTATTTTGATTAGATCATCACATTTTTGTGCACAGAGATTACATAGTACAAATGTGTTATGGGGCAAAATGATCTCAACAGGTCATGAAGTAATGCCTCATACCCTGCCCCCAAACATGTTTATCCATAAAGATACCACTAACTATAAACATACTTAACAATTTAACTTACAACATAATTCTATTACTTATAGAATCTCATTTTACAAATACATCACATTATTTACTTAAAGGCTAGCTATTTAAAAACATATAGCTACTGCTGCTAAATAATATTAGCTAAATGTTAGCACAGCTGTACTGTATGTTCCACTTTGGGAACTCGAACTGCATCAACAACACTTTGGGAACTCCTCTGCTTGACCACGCTCTGAACGACGTGTGTAATCAGTCTAACGGAAAACCGTGAAGTGACCGGCGGGGTGACGTCACAATCAGGAATTATAAAAGCACATGCCAACATTCTGTTTGTTCAGGAAGCACTCTGTGTGTGTTTATTTGACGCATTTATAAGATCAGGTAAGTATCGGTAAATCATAAAAAATCAGGAAATGGAAAAGCAAGCAAATAAAAGTAAGCGGACTCTTAGGCTGTATGTTCCTTCTTTGCACTCGCTTTATACGGGGGGGGGTTGGGGGGTGGTAGTAGTCTATGTGTAGCTTGTCTGGGAGCGTGCTGAGAGCAAGCTCAACATTAGCTTGGACAGCAAAGACACAGGAACAGAGTCCGCTAAATAAATTTATTGAGCACTTCCTGCGACCCAGGTCACTGCCGGGGCCTGCTTTTTTCCTGGATCTGCACAAAGGTGTACAGGTCCTGGTTCAGCCCTTATTCGGCCCGCCTCTTCAGTCCCAATGTCACTCTCTACTCTGACATAGTGGGACTGAAAGAGTGTGGTTATTGGACGATTTCCCAGGTTGAAGAGACGCTGACTGACTCTCCCCTAGTGCTGCTTTGCCCTTAAAAGCCCAGGTGGTGCCCAACAAGCCTCTTTGGACCTCCTTGGCTTTGGTGGGCAAAGCTTATACAGCGGTGTGTCAAGCTGGAGGCTCTTTGCACACCATGGTGGTCTTGCAAGGGTACCAGGCAGACCAGCTTAAAGAGATAGATGAGGGAGATGAAAGGAGAGATGACATTTTAGAGCTGTGTTGTGCTACAGACCTGGAGACCACTATGGCCATAGGCGGTCTATGTCAGCCCTTGTGGCTGCTGAGAGGCACCTTTGACTGACCCTGTCTGATCTCTCCAACAGGGACAGAGCCATTCTCCTGAACGCCACCGTCAAGCCAACTGGCCTGTTTGGTGATGCCGTTAATACGGTAGTCGACAGGCACTCTCACCCCTCACCTTCATCAAGTGTGTAGATGCGGGTCTGGCTCCTCTGAGATTCCGGGGCATCCGCATACTGAACTATATCGTTGGTTGATAACTATTGGTTGATATTGGCTCAATCAGAGCACTTGGCGACCTGGCATCAAGATGACGTTCTCACCCACATGAAGGAATTTGGGTTAAGACTGAATGCCAAGGAAAGTGTACTTTTTTTTTGGAACAGAGGACCACATATCTAGGCGCGGTGTGGGATTCAACTACTATGCGGTCACAGTTGTCTCCTGTTTGAGTCTAATCTATCCTCACGTCCGTCAAGAGAGTGAGAGAAGGCCAGTCACTCACTGTAAAGGGGTCCCATGTTGGGGGCACCTCGTCGTTGCGTAATGTTAATGACAAATGCCTCCCTCACAGGTTGGGGCGGTCATGAGTGGCCGCTTCGCCCAAGGTCTATGAAAAGGGCCCCAGGCCAGGGTATGTCCCCAAGGTGCCTTCAATTGCCCCACAACCAGTCGTGCTCTAGGCATTCTATCGTACTCCTTTACATGCCCCCGACCAGGAGAAGCTTAACCAGGTGTGTGACACATACATCCACAGAACTGCCTTGTGAAAAAAATCAGCTGTTTTCTGCTATGGTCTGTATAAGAAAGGTCTGCCTGCGGATAAGCAGACCCTCAGCAGGTGGATTGTGGACCTTTCGGGGTCAGTGCTCACTCAACCCAAAGTGTGGTGGCCTCTAAGGCCTTGTCCTATGTAGTGTCTCTATATGAAATTTGTAATGCTGCAGGCTGGTCTACCACAGTGACCTTTGTCAGGTCCTATAGCCTTGACATTAGTGCCACTCCTGGCCCCTCTGTCCTTCGACCTAGCTGCCTCCACGGCATGTGCTTTTATGTGCTTTTTATATGTCCCGAAAGCGTTGTTGATGCAGCGTTTTGTTCCCTTGGATAGCTAATAGATAATGTTATTTATACCAAAATGCTTCAGAATTCTTGAAAGGAATCTCCAGTCCTTCCTACCAGAGTGAAAAGTGTGCGTATGAAGAAAAACAAGCTAGCAGATCTAAGTGTCTGCTTTTGCTAATCATGTTGCATTCCAACTAGAACCATAACCTACTGATCCCTGTCACTTAGCAAAAGCAGGGAATTACTTCACCTCGAAAATAAAGATAAGTAGAAATGAAAAAATATCTCACATATCATGTATTCGAACTTTCTTTCTTGCATACACTCACACAAATGCTCGCTTACTTTGGTTTATTTGTACAGTTCCGCTACCCAGACAGTTTATACAGACCCATTTGTATTAAAGGGCTTAATAATAATGCATAAAAGCCCAATCAGTTCGTTCTAAAACTAAAATACATGAAAATAAACAGTGAAATTGGTGAGTTATGAAGCTCTGCCTGTTACACACACGTCACATGACAGAATAAATGAAAATAGTCGCCTGTGGCTATTTAACCTTTTTATTCAAAATAAAATTGTACATACTTGCAAGGAGGTTTATTTTGCTGGAGCATTATTTTTGGAGCGATTAAGTAAGGTTCTTTCATTAGCGGTTTAGCCCAGACGCATGCCAACTTAAACTTTTAACTTATTATTTCAGCTTCACCTTGTTTTTAAATCGCGACCTAATAAAACTGATGTGAATATTTTAGCATGCTCATTTAAACAGACTTCCAGCTGAGGCCCTATTTTTTGAAAATCTATGATTAATTGTGGTTTAATATAACACATAACTTTATTTTGCACCGTTATCATATGATTGGGACGTTCACTATAGATTACCAATGCATACATGTTGCTGTTACACATTAGCAGCTGTTTCTCAAAATCTGTAGCCTTGAAAGAAGCATGAAACGGATTAGCTGTGTTCAGTGTCATTACACACTCTCTGTTCCACATCATATTTTACTTCTACAGACAAACTTCACAGTCACAAATAAAAATTATGCTACACTACTTTCAAAAACTACAGTTATTAAATATGAATGACTGGCTCAATGAAGAATGTGGAGGGATCCAGTGCACTTTTTTGGGGTTATAAATAGATTTGACTTACATTTGATGATTGTTGAGTGTTTTTAAGATGTATTAAAGATGTATTATTTATTATATTATGTATAATGTTATTTATATTTATTATTTTCAAGTTGTTTCAAAAATGTTATTTAAATATATATTTGTTTGTTTGGCTTGTTATCCATTTATTAATTTCTTTTAAATAATTTAGTAGTTTGATCACAAATCTTCGCATTCATTCATTAGTTACTTTGTTTGTTTGTACATTTATTTATTTACTCATCATTGTTTTGTTTATGTGTTCATTAATTTATTGATGATTTATTCATGTTTCTGTTGTCATTCCTTGCTTCATTCATTTTATTATTTGGACATATTTAATAAGGCATTCAATTGTTCATTAGTTTGTTCATTCATTTGTTCATTCACTTATTTAGTCGTATATAAAGTTATTCGCATGCTCTTTAATTTGTTCACATTTATTTACTCAATATTCATTAAATTAATTGCTCGATTGCTTATGTGTTAATTTATTTATTTGCTTAATAAGTAAGTATTCATTAATAATTTATCTCCTAATGTATTTGTTCATTGGTCATCACCTATCCATTCATCCATCCGTCCATCCGTCCATCCGTCCATTAATCCATCCAACCATCTGTTTGATTTTGTCCTTTCATTTGTTTGTTTGTTCATTTATTTATTTTTTACACTAAACACATTGGTTTTTTTTTTTGTTTGTTTTTCAGTCCATCACTCTTACTTCACTCCACACTTTAGTCACACCCCTCATTTGAACCCCTCCCCTTTCTCTAACTCTTCAGATTTCTAACTCAAAACCCTAATTTTAACAACCACTCTACATTCACCCCTCACTCTAAATATTCCCCCCACCCCAAACCCAACTAACTGTCCTGTCACACCCCTTATGTTAGCCTCACCCATTCCTCCTCCTTTCACTAACTCACAGTCTAACCCCACCCTTAATTCTAACTTCTCCCATTTCTCTAATTTCACTCCTAAAGTCTTCCACCCCCTCTTATTTTCACATTACCCATACCTCTTCCCATCACTAACTCCACCCCACATTCAAACCCCACCCCTTACTCTAACTCCTTATTACCATAACCCCAAACAATCATCTGGCCAGACCCTTTTTTTACCCTCATCCATACTTCCTCCCATAACTAAATTTACTCCACAATCAAACTCTACTCTTCATTCTAACTCCTCCCAGTACCCTAATTCCACCTCTAAAGCCCCCACCCCATCTTTTTTAACCCTCACCTATACTTCCTAACGTCATTCAATTTATCCCACAATCTCCACAAATTCCACCCTTCAATCTATATCCTCCCAGTTCTCTAACCGCCCCCCCCATCTTATTTTACCCCTCACCTATACTTCCTCCCATCACTAATTCCACCCCATATTCTAGCCCAGTGTTGGGCGGTCAGGGCCAGCATGCCTTCTCTGCTGTCCTAAACACTATCAGAAGCACTGACCTACATTTACAACCTAAATTCTAATATTTGTTCCATGAAATTGTATTAATTCATTCCCAACAGTATATTTTCTTCATTTCGTAGAGTTTCTCTTGGCTGCACTGCTTCCAGTACGTGTATTTGATGTTAGATTTTTGTCCAATCAGATTTCATCCTTTATGTGCTGCCATGTCAATCAAATCTGCCCAGGGCCTGCAAAGTCAGTACTGCTGGCCTTTTTACCTTAGTCTCTATAAGTAATAAATCTGTTTCTTTAACCAATCAAATTTAAAATTCTCCTCACAGGCCAGCTAACTGGCCCAGAATAGCGTCAGCATTTTTCCGTCCTCTGATTAGTTGGTCAGTGGAAAACTGTTACAGCCAAGTTTGACTGGCAAAACACATCTGTAGCGCGCTGCACACATTAATATATCTGAGTTAGACTTTTTTATGCTTAAGGAGGAAGAGAAATTGATTTGGTCTCGAACATACTTAAAAATCCATTTTCAAGAAAAGGTAGACATTGTGAGGAGAGATCGCCCAACTCCGAAGCTAGCTAGCTTATCTCTAGCTCTTGGAAAGGGTTTTATTGCCACTTCCAGACCAGTGAATACGAGTGGTACCACTGGCTTACAGCCTCTGAGGAGCACTGCAAATTATGAGTCTGCATCTCTGGTGAGTAGGTTGTATTTTATTTACATGTTTATGTTTTTGTCATGCTATTAGTGTAGAGGTTTGGAGCTTGCTTTAGTAAAATGGTATTCACCCTCAATATGCGAAATGCCTCTCTCTCTGCAATGCTACGGGCTGTTATTTTGCCTTTTTGTATAATATTGATGGGTTCTATAATTGCGACGTGATAGTGGTGGTATTAAGAGGTGGATTAAGTCGGGTAAATTCTCACTGAAGGTCCAGGTTCCGAATGCACGGCCCGCCACTGTTCTAGCCCCACCCCTTACTCTAACCTCACCATTAATTCTAACCCCACTCCCACAATTATAGCCCCACACCTCACCTTGACCCCATGTCTAACTCTATCTTTAATTACACACAGTCAGTTATCCTAAAAGTGCTGTAAAATGAAGATCATGTTCACTACTATAAAGGGTGTTCATTATGATCCTCTTTTTTTTTTCAGTGTCAAACAACATTTTTGCAACAACGGTGCCAAACTTTGTGATAAACCTTCAGGCTCGTTCTTCATCATCATTCCCATCTTTTCATTTTGTTTTGTACTGCTGTGTGTCTTATTTTCTGCCTTAATTGCATGCGCTGTGCCTCGTGGTCTCCTCTTGCACAGAGACAGAAAACAGAAGCCGTGTTCGTGCTGGTCATGCTGTGGCTCTGTAAGAGTCAGAGGAAGATGGATGATCAGGGTGTGTGTGTTTATTTGTGCAGAGCTGAAGTTAGGGGGACGGGGAGGTGTATAATGTATGCAGTGCTTACAATCAGCAACAAAACAAGATTACGAATTATAGATGAGGAAAGAGAGAGAAAGAGGGAGAGCAAAAAGGAAGCCAGGTTTAATTAATCTGGACATGCAGCGTGTTCTTTTGTGTTTATCTTCTTACATCATTTCCTAAAAAACATACCCAAGCCATGGAAGCCATCAAGCCTGCATTTTTGTTTTGTTTTTGAATTTACAATCTTGTGATTAATTACTATTTCCAGGCTAACTGTCATAGCTTTCCTTTTTAACTGGGGGTTATAATGTTGAGGTATTCCTTGCCTTACAAATATATTACCAAACTGTATGGAAGACAGATGATTTCAGATTTTTCTGTCAGAAGCTTTGCTTATACTGTATCTGCAAATAAAAAAAAATTACACACAGTTTTCGCAATCATTATACCTCAGTCAAGACATGTTTGGTGTCAGAGGTTCACTTCTATAGTTTTCCACTGTAGTTATAAACTTGTAGACCTAGAAACTGTAGTATCATACAAACATTGTATGCATATAGAATTCACTATATATTATTTATTATTTTAAGCAAAATTTTAAATAAGCTCAAAGCATGTAGTGTTTACTGTTTTTGTGCTGGAAAAAAACAGCTTTCTCCTCGATTAAATGAACGGTAGCTTACAGATTGTAGCTTTATAGATGACCATCTGTCTCTCAGTCTCAGTGTCTATTTGCCTAGAATAAGTCTAAATACTGTATTAGGAATGAAGCGGGTGTGTGGCAGCTCTTTGATGCTGGATCTTGTGAAATTTGTTCTACATTAAGCCAGAGCTAATCTGATTATGAACCATGATCCATTCAGTCTACTGTAAAAAAAAAAAAAAAAAAAAAGGGTGACGCAGCAGCGTAGTTTTGAACTCGATACTGTGCCGAAACCCGAGAGACGCACTAAAACATTAGCCCTCTTTGATGTGATATTGTAGCCCATCTGCACTGTAGAAAATGGGCTTCAGGAGGATGTGTGTGTCTGTCCGTGTCTATTTGTGTGTGTGTGTGTGTGTGAGTGTGTGTATGTGAAATGGGTAGTGTGTTTTGTGCTGAAGCATGATGTGAACATACTGCTGGACTTTTTTAATCAGAGCAATAAAAACCGGACCCTCCACCTCTCAGCAGGGAGGGAAAGTAAGAAGTGTGCTACTTGGGCCATCCCAAAATCAGGTAGTACTCAGCCCATTTTCTTTCCATAAGTGAATTAACTTTTTGTATAAACGAATGGCATTATTTAACTGTGAAATAAATAAATAAATAAATAAATAAATATGTAAGCCATAAGGTATAAAACTTGTGCATGCGTGTTTTGTATTTTTTTGTATTTCCTGTGCATCCTGTACTGTATCCTCCAGTGAGCGGTTATTTCAGGAATGCAGATCTATGCAAATAGACAGAAAATAGATAGAAAGACAGACAGACACATAGGTGACTAGAAATGTTTTTGTGATGTAAAGAATGAAACTGTGATAAATGATCATATCTTTATTCACTTTAAATTGTAAAAAAAAAACAAAAAAAAAAAAAAAAAAAAAACCAGAAATATTTTAGGGGGATAAACCCTAATACTTTGGTGGTAAAAGTGTGATTTTGTTTATGTTTCAGATCTGTCATATTGCATGGGATCTCATGCGCTTTCCACAGGTTTTTGATTTGGACTCTGACATGGCCTCTTGTATCTTCTACTCCTGAAGTTATTCCTCAGCTAACTTTTATTGGTGTGTTTTGTTTTAGGGCGATCCATGATTCCATCTTCACTGTCTCCAGAGGTCCATGTAAAAGCCCAGCTAAAGGAAAGAAAGCCTGTAGCATGATGCTGCCACCACCATGTTTCACTATGAGTGTGGTGTTCACAGTTCACAAAGTATCCACAGCGCTTCACTTTTTCCACATTTTGTAATGTTACAGCCTTATTACAAAATAAATTAAGTAAAATATTTTCCTCATAATTCTACAAACAATAACCCATAATGACAATGTGAAAGAAGTGTGTTTGAAATCTTTGCTAATTTATTAAAATAAAAAAAATAAAAAAACATGTACTCACAGCCTTTGCTCAATATTTTGTTGAAGCACCTTCGTCACCATTTACAGTCTCAAGTCTTCGTGAGTATAATGCTACAAGCTTAGGACACCTATTTTTGGGCATTTACTCCCATTCTTCTTTGCAGAACCTCTCAAGCTGCATCAGATTGGATGGGGAGCGTTGATGGACAGCCATTTTCAGATCTCTCTAGAGATGTTTAATCGGGTTCAAGTCTGGGCTCTTTCTGGGCCACTCGAGGACATTTACAGAGTAGCCACTCCTTGTTATCTTGGCTGTGTGCTTAGGGTCGTTGTCCTGTTGGAAGAGGTCCAGAGCACTCAGGAGCAGGTTTTCAGCAAGGATGTCTTTGTATATTGTTGCATACATCATTCTCTCGATCCTGACTATTCCTCCAGACTCCTTCTGGTGCCTTTTGGCAAACTCCAGGTGGACTGTCATGTGCCTTTTACTGAGGAGTGGCTTCTGTCTGACCACTCTACTATACAGGCCTGATTGGTGGAGTGCTGCAGAGATGGTTGTTCTTCTGGAAGGTTCTCCTCTCTCCAATAAGAAACGCTGAAGCTCTTCAGCATGACCATCGGGTTTTTGGTCACCTCCCTGACTAAGGATCTTTTCCACTGATTATTCAGTTTGGCCAGGCGGCCCACTCCAGGAAGAGTCTATTTACGGATGATTAAGGTCACTGTGCTCATTGTGACATTCAATTCTGCACACTTTTTTTGCACCCTTCCCCAGATCTGTGCCTCCATACAATCCTGTCTTGGAGGTCTACAGACACTTCCTTGGAATTCATGACTTGGTTTGTGCTCTGACATGCACTGTTATCTGTTTGACCTCCTATAAACAGGTGTGTGCCTTCAAATCATGTCCAATCAACTCAATTTACCACTGGTGGACTCCAATCAAGTTGTAGAAACATCTCAAGGATGATCAGTGGAAAAAGGATGCACCTGAGCTCAATTTTGAGTGGCAAAGTCTGTGAATACTTATGTACGTGATTTTTTTTAAAACAAACTTCTTTCACATTGTCATTTTGGGATATTGTTTGAGGAAAATAATGAATTTAATACATTTTGGAATAAGGCTGTAACATAACAAAATGTGGAGCGCTGTGAATACTGATGCACTGTAAATGTAACAAGCCAAACTCATGTAGTCGCACAGCAATGCATGCAATTAATTTATTGCAGTGCTATCAGCATCACTTTGTGTTTTTGGCTCAGTTTTTTCAAGAGGTATCTACACTTATTACATAGCCTAAGTGTTCTGAAAGCAGTTCTGCTTACCGCAGGCTCTTCCCTCACTTCACCCTCAACTCTCTCCCTCTATTTATCCTTCTCCAGTCCCGCCTCACGGCATTTCGTGATATAGTCACGAAATGTAATTTATTGATTCGTGTTCATAGATTCGAATTTCCCTCTTTTTTCGTGTCACTGAGGAAGACTTTCTATGTAATTTATTTCAATAGGAAGTATTTTTGGTGCCTCTGCCAAAGTTTTCTTTCTGCCACTGGCTACTGGCTACTGGACACCACAGACGCTGCATTGTTTTTGTCTAGTTTGTTTTTGATTTTTTAATCCACAAGCACCATTAATCCACATTTAGGCAGGAGATTTTAACCTTGTTTATTGCATTATATTCAGTAAGCTACTCACTATTATAAACCATCGTCAGTGGTTCCTTCTAGTCAAAATACAGTAAATATATTCTTCCGTTAACTGCGTTCATTAGAGACACACACATTTATTACAGTATAACCCTAACCCTTATCCTAACCGTATAATTTCTGCCTTATTCTCTGAAAAAAATCAGGAAAAAGATAACCTTTGGCATTTCTTCCAGCATTACCCATTATCGTGCTGATTGACACGAATAAAGAGGAAATTTGTGTTCATATAGACATATTAATAGATAAAAGTTTGTGACTATATCACTGAGTTGCCTCCTTACTGTGCGTGCTGGTGCTGCCAGTGCTGCTGCCAGCACCACCACTATCATCATCAGCCACGGAAGCTGATGAAGGTCCTGCTGCGGCAGAAATCTTATTTTGACACTTTTTGCAGCATCTGTCTGAAGGGTCTGTTTCTTTTTTTCCATGCAATTTTTCTGCACCTCTATTGCATTTTTTCTCCATCTCTCTCTGACTATTTTGATACACACTGACACTGCATGCTCTCACAGAGCCCAAAAGGGGAGTTGTTTAAAGATGTGATTAAGTCAGCCCAATATCAACCAGTGTGCTGCTGATTAAATGTCGCATTGGCTAGTCTGGAAAAAAACCCCTACACCAACTTTTTTCACAAATACACAATGACCCCAGCGCTTTTAACTAATTGAACTGAAAAAAGAATAGGCTGATAAGAGTTTTATGGGATGAAAATGTACGTCGGCTATTACTGTATCACTCCATGTAAAATTCCCTCTCAGGTTAAGCTCAGAAAGCAACCGCATGGAAATGAATGACGGTTTGGATGTATTTACTGTTCTTTTCCTGCAGATGGCGGTGTGGTTGCACGAAAAATATATAAGATCCAGGAAAAAAATCCGCTGATTGATGACTTCATTGTGTCGCTATATATAAATAAAAAGGTAATTGTAAAAGAAACCTTTTTTTTTTTTGCATTATTATTTGTTGTTTGCTTATATTTTTATAAAAATAGATTTTACAAAAGAATATATATGTATTATAGCTGTTGTGAATAACACGATTTCATTAATATTATAGAAATCAACTATTTACTATTTATTGATTATATATATATATATATATATATATA
>JAAIIK010000029.1:486163-505696 GCA_014706435.1 Silurus glanis | reverse complement strand
TATCTATCTATCTATCTATCTATCTATCTATCTATCTATCTATCTGTTAATAGTTTATCTTTTTATTTAACAAAATGGAAATTAAATGATCAGTAGAAAAAATCCAAATCAATATTTGGTGTGATCACCCTTTGTCTGCAAAACAGCATAAATTATTCTAGGTAGACTTGCACACAGGAAGGAATTCGGCAGGTAGATTGTAGATCCACAGAGGATGTAGGCTCCTTCTGTCTCTTCATATAATCCCAGACAGACTTGATGATGTTAAGATCAGGACTCTGTGGGGGCCAAAACTAACTACTACTCCTCTACACTGCAAATAGTTCTTAATGACATCCGCTATTCTTCTGGAGTAAATTTGGAGCCGATCAACGACTCCATGTTGGATAAGTATCTGCCTGCATTGGGGACACCATTAATCCTGACCAAATCTCCAAATCAATTTGTAGGATTGCAGCCACAAACTTGCAAACAACCTCCATCATGCTTCACTGTTGCCTGCAGACAATCATTATTGTACCACTCTTCAGCCGTCTGGCAAAATTCTTCCGTGAAGCCCAATTCTGACTCCAGACAGTAGATTGGTATACCTGGGTCCCACTGGTTTCCGCCAGTTGTTTGCTGATGGCACTGCTGGACGTCTTCCGATGTCAAAGGGAAGTAAGCATGATGTGCTTTTCATCTGCTGCATTACATTTCCCACACTGACCACTGTCCTTAATTTTGCTAATTTCCTTGTCCTTTTTCAAAATAGCTTGAACAGCACCTCTTGTCTGCTTTAAAATCATTGTCTGGGAGAGACCTTGCTGATGCACTATTACTAACTTGCTGTGCTTAGTCTTGCCAGGGGTATGACTTGTGACATGAAACTGTTTTCCACAACCTCACCTTATTAGCAGAGTTTGCCTGTTCCTGTGTGTGTGTGTGTGTGTGTGTGTGTGTGTGTGTGTATTCTATATTCTATAATGTCTATTTATCTATAAATTATATATACTGTATATACATTATATGTACTGTATATAAATATATGTATATAAATATTACATTTAGTAGTTCTGATATTGCTAACACCGATGATGGCTAGCTAACCTGGAGTCACTGCTGTGAGGGGGAGAAAGAGCAAAAATGTCTAACTGGTGATAAAACGTTTGACTGCAGAGTTAACCTGAATAATTAACCTGCAATGCCATGAGCCTTTTAGTGTAAAAGTTAAATATACAGTGTGCAGGTGTGACCTCAAGGACAAGCCAAAATATTCCCTTTTATTTATTCGAATATCTACAGCAGAGTAATTAAAGTAAAGCCAGACCTTCCTCTACACCATTATTGATTTTCTATTTTCTATTTCTCCCAAGCTCCTCGTTATCCTGCATTATTTACAAAGACGGAAAGCTGACTTTTATGTGTTGTTGACCTTTTTTACGTCACCTCGGACCACTTTTCCCCCTCACAGCTACCTATTAATTATGAAATATCGTCGCTCACACTTTTTTACCGCTTGCTTTTTACGACCTTCTTCCTGTTGAACTCTGTTTCTGTTTTAAGCGACTGCGTTAAGTAAACGTGGAGGAAAGGAGTCTCAGAAGTCTTAGGTCATTCACACATTATGTCACTGCAGAACCCTGGAGGACACTGAACGAGACCAGGAAAATATGGGAAATAGAAACTAGCAGGCAACAAACTATGGAATCCAGTAAGTGAGACACATGGAAACAAGGGTTAGTTAAAATTGGGATCCAGAAAAACAAACCAAAAACTCAAAGGCAATCAATTTCTGAAACTATTAATTTAAACATAATAAAATAAAGAGAACTATAGCTAGGAGTTGGGAAAGCAATGTAAATTAGAGGTAGGTACTTTAAACCAGGTGCCAAGGAAACTGGAAAATGAAGGAATAAAGGAACAAGGAAAGACTGTAAAAAAATGCTATCCTTTTACAGTATTTATTTTATAACCAGATTTGTTGTTTAATATTTTTTTTACATTACAATTGTCCTGTACACATTTAGGAACATAGAGCCATGCACTGGTATACACAAAAATATCAGAAAACAATGCATAATAGGATAGCTAAGGTTTTGGCAGGCGTGACGAAGGTGTATAAAACATTGTTGCGCCAAAATCTGCAAATAAACGGATCATTTATTTTAACAACTATTTTAGGTGAATACAACCCCCATTTAAGTTTATTTTATATTCATATTTTATACTGCTTTATATGCTAATAAAAATCTTTTAGTGTAAATTTATTCTGTGGTGGAGGTGGTTGAAGCGAGGTAAATGCATTGAGCTAGCTATGACGATTTTTACTGTTAAAGGCTATAAATTATACATGAAAAACGTGTTCATTCAAATCCTATTCTTCCAGCAAAACTCTATATAATACCCAATTTGTTATAATTATTTAATGTAATTTTAAAGTGATTTTACAGTAAATGCTCTACAGTGAAACAATAAAAACTATGGGAACTGGGATTATGAATGTTATTGGTGTTATTAGTGTTCTAAATATTACTTGAAGCTATAGGAGGTGAACTAAGAGAAAATGAAGGAAGAAGTTGTAGACCTTCAAGCTACAATAGGAGACAACAAAGTAACAAAATTTTCAGACAAAATTTCTCAGACAATTTTGTGGCTCTAGTGACTACAAGAACCAACAAAACTTTGCAAAAGAACAGTAAATAGTGAAACTAAGACTAAAGTATAGTTAATAGAATTAAGATAATAGAACGGGAACGCTGACTGATTAATACTTAATTATTAAACAATATGTCTATTTTATCTAAACTTTGCATGAAGCTCAGTGAATGTGAACATTTGTAACTGTAAAAATTTACAAATGTTGAAACAAATGAACATATCAGACAATTAAAATAGGGGACCGTAAATAAATCTTTCCTTTGCAATTCTTATAGAACTCTCCATCTAGGATAAAAAAGGACCTACAAATCTTATGTTCACGTATACACAATTTTTTTTCATATAGTTTATGAGATGAATATGATTTTTCACATCACATATTAATAGAGTATATCACACAATATGTATATTTTATCTAAACCTTACCTGAAGATCAGCAAAGATCTTCCCAATAATAAAATTTTCATATGTTGAAACAAATGAACATATAAAGTAAGGAAAATAGGGGACCGTAAAAAACATCTTTTCTGTGCAGACTTATAGAACTCTCCATCCTGCTGTGAATAAGCTGTAATAAATTTACACACTCCTGATCCCCGCTGTCACCGCTTTCCCTCTGTGTGTGAGCTGACTTCATCAAACACTGGCTCAGCTGTGCTGCTCTTTAAAGATTTCCTCATAAAAAAACAGAGCTTTGCTGAACATCATAAATGACATTTTCCACTTACGTAACTTGCACAGTGACCAACAACAGTGTGTGCTACACAAAATTCTTAACTTTACAGGTTTTTGTAATTTTTCAGTCCAGATGACCCATTTTTAATGTTTATTTTCACTAGTAAAAAAAGCGTCTTTATATAAGTTTATTTATTTATTTTTTCAATTAATTATCTAAAGTCATATTTTAAAGTGAGAAGAACAAGGAGAATGCATTCATATATATATATATATATATATATATATATATATATATATATGAATTGGAATGTCTACATTCACAAGATTTCACAACCTCGTGAAAGAAGTGTAGAAATCAGTGGAAGAAGAGAGTGCAGGGAAAAGGGATTATGGGAATTTTGCTAACCCTAACCCTAACCCTAACCCTAACCTAGCATTTAGAAAAGTGAAACAATACTTGGACAAGTACAAAGCTTTAGCCAGTTTGCAAAGCTAAAAACCACAAACTAGAATTTGAGGTTATGGTGGGCAAAAACTGAACAAGACTGTTAAAACATAATATATAAAACTATATATAAAAAGAAATATTGGTAATATATTGTTTAAAGAATCATTTTAATTGATGCCACATTAATCATTGAAAATTTGGCTTATACTATCATTATTGACCATCTTATAAAATAGTACTAGATCCAGCAGATTCTGGTGAAGGTGTGACACTCAGACAGGTGTGAAAAAGACTGTGTCTATTGTTTAGTGCTGCACCAGGTGACTGGTCATGTCACAAAATGTTTTTTGTTAATCTAATAAGGCAGACGCATTTATGTTTATGGGAATGATAGACACACAAGTCATCCAAAGACTTTCAGAGGTGCTTTGTAGTCTCCATCAATAAATACATCCCAATACATCTGGTACATTAGCTAAAGTACTAAGAATACAGTCAGTCTTAAAACTGTTTGCGGATATAATATAATGAGAAAACCGTTCTTTTGTTTAAATGAGCAATTATTAAATTAAGCAAATATTATTGTAATGTAAGTACATTTATATAGTGTGTAAGAGTGTTGGAGGGTATACAGTAATGCCATTGTTCTATAAATTCAGTATGCTCTCATCTAAAAAGAAAAAAAAACATGTTCATGGATATGGATTAAAGGATATGCTGACCAAGCACTAATCTGTTATGCTTAATGCTCAATTTAAGAAAGTGTACTTAAAAATTATATTTTCTTCTTATATATTCTTGCCTCAAGCAAGCAGTTGTTGGTTTTGCAAATTGCAAAAAAAATGTGAATCTTGCTCAACTTTCCAATTAGTTGGTAAGTCTGTAGTTACAAGTGAGATCAGAATTTTCAGACTAGGAGTGTTCTTAGATGGCTCTGCCCTGTCAGTACAAAGTATCTTTGGTTTTTCTCTGTGGTACTACATTTTTAATAGCCTGAATTTGCTTTATTATATCTTAAGTGTTCTCATGACCACAACAACAAGAATGTCTTCATCTAAATTATCCTGTCTGTGTTTTGGATTGTAATAGTAAATTGGTGTTTTATAAATCATTATAAAAATCTTTTGCACGAATAGTTAACGGGGGTACAGCACTATGTTAGGAATTGTAATAATCCAGAGAATAACTTCTCTGGCAAAAGCTTTCTTTATGCAAAAGTCTGGATGCTAACCGAGAGGGAACAGCCTTCTAGAAACGACCTGCACTAAAAATATTGCACACTTGTTCGCCTCCAGGCTGATTGAGACACATAATTCACTCACTCTTGTTTACCATATATAATGCGAGGGTGTGTTGCTATCGGATGCCAGCTTTTTTAACTAGGTTAGCTCTTTAACAGCTGAACTTCCCTGCTTCCATTTCCTTGTGTGTGTGTGTGTGTGTGTGTGTGTGTGTGTGTGTATGTGTGTGTGTGTGTGTGTGTGTGTGTGTGTGTGTGTGTGTGGGAGCGAGAGAGGGAAAGAGAGAGAGAGAGAGAGAGAGAGAGAGAGAGAGAGAGAGAGAGAGAGAGAGAGAGAGAGAGAGAGAGAATGTGTACAACACTTGGATTATGTGAGTGTGGAATGCTATTTATTTTATGGGACAGTGAAGATGCTGAGGCAAACGATTTTTCTCCTCAGCATGAGTGTTAAAGGTATCGTATAAGGCGACTTGATTCATAGCATGAATGTTTAAATATAACTGGGGGTCAACAACAGTTTAAGAGCCAACAAAATACATTGTATTTCTTCCATTTGAAAGAATTTTGCCCAAAATAAGTTGCGCTTATGACAAATGCAAATAAATAGCAGTTTGAACTGCTAGTTTGGTTCAGGTGGTTAAAGCATTTTTTGCCTCATGGATGTGTGAAACAATGTTTCCAGTGGCTGCTAGCTAAATATGGCTAAGTAAGGCTAAATATGCTAGCCTGCTAGTGTTCACCTTACTAACCAATCTGGAAGAAAATAATTTTAATTAAATATTCTGTTGTAAAATGAGGTTTTCCTTGATAAGTAAGAGTGTATAAAATAATGTGTTTATCATCAACTCATACAGTAAATAATGGATTATAACTTTTCTCAAACTTTGTTAAATATAAATGACTGCTTTTCTGTCTGTCTGAGTAAAGAATGTTAGCAGTGCAGAACGTACATGCAGTTTAAGCTGCTCTCTCAGCTTGACCTGCCTATAAATAGAGTGCAGCGTGGAAACACTCGCAGCTGAGTTTCAGTTACACCACCTGCAACTTTTTTATAGTGCAGAAAACTTCCTGTTGCCATGGCGACTACGAAGGTTTTGGATGTCATACAGGTAAAACCCATCCAGCTAAATACAGCCCATTTACCTGAAGGAAGGGTATGGAGGAAGGGAGTTTAAGGGAGCCTCTAAGGTTATTTCTGGCTTCATCCATTCAATCATTCATGTATGCATTCATTCAATCATTCATCTATCGAGCCATCCATCCATCCATCCATCCATCCATCCATCCATTCATCCATCCATCCATCCAGCTGTCCTTTCATTCATTCATTCATTCATTCATTCATTCATTCATTCATTCATTCCTGTGCAGATCATTTGGCCTGAAAACAATGGCACATTCATTCAGTTTTGCTGTTTCTTGGGATTTCAGCATGTAATAAACAGTCTCCTTCCTTGTAAAAAAAAAAAAAATGTTCTGATGTTCACCAATATTCTATGTAGACTCTTCTAAGAGACAATAGAGATTACAGTTATTTATCTTTCTGAATGATAAACTGTGTGTGTGTTTGTGTGTGTGTGTGTGTGTGTGTGTGTGTGTGTGTGTGTGTGTGTGTACAGCAAATGAATAAAAATGCTATAGCAATGAAAAATGTGCAGACACTGTTGAGAAAGTACAAATAATTAGTTAGTGGCTATGGCAGCCTATAACTTTGACACACATTGTTCAGAATGTACAAAAATTAAATAGTTATATGGCAGTTAAAAATGTGCATTATTATCAATACATTTAAATGCACAATACATGCACTTTCTAAGGTAAATGTTACAAATTAGATATTAAATAATAAAAGGCCAAACTGACAGCTTTATTTCTAAATGTACAGTGCTTATCAACATTTTGGAACCTTAATGGTTTGGGGTTGTGTTTGATGCTCTGAGATGAACTGGATCACTATGTCAGAAAGAAATTTCCCGCTAGTGATGAACTCCTTTGGCAAGTTTTACAAAAGTGATGGCAAAGTATTTCAGCTGAATATATTTGTAAATGCCAAATGCTAAAAGACTAAGTGTTTCTAAAAAAATTTCAGCGACTGTACATCCAAACACTTAATGCCCATATAACTCATACTTTATTTCTGTTCCAATCCAAAGTATGGAATTATTTATATATATAGTTATAACTACAGTGTGTATTTGCAAAAAAATGATAGATAAATATACTTTAAAAACCTTTGACACATCCAAAGTTGTGTTATACCACAATCTAACGGGTATAGAGAACTTATCAAGAAAACATCCCTCTATCCATTAGTAGTGATGAAAAAGCTTATAACCAAAGTGGACTCAGTTTGACTCACTTCGACACGACATACGATACTGGAACTTTCTCTATCCCAATTTACCATCATGAACCAATCGCATGATGACTCTGCAATTTCCAAAATTACGCGTTAGCGGAAACTCTATCTCGACGAACAGGCTTGAATAATTAATACATTATTGACGAGTCCTGCATAGACATTTGTCTTTTTAGGCACTTGTTACATATACTGACGACTTGCTACAAAATAAAGATAAAACAACAAGGATTATACATATTTTATACTTTTAAGAAGCAGATTTAACACTGTTGTGCACAATGTTTCTACTACTGTAACAGAAATTCTAGGACTACTAATGACAATGGTTTCCAGTTTTAAAATGTGTATGAAATATATCTTGCATCATAATATCAAGCATAGAAATGGGGCTGAATGATACGAAAAGATATCTGATGATATGAGCCATAAATGAAGATATACACCATTAGATGCAAATACAAGTCAAGGGTTTAAGTTAATGTGATGTCAATGACATTGGCATGGGTGTTGTTGTCAGATGGGTTAGTTTAAGTATTTCACACACAAATGCCTCTAGTTTGCACAGAATAGCATGAATAAAACACAAACAAGAAGCACCTTGGTGATGTGAGAGATCAGAGGAGAATAACCAGACTGATTGAGAAGACAGGAAGTCAATAGTAAAAGCAGAAAAGCATCTCAGGCCTTGAGCAAACCTTTGAGGCAGATAAAGTACAGCAATATTGTGTTCCATTTCTGTCAGCTAAGAAGAGAGATTTGAAGTAACAGTGAGCAGGGGATCATGTAAAACGGACAGCTGAAAATGGGAAAAGATCATAAGGTATTAATCCAGCGTATTATATTATATAAGGTTATTTTGTATAACTTTTTTGAATGTTAATTTAAGACAATTTTGCTTCTATGACTCAATGTGTACTATTATCAATGCATTATAAGGTTAATATTTACTTTTATTTATGCCCAGTATCACAAATAGCTACAGTGCCCTCCAATAATATTCACACTCTCTGTAAATATAAGCAAAAAAGGCTGTGAAAAAACATAATATTTTAATTGTTTGAGTATTTCTATGATATTTTTCTTAGCAAAAGATAAACTAGGACAAACAATATTTTTTTACAGTATTCTTAGTTCATGCTTATCATGATTGATGATATTAGTGTGAGGCACTTTACATGATAACAATCTATGCACTGTATATGTTGAAAAGCACTGGTCTTTTCATATTAATATTCAAGTAAGAAATATTTATTTTTAAATTAATTGTTTGTTTGTTTACTCATTGATTTATTTACGGATGTATTTCTTTGTTTGCTGGTTCATTTATAGATTCATCTGCTTGTTTGATGTATTTATTCATCTATCTAATTATTTACATATTTATTGATTTGTTTGTTAAATTAGTTGATTTGTTTATCAATCACTTTATGATAGGAAGTATTTGTTTATTTATTTGCTAATTTGTTTATTAATCCATTTATTTAAGTATTTGTTTGTTTGTTTGTTCACTTGTTTAAATAAGGTCAATATATTTTACTCGTAATTATGCTAATAAAACCAATGTGGTAAACAAATTAGGTTTTCTGATTGTCGTTTCCTTATTGTAGCCTTTTACAACTCAATCATACAACTCAATCAAAACTCACATTTGAATTATATGAATAATTGTGCGGAACTGGTGTGCGATTTCAAACAGCAAATGTGCTTTAATAAACTGCTATAGAGACAATAACACATCATGTTCTGTCCTTTTAGGTACTGAGACAAGATAATTAACATTTTTGGGTTTGTAAATCTCTCTTTTTTTGGGATTATACGTTCCTCTATAGTTTGAGGTGCAAAGTGCATTATGGGTATTTGAGTCCTGTCAGTCAGTTTGCCTTACAGGTATGTATTTTTGTATTTTTTTTTATCTTTGACCACCAACACTGTCCTCCAAATAAATGGCACCTTTTACAAAAGCAGAGGGCAATGAATTGAAAAATGTTTATGGGACCTTGTGCATTATTAATGGGCCCTTCTTGCTCAGATCGTGCGCTGATGAATAATTAAAATTAATCTCGTTATGGGAGATTTCATTATGGGACAATTTAATTAAATGAAAGCCTGAGGACCTCAAAGGCCTTAGAGATCAAGCTAATGGAGCAAGAGGACGCGCAGGCCGAGGTTAATGCACGCGCAGCCATACATTATTTAATGCGGCTCCTTCTAAGTAAAGACAGATCAATGATCACTTGTCATCTCGCCAATGTGCTGAAAGCATTTATAAAAAAGTGGCCACAACTGACATATCAGCTCCCTGTCAATGATAATCAATTATTGTAATAATAATAATTATTATTCTTATTATAATTATAATGTTATATATTAGGGCTTTCAATCGATTAAAACAAATTTAATCGTGATTAATCGCACGATTGTCATGAGTTAACTCGTGATTAATCGCAACTTAATCGCACATTTTTATCTGTTTTAAATGTACCTTAAATTAATCCTTTTCAAGTTTTTAATACTTAAATCAACATGGACAAACATGGATGCTTTATGCGAATGTATGTTTATTATTAGTGAAACCAAACTCAACATAGAGCATGAAAACTAGGCATATTTCAAAGGTCATAGATGTTTTTCAAATACCTTTTTGATGTATATGATACACATGAAAAAAAAAAGAACATAAAAATACCAGGTTCTCAATACTTCTCTTCATTTGCACTAAACAATTTACTTACACAAACCTGTTTACAGTCGGACTCAGACAGTTATAATTGTCAGATGTGTGCATCATGGCGAATTTTGGTGTTTGATTTGAGACTTGGCGAATCAGTAAAACAAATGTTTAGTGACATATATATATATATATATATATATATATATATATATATATATATATATATATATATTTCCTGTGTGCTGCAAGTCAGATTATTTTTGTACAGAAAGACTGTAGAAAAATGTCTAATATTTTACAATAAACCAATACAGTGGATTCTGCTTTCTAGATGTATATATAAACAGTTTTCACATACCAACAATTTGTCTGAATTGCAGGTAAAATCTTGCTGTAGAGCAATTATTTTATGTTTGTGCTGAACATCACCACTGTAAAGCAACACTTACTGGATGTTCTGCAAATTCTCGAGGTCTACACTAACTTTATGCTTTCAGGAAGTGTTGAAAATCTATAAGGTTACTTCTATTGCTCTACATATTCTAAATCCCACTCAAGAAACTTAAAGACAGAGAATATAGAAACTGGCTCTGGATTGTAAATACTTTTGCACCCGGGTAGAAAGTTTCTCCGTGAGAATCTCGTAGGGGAGAAACGCACGTCTATCGGATGTGAGAGAAAAAAAAAATTATCTAAATGATATCACAGCCTTGTGGGAGCCATTAGGAAAGCTTTCTTTGTGCTGGAGCCTTTTTGTGTGTCTTGTCTTCAGAAGCACTTAAGTATTCCTCCGAGTCTCTGATCCACATCTAATGTGCTTCTGAAGGCACTCAGCTATCGAGTGTGTTAAAGGTTCTTCACACACTCACCGTAACCAGATTAGACCGTAACACAGGTGGGTTCGAGAAGACTCGCAGTGAGGAATGTTGGAGAAATATTTGACTGTCTGAGAACGTTAAACTGGAACAGATATCATTACTATGTGAAAAATATTACATATTTATTCGAAATGGACACAAGGCTGTTTCTACTTATACGTGTAATATATCAGTATTTTGAAGTACATTTGCTATTTAATATACAAAGAGTAGAAGTTGTTATTTTATGACCTCAGACTATTAAAATGATTATACTGAATGCTCCGAGAACATTAAAGCATAATGTAATATGCATTAGACACAGTTTGAGTTTTAGTATTACTACAACAAAACTACGAGCTTTACGATTTATAATCCAATAATGCATAATACTAACTAATACTGTATATATTCACTGGTATTATGATATTAATGGAACTCATGTTGATGAATCTATTTAGCCTATGAGTTAAAAATAAATCCACATAAACAACCACAAAACAAACCCTAACACTTCTGAAATATTAGATGATGTTCATTCTGATCTGTTGTGATAGAAGGGTATCTGCAAGAGTGAAAGGAAAAGTTTATAGGACTGTGGTGAGACCTGCGATGTTGTATGGTTTAGAGACAGTGGCATTGAGTAAAAGACAGGTGGAGCTGGAGTTAGCAGAGCTGAAGATGTTGAGGTTTTCGTTGGGAGTGACGAGGATGGACAGGATGAGAAATGAGCTTATTAGAGGGACAGCGCATGTAGGACGTTTTGAAGACCAGGTGAGGGAGGCGACATTGAGATGGTTTGGACATGTGCAGAGGAGGGACATGGGGTATATCAGTAGGAGATTGCTGAGGATGGAGCCACCAGGAAGGAGGAAAAGAGGAAGGCCAAGGAGGAGGTTTATGGATGTGGTGAGGGAAGACATGCAGGTAGTTGGGTTGAAAGAGGCAAATGTAGAGGACAGAGGGGTGTGGAGACGGATGATCCGCTGTGGCGACCCCTAATGGGAGAAGCCGAAAGAAGAAAAAGAAGAAAAAGAAAGAAGTTCAATCTGATCTGCATCTGAATAAAAGTGTTGGTTCATATCAGCCATTGATGATATGGACATTCGTTAGTGCAGATGCTGAATATTTATTCATTATTCAAAATACCATTTAATACAGTGTTAGTTCATTGGTTCAAATGTCATATAGTACAGAAGAAATAAACCATATGGTCCACTGGACAATACACTATATAGACAGAACTTTGTGAAAATGAAATTCCTTTGTGCTTTTTGAACATCCCATTCCATATTTATTACCCATTTGCTGTTATAATAACCTCCACTCATCTGGGAAAATGTTCCACTAGATATTGGATTGTGTTTGTGGAGATTGTTGAGCTCATTCACTTTCCATTAGTAAAGCCAGGTACTGATGTAAGGTGAGGAGGCATAGGGTGCAGTCAGCATTACAATTAATCCCAAAGGTGTTCAATAGAGTTGAAGTCAGAGCTCTATAACAGGGCATCACAATCTTCCACCCATGGAACCCAAGTAAACTATATCTTCATGGAGCTTGCTTTGCATACAGGGGCATTGCAATGATGAAACAGGTTTGGGTCTCTTAGTTCAAGTGATGTCCTATGCAGTTATATGTATCCAACTTTGTGGTAACAGTTTGGGAAAGAACCACACATGGCTGGAAAAAGGTGTAACAATACTTTGATCCAAAAAGTGAAATCTGTCAGGTGTAAAGTGCTGATTAGCCTCCAATCTAGCCTCGTGTACTTGTGTTTAAGTTAATATTACTAAGAAAGCAGAAAGCACAAATCACCATGAATCCTGTTACAGCAAATATATCAGTACCCCCTGAATTTAACAACAGTGAAGCGGAACATGATTTAACTCAGCCTTCAAATAAAGCAGAAGCATATACAGTCTATTGTACTGTGTTCATTAATTAATACATTTTAGGTAAAAGTACATTGGAGAAATATATTACAAAATAATTCCTTTCAAATATTGGTGATCAAAATATATTTATTATATATTGGTCTAAAACCCCTCAAGTTTGCCAGACTAACATGATGCATATACATGTGCAGTCTTCCTTCAGGAACTTGCCAGCCTCCTTGAGCCAAATACAAAGCGCCTGTGAATCCCATTAAGCGTTTAATGCATATGCAGACGTGACCGCCCCTTATAAAATAGGAAGTCACCAGCATAAACATTAGCATTTTGCGCAAACAACGTGAGTAATTTGTTTATCCTGATAATAAGCCCTGAGATGGCACACAATGAAAGAAAGCCTTTCGGTTTTAAAATGAATAAAAATTGATTGCGTCCCAATAAAAAACGAATTGGCAGAGTGTTAACTAGATTCCGCTCAAACGTCTGTAGGAGTCCCTGGTCGCTTTATTGTGCGTTAATGCAATAGAGCACACTTAGCAATAAATGCATCTTTCTGATGAGCTCTGAGAGGTTTTCCAAAATGGCCTTGATGAAATTGTCCAAATCGGATTAGGCTAAGCTGCTAATGACTCCTAAAACAAAGGAAAATCTCCAAATAAAATTAGCCGAGCCTCTTGTTCTCTAAATAAATCATATGTAAATTACTGTCAGAGGAAAAAAGATGCCTGCCTGCAGGGTAAGTGCTTTATTATCTCAATGGAGCTCTAATAAGGACGAGCTTCCAAGATGATTAAAAATAAAATAAATCAAAAAGGGAAAGTGCTTTGGCGTGGCAGAGTGGAATCTTAACTCTGGTGAATACTTTTATTTATATGTCTATATTTTTTTTATCTTGGGACTCGTTCCTGAGCTGAGGCTCGTTTTTCCTTACGAGTTTGAGTTTCATAGATGCGCTGTTGCCATTTATTTCCATTCATTATTTTAGCATTGTAATTGACTGATAAAATTCATTTAACATAAGCCAAAGTGCTTACACAAGTGTGACAGCGTTACAGACTGGTCTTGCAAATCACCTGAACAGACAACATACACGTAGGTCAATTCTACTCTGATCAAACTGGACAAACAGGGTTTACCATGCAGCTCAGGACAAACAGTGAAATGTCAGTTGCTTAGTAGCTGTGAATAAACACTTGCATGTGGTTTGCCCATTCAGCCAATGCATTTATTGTTCTTATTCAGTCCTGTTTCAGCTGCTTGAAGACATGTTGGGCGGACACAGCTGCTCCTTTATCAAAGCCCACCTCCGTTCAGCTGCATGGGAACACCATTTACCCATTAATTAGCTTAATGTGCTTGAAAATGTAGAAGAGCACTCATAGCTGAGCTATACAATGTGCAGAAAGAGCTGAACGTGTCTGGGTTGAAATTTTCTCAAGGTACACTTATAACATTGTTTACACCTCATGGTTTAGGTCAGTTTAAAAAGCCACTACACAAAGACTGCACATTAGGTACAGTATTTTGAGACATCGGATGTTAACTGATGAATTTTGTAAATATTTACAATACATCTTAGAATTTTTGTCTATAATTAATGTCAGAATGAAATCTAAATTCTCAATTCTGATTGGCTGGACAAATTACATTTAAAGCCTTAAATACACATGCATTTCCGGTCAGTTTCATCAATGTTCTCAATGAATGTGCTGCTTTATAAATAATTGAAACCATAATAACATTTACATACAGATTGAGACAGCTAGTTTTTGCTTGTCATTTAAATTCCACTATATTATGAATATGGCAATTTTCATAACTGGGTCAAGGCAGAAAATGTTTTTGATAAACTGAAGGATTTAGCATTAAAATGGGAAATATGTATAAAAAAAAAAGGCACAAATAATTAACACCAACAGCTTTATTGTTAGAAGAGAGGCAGCACAGACACGCATAATACTGTACATGTAGCAAATAGTGGGGCTGACATATGACACATTACTGACACATGATTTGCTTTATGGTTTCCTTTTTTTGTCACACAGGAAGCAAATCTTTCAGGTCGTGTAAGCAGTTGTACTTCTTGCATAAAGATTGAAGACTGTTTTAGTATGTTTAGATCCATTCGTAAAAGTGTGCAATAAAAAAAATAAATATCAGAACCTAACTGACACCAGATACTTTTCCTTGCTCAAGATATGTTCTAGATTAATATTGAACATTACTAGGTAGAAGACTGATTGTGTATCTTTTATATTCTGGACAATCTGTACATCTCAATAAGCAATACTTTATATTATTGTATTACACACCCCAAAACCCGTGCTCAATACTCCCATACAACCTACAACATACAACTTACAACATACAACTTCAAAAATAAGAGCATAAAAAATCTAAACCCTGGTTTTTCTTTTAAGTTAGGTTAGTCTTTGTAGATTTCCCGATTACATCACCCTGTTGAGAAGATTTTATACATGTAATTAATGTGTAATATGTTAGGTATAAAAAACAAATGTTGTCACAGTGCCCTGTTCTTATCATCAGTATATTACTATAGGTAAAATAAGCTACTTTACATTGGAAGTAAAAAAAAACAAAAACATTACATCATGTGTCAGTTACTGTAGTTTAAAATTCCTGCTTTGCTTTAGCCATAAAAGCAAATGTCATTACAGTGTCCTTTGTTTGTCATTAGATTGATAATATTGTTAAAATGAGCTGCTTTACTGAAGAGCGAGGATTATCATTACTGTGTCATACATCTGTCAATATCAATATCAATAGTATCAATAGTTCAAAATGTCTGTTAAAGTGTTGGCTAGAGAAATGATGTCAATGCTGACACTGACATTACTGACACATGATTACATTGCAAGTAAGGGGGCAAACAGAAATCATATCATTCTAGTCACGTGACCATTTATATTAACTGCATATGCAATAAAGACAACTCATTTTGCATAAATGTTTCATAAATCCATCAAGCCACAATACTGGAATAGTCTGAATAATCAGGAATATCAGAAATTCATGTGCACCAGTTGGACGCTGCTTGTTTCGCTTCCTCATTCTATTCCTCACTTCCTGTAAAACGTCCTCCCATTTTTGTATGATTTGGGACGATTTAGACGCGAGTCTTTAATTGGGCTGAAGGAGCTGAGCAGCAGATTAACGCAATAGAAAGTTCACACCGTGACAAAAGTAGCTGTTGCCCTGCTGAGCCAGACTCGCTGGTGCCTTTCGCCGTCTGTTGGTTGAGAACTAAATATATTTTCTGCATTCTGAATGGCATTCCGCTCCAAAAGCATTCCAGGCCAGAAGTAAGAGTGTATGAACATAAATAGCTTCCTCATCCTACTCCTTTGACCAAATGGGACAAGTCTGGACTCGGACAGAGTATTTTTTTTCCCTCCTAATTTAAAAAAAAAGACATCAAAATAAAGGCTAATCCAATAAACAATGATTTCCCAGTCATTCATTAGTGAGCATTCCAGTCATATATATTGAGTACTTGTTCATATTGACAGTGTAATTATTTTTCCTGGCAGCCTGGTACGCAGTAATATGTCAGCGTTTCGCACCCGAGCCAATATTATGTCACTCGCACCACCTGTTTTTGCAAAACGTCACCATCCTTAAGTAGTTTGGGCTGCTTTCCAAATAGCTCGCCTCCTGCCTCGTCTTGTCCCCTTCGTTCTAGAGTGAGCAGAAGAGGAAGGAAGCCTGTAGCAACAGCCACGCTAATTTAGTGATGAGAGGAAATAACCAGCAATACAGCTCTGGCCCGATTTAACCTCGCTACAGTGCGTTCGGTTTGGCTATTTAGGTTTTGAACAAATGTGACAGCGAGAAAGAAAAAAATGGACGTTTTATTAACAAGAAATAGGTTCTTTCTGACTAGAATTTCTGACCGAATTTAAGAATTAACCAGATATCCTGGTTTCTGTGAGTTCTAAGCAAAACATTAGCTAATTCGAAATTTAAACAGTATTAACAAATAGTTTGGCAAAATAAAATGTATTAAATGAACATGCAAAATAATGTTTTAGATCGTATTTTTTTAATAATGGACAATGTAAAAAAATTTGGTTATTAAATAAATCTGGTGTGTGTGCCAATGGGTGTAGGTCTTCTGGAATATTTTGAAGAAAAAAAAAAAAAAAAGACAAGGAATAAAGCAAAAAAACAAACCTTGCATTATTTATTAACAAAAATACAAAGTCTTTGTGGTATTTTGTATTTGGTTTCTCTGTGAGGACCAGTTGGGATCTCACAGAAATTATACATTTTTTTAGTTTATCAGTGTTTGAATCCATACCAGCATCCAATAATAATGCATTTGTGTTTGACTGAAAGGTTTTTGGTTAAAATAAATTCTGTCACATACATACTGTCTTATCTAGAGAATAAAAAAGCAACAAACCGATAATAGCAAATATCATGATTTTGTAATGCACATTTTTTTCACTAATTCATGGTGTGAAGTGGATATAATTTTTATATCCAGCTCCAGTATCCTAACCTCCATCTTGAGCTCCAGCTCATGGAGTTTTTGTGCATGTTCTTCTGGTGTCTGTACAGGTTTCATCAGGGTTCTCTGGTTTCCTTACACTTTCCAAAGCTGGTAGGTGGCTTGCTTTTGCTAAAATGCTTCATAGTTTACTGAGTATGTGATTCATGTGTGTGGTGCATCGTGATACACTGCTATCCCATGCAGAGTGTATTCTTCAAAATGTAGTCCAGGATGGTGTTTACTAAAGATGCCTGAATGATGTTAGTCTATTGAGTAATCTCACCTCCAGAAAACACAAAAAGAACCACAGATTTTCATGTGTGTCATGTGATCATAGCATTGCACTCCATTCGCAACATGGCTTTCAAGTGGTCAAAGATAAAGATACATACTACAAGACTGAATTGGGCAAGTAGCAGCAGTTTCCTACATGAGGTGGGATCTACATAGATAGAAGATTACAGACATGTATAGCATGAGTTTAGCTAATAATAATAGCCATTTCACTTTAGTATTTCTTTCACGTGTAATAAGAATTACCTGCTTAAAAACAACCCCAAACCATTAAGCTTCCACCTCCATATTTTACATTGTGGGTGTGAGGCAGTCAACTATTATCTTCTCTCCTGTTCTTCATCTTACAAGTTCTTCTGTTAAATCCTTACAGTGTAATTTAATTATTATTTTGTGATTTGGCCTTTTACCTAGTTTGTTGCATATAAACATACGGAACATGCATGTGTCTCAAAAGCCATTAAAGACTAACTGTTTCTGAACTTTTGATAGGCTTTTGATAGAAAGTGATTAGATGGTAAGTGTTCAACCGCATTGTTGATTAATTTCACACATCTTGTATCTTAAATATATCTTAATGAATATTAGATAAGGATTTATCAGAAGGTACATATCGTCATAATATAATTAGTTAGGATTGTATAAATCCTGGATTTGAGCTGTAAATGTCAAATAGATATTCTTGGCAGTCCAATCAGACTTTCTTGTGCCATCTCAGAGATCCTCACTCAGCATGAGTTCCTTAATAGCTTTTCCTTTTTTTTTTATCCAGTGTGGTCCAAACGACTTCCTGCTTTTCTTCTTCTCAGCTATTCTCAGTTCTTGAGTAATGTTTCCACAGAATTTCTGCTCTCTGTCGTTCCTCAGTGGGGGTGAAGATTTCTGCAAAGCTTCCTCACAGTGATGACTTAAATGTGTCACAGAAATACATGGGAAAATACATTTTTAATCTCTTAAATGGGCCTGGATAAGTGTCTATAGTCGAAGACAATTTAAAAAAAAACTTTTTTTTCAGATTTCTATTCAAAATATCTTAAATGCTTCTGAACATAAAGGGTTAATCAGACATTTGCCTAATGTGTTTTTGTTGCATGGCTCCTAACCCTTGCCCTCACCCCTCCGATGGGAATACAGGCTTAAACTAATCCAAACGGAGTTTGGTTTAGTGTCTGAGTGTCCTGTGAATGAGACGGAGCCGAAACGCCCCGAGTGGTTGAGGCAGCTGCGGATTCCACAATCTCGGCCCGTGAACAGCAAATGTTCTTTCGAGTCATTAGCAAACTGGGCCAGGAAATTTATTACCAAACATATTGGTATTTTAGGGTGCAGCTGATTTGAGTTTAGCGCACTCTAAAGTTAATCTTTCTCGGGCAGGAATTCCAGCTTCCAGCAGAGGAGCCTTAAAAAGCAGCTAGGGTCAAAAAATGTCAACAAGTCAACAACTATCTTTGCATCTAAGATAGCATGTCCCCTAAGTTCACTTTATCTTTACTATGGTTTACTAAGATTTGAGGTGAAGATGCCTTGAATGTGCCTCATGTATTTCGTTCATATAAATACAGGCCATGCTAAGTTATGCTAACACAGTATTAAACAATTTATAATTGTCTAAAAAGAACAAATTCTAACATATTAATATTACACGCTAATGACGTTTTTTAGTATACGTCTTTATCTGACACACACTAAAGCTTTGTAGTACACTTTATTCTAACACACACTGACTCTTTTTTAGTACACTTTATAACATAACACTAACACTTTGCAATATTTTTTTTTGTTCTAACACACACTAATACTTTGTAATAGACCTTTTTTATTTTGACACATATTAAAATTGCACACTAATAGCACACAGTAACATTTGTAATACACTTCATCTAACACACACTGACATTTTGTAGTATACTTTATTTTGACACACACTAAAATTGC
>JAAIIK010000029.1:418266-443266 GCA_014706435.1 Silurus glanis | reverse complement strand
TTTTTTTTCTCTTTAGTTAGTATGAAAAAGAAGAAAAAAAAACACTCATGATACCCGTGTTTCCAATGAGATGTTTTGTGTATACGTGCCTGTGTGTGTTTAAATTCCACAACTATTCAAGCACGAATTGTGGATTGGAATGAAGTGGGTCTGAAGAACTTCCTTTGTTCTTTATATCCTGTATCTGACCCACAGGTAAGCTGTCTCGCTCTTTCTCGCTCTTGTCCTTCTCTCCCTCCCTGCCTCCCTCCCTCTTTTACTCCTTTTGCCCTAACAGCACTTGGAGTGGGTGGGGTGATGGGTTGGTGAAGCTAAATTTCGGGGTCACGACCCCCCCTTCCACACCCCCCTTTTAGAGATGACAGACTTTGCGAATGGAGTAGCGGCATTGAGAACCTGCGAACCGTGGCTCGGGCTTTTTCACATGGGGCCCAAGCTTGTAGACCCGGAGGAATGCCGTGATGACGGGCGTAATCGCTCACACTGCTCTTTTGTTACTCAGCTCGCTCACCTGAGGCAGAGAGACAGATCCAGAAGATGAGCCAGAAGCAAAAGCTAACGCTGCTTCAGGTCCATAAGTGTATATTAGACAATGGGAAATTGTGGAGAGAATCAGGCTTGAAATCCGAGAGTGAATAGAGAATAAAGAATAAAAACATTTATTTTCTTTAAAAAAAAAAAAAAAAAAAAAAAGCTCAGAATCTAAACAGTATATGAATTATACAAAGATATTTATCAGAATATGAATTAATGTGCTTCATGATGTGCATCATAATGAAATTCTTCTACTTCTTGTTCCATTATTATGTCCCTCAGATATGCAGGAACAATTGGTTTAACTATAAATCATAATCCATTGAGAATCGGAGTCTTTATACAAACAGCACTTACAGTGATTGATTTACTCAGATCACCCAAATGAATTATAGAACCAGAGACTTGATTTCTGGTGTAAAGAGTGCAAGCATAAATTCCAACATACATAAAGTCAAGTTTTTTTCAGAATCCGAATCTTAAATACAAACGCACACTGAATATCGTTTGTCTATCAGATAAGGCCACAGAAGGTGATATAAAGGAAAAACAACATAAAATGTACAAAGAAAGAAAGAAAGAAAGAAAGAAAGATATGTGTCACAAGTGAGTGTTTACATAAGTCATAAGCATCAGCGGCTTCAGTTGAGACTCTTGTCTGGTTTGGGGTCCTTTTCCTCCTGTATGGGGAAGAAAATAAAAAAGGAGAAAAGGAGGCAAGCCAGCAAGAGTAATGCAAGACGGATGTTTCTAGGGCGAAAGGGAAAAGCCAGGTTTTTGTAGTTTGAAATAATCATTTTCTGCTCTTTTTGACGTACTGCAGCTCTCCTCTGAGCCGTCAGTAGCAAAAGTCCTTCCTCTGGCCAACAGGAAGAATCGGCCTGATTGCTTAATGACAGACGACAGAGGAACAAAGGAGCCTCTGATAGCCACTGTGAAAGAAAAAAAAAAAGCTTTCGCAGAGGCTGACCTGAAAGAAAGATAAAAAAAACAGTGGATGAGAAACTGTTAGAAGGTGATTTTTTAGGTGTTTATTTTAAAGTTTTGTTTTAAGCATGTGCATTTTCATTACGTCGTCTCTGTCTGTTAGGACAAGGCCGGCCAGATGCTTAAAAAAAAGGAAAGAACAAGATGGGGGAGGGGGTGATGAATTAAACAGAAAGACAAATTGTTTGCTTAGGAAGTAATTACGTATGGGCCGTAGAGGAGGATCTTTGTACGGTGTACAGTAGGAACATGTGGAGCGAGTTAAATGGTGATGTAGTTTGTGAAGATCGCTGCTTAGAGAAGGAAGAGCCGAGGACAGGGCATGAGCAGTGATTCCATTTGCACTTTTATTGTCTTTGCTATCTCAGATGCAATCTACATCATCCCATTTCAGCTTTTTTTTAAGGCGGATTAGTAAATAATACTGTATGGACAAATACTGTATGGACAAAAGTATTGGGACACCTGACTTTTTCAGCGATATGTGGTTATTCCCAAAACTGTCACGGCAAAGTTGTGTAGTATGTCCTTTAGTGTCATTAAATTTGCCCTTTACTTGAACTAGAAGACCTTAACTTGTTCCAGCATGACAATGCACATGTGCACATAGTGAGCTCCATGAAGATCTAGTTTATATGGATTGAAATGAAAGATCTTAAATGGCCTGCTATAGAGCCCTGACCTCAACCCTACTGAACACCCCAGGCCTCCTCACCTCACCCACACCAGTACCTGACTTTAAAAACACCCTTGTAGGTGAATGAGCACGAATCTCCACAAGCACACTCCAAATTCTATTGGAGCATCTTCCCAGAATAGTGAGAGTTATTATAACAGCAAAAAGGGACTTCATGTGGAATGGGATGTTCAAAAAGCACATACTAATCTTATGGTCAGGTTTCCACAAAATATAGCTAATCCTAGCCATTTGTCTAAAGGTAGCACTGCTAAGCATTCTTGTGGATTTTTTAGTTTGTTTGAGAACGAGTCCTTAATTTTAGTGTTACAAAATCATACATTTTAAATACATAATACTATATATTCATTTATTTCTCCTAAGGCTAGTTTTCATGCTACCTTCCCACTGAGGTAATTGTTATGTCTGGGAATTTGTTTATTTGTTATTTTATTAAATGAAGCGAAGGTGGATTGCAGTTTTACATAACAGACATTTTGGAGTGTGGTTATAGAGATCTGATTTGAACTCAGCGTTCCAATTCATCCCAAATGTATTCAATAGGCTTTATGTCAGATCTCTATCGTGAGCCACTCAAAAATCTTTCACTCCAAACCATGTAAACCATTTATTAATAGAGCTAGATTGTGCGCAGTGACATTGTCATGCTGGAACACGTTTGGCTCTCCTAGTTCAAGTAAAGGGAAAATTTCCTACTATCACATTTAAAGACATCCCATACAAGTGTGTGCCTTCATCTTGGAACAGTTCGGGGAAGAAGCACATATTTTAGGTGTCCCAAAACCCTTGTCCATATAGTGTAGTTGATGTTGCAACTAGTATAATGTCAACTAATATAATGTCAATTGGTATATTATTAATACAAAAATATGAATTACTACTGCCTATGCTCTGAAGAGTTAGTAAAATGTTAACGTGTGTGTGTTCCCGTGGCTCTGCTTCAGTGCTAAATATGCACCGCGGCCTGTTAAAGCACTTACCGTTCATTCATTCCTGCTCATTTAGGCTTAACAGTGTTTACGAGTGCATGTGAAGGACGAATAATGAGTCTCGTGACTTTCTGTAAGACACTCAGCAGTCGACTGGTTTATGGGAAATCCCGCTGTGCGTGGTGATTATCGGAGGTTGCTTCGTTTTTTTCTTGGCTTCTTTTCTCTGTCCTTTTTTTTTTTGCATCTTGTGGAGGCCTGCCAGTCTGCAGTGCAACATTTAATTGTGTGTACTTGTACAGCGAATAAATAAAACAGGAAGCGTAAGCATGCAGTGACTTCAACTTCATATACAATTTTATATATTATTTCTATAAATAATAATATACATTTTATTTTCCTGTTTGGGCCTCAGATGAAGCCTGATTTAAAGTTATCATCATCTTAATTCTAGCTCTTTTTCTAGACATCATCCCCCCCCCCGCTTTAATGATTTTTGCCTGTCTAAAGCTGCCGCTTCTCCCAATGACAAATTGGTACTTTGGAGAGTATTAAAGAGCCATTGCTGAAACAGATTACACAAACAGCTCGAGCAGCTCCACTAGGCAGTCCATCTTCTGGACCCATAATGCTTCGGAAATCTCCATGTGAGGTCACCCCCTTCCTCCGTCGCTCCCTCGCTCCCTCCATCTACCCGTTGTCCCTCCTCCCCTTTATCGGAGTCCACAGAGCCCTAGAGAGGAGCAGAAGGCCACTGGGTCAAAGTCTTTTCCTCTTTGGATCTGGAGACTCGCTGGGAGAGAAGGCCTGCATTAGAGCAAAAGGTTCTCGGGGTCAAGATTTTAATTCTGTTAGAGAACAGATGGTTTGAGTTTCTCGCCGCGTCGCCCCCCCACAAATCCAGGGAGATGAAAAATTTGTTCAGAGGGGAACCAATAAAATAAAAAAGGTTTACGGTCGAAAGCCCTCTTTTTACCCTTTGCCTGCTCTTGCATTAGCCAGGAATGCCGTAACATCAGCATTTGGCCAGGTTTGGATTGAGTTCAAACAAGGAAGTCCTTTGGTTCATGTGTTCTTCAGTGTCTTAACAAATAGAACTTAATTGAAAATAAAGGGGAAAATAGGAAAAAGGAATTTACGAACCTCCAACAAAAATAGTCATAAACTGTTCACATTCTGCTGATCGGCTAAAATAGGTCATTATCAAACTCTGAACAAGAATATAAAAGTCAGCTTGGCCTCAATTTAGTGCACATATTCATTTTAGTGTCTCAATTTTCATCCTCTAATGCAGCTGATTGTTGCAATCCAGTTTTTCCAAGCCATCTGAAATGTGTTGGATCCTATGGTCCAGGCACAACTCCCAAATATTCAAGTGCAGCAATGGGTGAGTGGGTGGGTGGGTTTGGTCGTGTGGATGGTGGTGGGTGGTGGGGGTGTAGGGGGTTTGGGGACGCCCATAAATGGAAAACTAATAACAGATTTTCGGTCTGCACTCTTTACAAAAAAATCGCCTCAGGCCATGCTGGTGTGTGGCTCGGCAGCAATCAGAGGTCATAATTTCATTGGCGGTTAGCATCAGGTTCAATTTTTCTAGTAGGTTACATTCAGCAGAAAGTCTGGTTTGTGTTAGAGTCAGTTTGGGAGCTGAGGAACTCGACGGCCTCTCCAAGAAAACAAAAGGAGCACGGATGCACCGGTTATCCTGCAGATTGCATTTTAAGCACTGGCCTGAAACAATGCCTGTGCTATTATCCTTATCAAACTTTGATTATAGGTTTATGACATAAGCTACATAAGTTCAATTTGCTCATCTAATCGCAAAATTGATCAGGTGACCACATCATGCACCTATTTTTTTAATCTGTTGCTCATCCTGGTTAAATCATTAAAGAAGCTTGTCAATGTATATTGTTAATTAATATACAGGTATTGGTGGATCATTTCCCTTGATTGCATTGACCTTGTTTTTTCTAATCCAGTCTCATCCCGCTGTCCCGACAAACATTGCACCTAATGCAGAAGCCAGACACCACTAGGAGACTCGCATAGCACGTATAAAGCAGCAATCATTATCGCAGCCGAGAAGAACTCGACGAGTAGATACGTGGCAAACGCCGGCAGCTTTGCTCTGTGTTTTCAAAGCCCCACCAATGTCGTCGCCGCTGATGTTTATCTAGCAATAGATGAAAAAAGCATCAAGCTCTTCCCTCTAGTTCTAGTGGCTACACCCTCAGTCCGCTGATGACTGTGTTTGTTTGTATTAAGATCGAGCAGGTGGGGTGGACAGGGGGGTCGAAGGGGACTGGGTTTGAGCCTGGAAGTGGTTTTGGGCCATGATTTTCTGCTTTCCGCCCTGAGCTCTAGGCTTCAAAATGAGAATTCCACAGTTGTTGACATTACTCACTTTGCATGGATTCGAGCTGCCAAATCGCACCCAGTTTCACACGTGTAAGCCATTAATCAAAATCGGCCTACTTTAATTCGGACTGTCTTCTTTTTTTTTTTTTTTTTTTTTTTTTTTAGGAGTGTGATCAAGTCCACATTGACGACGTGTCCTCCGATGACAACGGTCAAGATCTGAGGTAAAGCTAGTATTCTGATCAGAAGATCAAAAAATACTATGTATGTCTATGTACAGAGCTTATATATTGAGCAAAACGTCCAGTTTTTTAGTAATACCACTTCAGACATCAAATCTCAAGGCCGATCGACTACATTTGGTGCATTTTGTGCGTTCTCAACCCAATCTGAAACAAATTTGTGTCTATTTTATAGCACGTACAACTTCAGTACAGATGGCTTCCATGCTGCGGCCACCAGTGCCAACCTGTGCTTGGCGACTGGCGTGAGAGGAGGAGTGGACTGGATGAGAAAACTGGCCTTCCGCTACAGACGAGTAAAAGAAATTTACACCACCTACAAAAACAACGTCGGAGGTAATTCCGCAATAAAAAAAAAAGCTTTGCAAATTGCTGGGTTGCAAGGAGGGGAAAAGAAGGGAATGAAAATGTGTATCAACAAAAACACTCAAAGGTTTTTTTTCCACTGTGCATCAAAATTGGGTGGGGGCTAAATTTTGCAAATTTCTCGAGTTGTTTGCAAAAACGGGCCAACTCAAACAAAGCTTTCTGCTGTTTTTTCAGGACTGCTGGGTCCAGCCAAAAGGGAGGCCTGGCTGCAACTGAGAGCAGAAATTGAAGCTTTGACAGATTCCTGGTTAACACTGGCACTGAAAGCACTAACATTAATCCACTCAAGGTAAGGTAAAATTATTCGAAATGCAAATACATAAATAGAAAGAAAAAAAATAAATCACGGAACACTACCAAGCTATACGGTCCCAAATTCAGGATTTTATATTGTTTGGAAACAGTTATAGAGTCACTTAATGATGACCAGATTAGCCAGTGTTTTTGAAAAATGTTTTTTTTCCTGCTCCAATTCCAGGTCAAATTGCGTGAACATTTTAGTGACCACTACGCAGCTCATCCCTGCCCTCGCAAAAGTGCTGCTCTATGGACTGGGAATAGTATTTCCGATTGAGAATATTTATAGCGCTACAAAAATAGGTGAGTGATCGCTCCTCTACCTGCGGCTTCCTGTGAGCCGAACAATCACGATATTATGTTATTATGTGTAAACACCAGGAGACGGAAGAGCAGGATTGGTTTAGGCTGCAGGAGGGGGCGGACACACGAGAGGTTTGAAGTCGGTTTCTAAGGCAAAGGCCTAATCAGGCTAGGATTATTTTCTTGGAGCTCGGCCTGAGCTGGGCCTCTGTTTTTTTTTTTTTCTTTTTCTTTTTTTTTTTTTTTGGGGCCTGCATATGAAACCACTTCGGCAAATTTATGTCATTCCACACGGACATTTTTTCCCCGTCCCCCCCCCACCCCCTTCCATTCCTGCCTCCGCTTCTTCAAATGCAAAATAAACTCTAGGCATGGAGTCCATGGGTTTTTTTAGGCCATCCCTGAGCAGAGACGGTTCTGGTTGCAGGGTCTACATGCCTCCCTAAACTCTGGCATTAGCATGCGAGGCTGATTTAGCTCGTTAAACTCCATTTGTCCCAGGTTTAGGGAGGAGAAAGACACACTTAATGCTTTTCAGGCCACTTTTATCTGGGCATTGATCTTATCGAATCCCCCAAGCTACAGCTAAGTGTTTACACTGGGTAATTTTGTGTAACTTATTGCGTATTTAGAGAGCTCTCTACAAAAAGGGCTGGCTCTCAGACGCGTTTGGAAGCACTAAAACTTGTTTCTGTTCCTCTTCCGCAGGCAAAGAAAGCTGCTTCGAGCGAGTAATTCAAAGGTTCGGGAGGAAAGTTGTTTATGTGGTGGTGGGCGACGGAGTCGAAGAGGAGCAGAGCTCCAAAAAGGTAAACGAGAAAGCCTTTACTCGACCCCACCTCCAACCACCCCACCCCTCTTCCATCTTTCACTTTCGTCCATTTATTCCCCAAAATCCCACTGGCGCAAGGAGAAAATAGCTTCCACAATTGGATCAGCACTGACAGCTCGAGTGTAAAAAGGGGGCGAGATGGCATAATTACACATTGCCGAGCTGAGCTGATGCAGCATGAATGCGTGTAACGCTAGACAAGTCCTTTCAGGCATGAGCGAGAGAGCAGCCCATAAACAGAGCATGCGTTAAAGAAGCTTACAGCTTTGTTTGATGAAATGTGGGATGTTTTTTTTTTTTCTCTTGCTGCGGGTTGAAGACTAGGGAACGGCTCGGCTGCCAGAGCCTTTTGATGTGTTGTACGACACGGCGCAGTAGCAGCCGGGTCTTGTACTTGTTCTCGTCTGCTCTGTTCAAAGGAGGATTTGAAGGATTTATGTTACCTGCTGTCTGTCTAAAAGCCCTTTTGTGCACCGAGTTTCTGCCAAGCTTTTTTTTTCATGTAGAACTCGATGCTCTGACCATAAAACCGCAAAAGACGAAGATATTCATTAGCTAATTAATTACCTGGGGGGAACAAACACATTACCATGACAGCTAAGAAACAGATCCAGAAGGTGAAGCTGCATGTTGACACTCTGCTTTATTATATCCTGCCAAGTATTCAGTTGCATGTTGTCGATTCGAGATGCGAGGAATGTGTTAACACGGCTTTGTCTTTTTTTTTTCCTCCCCCTCTAGTTGTTTGTCTGTTGTAATTCAGTGAAAAAGAATCTCCATTTGCAATCAGAACAGTGTGAGATTAATAGAAGGATGTCAGAGTTTTGTTGTTTGTTTTTTCCTTCTTTTGTTCACTTAAAGAATTCCCAAAACAGTCCCGCGCTGCCTAATATCCCAGCTAAGGTGAAGGAGATAGCATCTCCGCCTTTTGAAAACTTAAAAGCAAAAGACAATTTACAAAACAAAACAAAAAAAAGAAAGAAAGAAAGAACGAAAAAAAAAGTCTTTTAAGGGTCAGTGCAAGCTCCTCTAAGCGGAACATATGCCTGAGAGAATCTCTACTGTTGATAAGAGGCAGTAATGGAAGCACTGAAGACTCCTGACAAGCTTCTTTCATTCTCGCAGACTCATATTTCTCCCAGAGTCTCTCGGAGAACAAAGCCTCATTCGCAACGCTGTGTTCAGGGTAGTTCGGGCCGTACAGTACATTCATACTTCTTTTCCCAGTAGGACTTGAGTGCAAGAAATGTTGTCAATTCTTTACATTACAAATTATATGTTTAAAGCCTGTAAATAATAGAAATGCAGCTATAAATACATAATAAAAGGAAAATTTGGTAAAATTCTTTCTTCTTAATTGCACCAAAACACTTTAAATACATTTCAAGATTAACTTAAACAGCTTCACACTTACGATTTTTTTGCTGCTTTTTGTTTTTTGGACACTAACCTTCTCCAGCTATATGTGGTTCTTCCTCAAACTGGTTCTGCAAAGCTGGAAGCCCACAATTGTGAAGCGTTTGTATGCAGTAGCATTAAAACTTTTTTTATTTGAACTAAGAGACCCAAACCTGTTCCAGGATGACAATGCACCTTTGCACAAAGCAAGCTCCATGAAGATATGGTTTACATGGGTTGGGTTGGAGTGGTAGATCTAAAGTGGCCTGCCATAGAGTGCTGACCTCAACCCTGTTAAAAAAAAATTGCACTTCAGGCGTCCTGACCTCACCTACATCAGAACCTGACTTTACTAACACATAGCTTAATGAGCACAAATCTTGAGAAGCACACTCCAAAATCTAGTGAAGCATCTTCCCAAAAGAGTGAAGGTTATTGTAACAGCAAATAGGAAATAATTGTGGAATAGGATGTTCAAAAAGCATATGAATCTTATAATCACATATAGCTAGAATAGTTGAATATCCCAATACTTTTGTTGAAGCTAGCTGATTGAAATAGCTAGCTAAATAGCTAGCCTAAATTTCATTCGTTAGCTGTCCAAATATCAAATTTGGAGATTTATTTTTGGATAAATTATGTTGCATAAAATACATGTTTACTAGCTACCGATCACAAAAATGCTTTTTGTCTGTTTATAGTTACCAGTGATGTTGTAATATGACTAGGTGACAAGTCCCAAAGATTCCCTCATTGTCGGAAATGTGTTGACGGGAGACCCCTTCCGTATAGACCGATCAGGCGTAACATTATGACCACCTGCCTAATATTGTTTTGGTCCCCCTTTTGCTGCGAAAACAGTCCAGACCTGTCGAGCATTAACAGCAATGAACTTCTTCAGCAATTTAAGCTACAGTAGCTTGTCTGCTGGATTGAACTACATGGGCCAACCTTTGCTCCCCACGTGCATCAATAAGCCATGGCCGCTACACTTGCCCATTTTTCCTGCTTCTAACACATCAACTTTGAAGACAAAATGTTCACTTGCTGCCTAATATACCCACCCACTAACAGATGTCATGATGAAGAGATCAGAATCAGTTTCTTTACCAAATATTGTTTGTCCCTGTTAATTATAAGTCCCTGTAAAGTTGTGAGTTGTTGCTATAGAAACATATTAAGGCAATCTCTCAATGCTGCTGCTATAGAAAATAAATCAGCTCTTACTGACCAAGTCGAGAGTCAAGTGTAAGAATTAAATGTAAACTTTTTTTTTCCTTAGTAAAATGCTCATGAATTTTTTCCTCTCTTTTTTTTTCTTTCTTTAGCACAACATGCCCTTCTGGAGGATCTCCAGTCATTCGGACCTCATGGCTCTTCATCACGCGCTGGATCTGGAGTACTTGTAGCACTGTGACGTCTTCACCTCTGCATTTTCTCCTCAGCACGGGCCGACCCTCAGAACGTTAACACACTTAAACGGAGGAAAAGAAATCAAAACGAACATCACCACGCGAATGGAAATCGGCCCGTACCTCGTCTTAACCCTGAATTCGTCTCGGCCCTCGGTGGAACGAGCGCTCGAACGGAAGGACTGCGATTTTTTTTACGACGCTGCGGGTTACTGTGAATTGACTCGGCTTCCTTTTCTGTGTAAAGAAAAAAAAGCCGTCCGAATGTTTTACAGATTTTTTTTTGTTCTTAAACTCTGCAAGGGTTCACACCTGTGAGGAAAGATCTACCGACGTCGCTTTTTTTCTCCGGCTCTCACCGAGACACATCTGAGCTTCAGAATAATTTCAACTCTTCTCGTTTCTCGAATCCACTACGCCGGATATCTTACGCTTCTAATTTATCTAAACCGGAGACTTTGTTCGAGATCCGCCAGCTTCCTGCGAGAGACTTCTAGCCCTGTTTTTTTCAAGTTGTTTCTCACCATGCAAATAGAGTACCTAGATTTCTGAGAAGACATTTATGGAGAAGGAGAAAAAAATGGATTTTCTAATAATTTAAGGAAAACAAACGACAGACTTTATCCTGCATTTGCTCAGACAATCAAACGTGTACAGAATATGGCGGGTTTTTTTGTTTTTCAGTTTTTTTTGCCGTGTGTATATTTTTAATCACTGGACTATTCCTTCTTGCTTTACTTTAGCTACAGTTCAGTGCTTTTTTTTCTTTCGTTCATGGAAGTACACTAAGGCAGGAGTGCACACACACACACACACACACACACACACCACACGCAGAAAATAAAGTGTGCAGGGCCTACAAGTGTTGCTTAATGTTAAAGATTTAAAAAAAACATTGTCATGACCAAAAGCATGGATGTCAAGTGTCAATGATTTCGTATTTTGTTTACGGATTTATTGATGATTAGTTTTTTTCCTCCCTCGCTGGTCAAAGTTTCTGTATTTATTCACAGAACCTCAGTAGCATTTTATCTGGAAAAAAATAATAATAATTACACATATTTATGGGATTACACACATCGCAATGTTCGAAGCGAATGTCAAGTTGTGAGGTGAGCGCGTGTACCTTGTGTGTACATAAAAAAAAAAAAAAAAGGCATTTAGGCCTCAAACCTACTCCACGATATTTCAAGGTTTTGTTATATTTTGTACTGGCACTAAAGCAGAAACTCTTGTACATTACGTGTAATTTTTTTGTATGAAGTAGTCTTTTTCATTTAGATTTTTTTTTTTTTTTTGGAAATGATGTCGCTGTAGAAATTCTTCATAGTGCTTAGTTAAATAAGACTGTGGACTTGGGAAACTTTAAAGCTCTAAAGACTGTAAGAAAGCCACTACACACACACACACACACACACACACACACACACACACACACACAAACACACACAATGACGCGAAGGGGTCAAGAACACACCCGCGTTACCGACTGTGAATTTCCTCAGCAGGAATTGAATCTTGTGTGTGAGTTTCTGACCGGTATCTGCTCCGTCGTCAGTGTTGCTTCATTCCTGCAGGTGAAGTGTTCTACTGCCCCTTCTTCCCTATCCCTCTCTACAACCTACCCCTTCCACTCCGGTCCCGATCGAAAATCTACACTTCTATCTAATATCAGCTCATTAAATCAACCCGTACACCCCCACCCAACCTTAATTGTATCCCACCCATCCTACCTCCATTCTACCGCTTTAACAATACCAAACCTAAATTTGCCCCATTTTCTCTTCCATATATATTCTGCCAGTTTCATCTACCCCTTTACCATGCCACACCATGATCGTCTCTATTACTGTCCTTCCACCTCAATTCTACCCTCCCCTCACATCAGTTCTAACTCTTTATCCTCCACCCCACCTTAATTCCACCCATTTAACACTACCCAACCCCAAATCTGCCCCATACACCCATCAAAAATCTGTCCATTTATTCTAGCTCTTCACCTTCTCCCAGCTCAATTCTACCAATTTACCCTCTACCCCTTTCTAATTCTATTTCTTTCACACTACTAAAACCTTAATCTGCCCCATTCCAAATATAATTTCTTTCCATTAAATCTACCCCTTCACCTCCATCCGATTTCAATTCTACCACTTTACCATCCACCCCATCTCAATTCTACCCCTTTAACACTACCAAAACCTAAATTTGCCTCATCCCCCATCTAAAATCTGTCCATTTAATCTACTCCTTTATCGCCATCCCACCTCAATCCTACCCTATTTACCCTCATCCCACCTCATTTCTCCCCTTTACCCTCCACCCAACCTCAATTCTGCCCCTTCAACACTACTAAAACCTAAATCAGCTCCATTCCTTCAATCTGTCTATTTAATCTATCCCTAAACCTCCATCCCACTTCAATTCTACCCCTTTACCCTCTATCCCACCTCAATTCTTCACCTTCACCCTCCACCCATACCCAATTCCACTCCTTTAACACCAACAAAACTCAAATCCAACGCTCCTTCCATGCCCCTGTTACACTTTGCCCATTTACTAATTTTCTTACCCCCTCCACCACCCACCAGGTAACACATATTGCTGCTAGTTCATGGTCATATTAGATGGGAGATGTTTTATACAGTAAGCTTTTTTATTATAATAAATATTGCAATCATAATGCAAACTGGAAAAACATTGACGTGGGCCTCGTCGTGATCACACAAATATCTGTTGTGTATGGAAAAAAAATGTACAGATGATTTTTTTTTGGACATTATTATTTGATTGTGTTTAAATTAATAAAAAAAACATTGATTTGTGAACTGGTACACACCCTCATGTCCTCTGTGTACACTTCTTTATTTGTGTGATGGATCACTTCTGGGATGTGAGATCTGAGAGCTGATGGGGTGTACTGTACATGTTTCTTACTAAACTGCATTTAGGAATTATTTAAAGAATAACACATAGCAGGAAAAGAGGAAGGCCAAGGAGGAGGTTCATGGATGTGGTGAGGGAAGACATGCCGGTAGTTGGTTTGAAAGAGGCAGATGTAGAGGACAGGGGGGTATGGAGACGGATGATCTGCTGTGGCGACCCCTAATGGGAGAAGCCGAAAGAAGAAGAAGAAGAAGAAGACATAGCGGGGTGTCAATTACTGTAAAGGTGGTAGGGTTGTCATGTGGCTGGACAAGAAAGCAGTGGTGGACAATAAAAGTGGTGCTCCAGGGGCGCTGTGTAATGGCTGACCTTGCACTCTGACCCCAGCTTCTGGGATATATAAAGAAAGAATTTCACTGTGCTGCAATGTACATTTGACAAGTATAAAGCACCTTTCTTTTTTATTCTTCTGTGTACTTCACTACATTTGAGGAAAATATACTATTCCTCCCTACTTAGGTGACTACATAACAGACATTGAATGAGAACTTGCAAGAATACAAGTGTAACCTCAACTGGAGTGTGTGTGAAAAAAGGGTTCTCTCAATGTATGTCTGTAACTAAAGAAACCTAAAGAAAAAGGTCTGCAGGAGAATAGAACATTGAGCTGCATCTTTTACATATGCATTATATAGAAAAATAGATTGTGGGCACCTGATCACAGGATATGTGAACACCAACTTTGGTCAGCTATAAGTCCAGATACAGCTGATGTTTAAAATAAGGCTGTGACCAATTAGATTTTTTCATGCTTTGGCATCATTAACTCAACTCCCCAATACACACTTTAGATGCAATATGTCTAAATGTGAGGCTGTGTTACAAAAAGTGTTGTGGATTCAAATTATTGAAATTGAAAAAAAAAAAACTGTCTGGCAGCGAAGCAAAAGAACATGGAAAAGCTACAGTAACATGGAGAATGGTGTTGAAAAAAAGTAGTCCTGCTAGCGAGCCACTATGAAGAGATTTATGACTCGCTGAAAAGATTTCTCGGCCAGTCATCCACCATTGTAGCTAAAACGGAAGTTTTTTGGTGCTATTTTTAAAACGTTTTTGTCCCACTGTAACTGGGCTGTGTACAGTACAGGTTGCACAATCAGCTTAATTTCTCATTTTTATACAAAGGAAATTTAGTTTAAGTTTCGTTCTTTTTCATTTTTTCAGAACAAAAAGTGCTCCAAAAATATTCTGACCGAGTGAAAAATAAAAGCTAAAAATTTGATTTCTTTTTAATAAAAGTAGTCTAAAGTTTTACCTGATTATATCACATCTCTCTATAATTTATTACTTATAGTGCACTATACATTTCTTTGATGAATACTTCTTTTAATACTGTTACATGCATTAGCAATTGCATTAACAAACCCCTTCCACATATGGTAAACAAATCTTTTTGTAGACTTTTCTAGCAGGGAAGAAATAATTACTCAATTAAACATTCATATAATCTTGTTTTTTTGGCTGTCATTGTTGCTGTTTAAAGCAATTGGTAGAAAGACAACCCTAATACATACAATGCAAGTCAAGTCGTAAAAGCTGGTTGTATACGGAGTAAAACAAAACATACACACTATATGAGCAACATGTATTGGAAAAACCCATGTCCAGTCATACCACAAATTTGCAGAAACACATTTGTATAGGACGTCTTTGGATGAGGTATATGAACCTTTCCTTTTACTTGAACTATGAGACCAAAACCTGTTCCAGCATGACAATGCCCCTGTGCACAAAGCATGCTCTGTGAAGCAATAGTTTACATGGATTGGAGTGAAAGATCTTGAATGACCTTCTTTAGAGCTCTGACCTCATCCCTATTGTAAACTTGTAGGATGAACTGGAACGCTGACTGCACCCCAGGCCTTCTCACATTACATCAATACTTGACTTTACTAACACCCAGTGTGTGAATGAGCACAAATCTCCACAAGCACATTTCAAAATGTAGTGGAACATCCTCCCAGATAATGTAGGAATGTTATAAAAGCAAATGGTTAGTAAATGTGGAATGGCACATTTAAAATGCACATATTGATTTTATAGTCAGGTGTCCACAAACTTTTGTCCATTTAGGGCACATTTAGGTTATAAAGAAAAAAAATGGTTAAAAAAACAGTCACACATTATTCAGCTCTCTCTTTTTCTGGATTTTGGAAACCTTTTGTTATTTTTAGGGAGGTTTTGAAAGCCAAAAATGCTGCTAATTGAAATTTCACTTTACACCATGGCCAAGTTTCTTTTGGGCAAAAACCCCTTGAGCTTCTTTGTGCATTTTCAAAAAAAAAAATGAAAAAGAACAGAAAAAAACCTTGAACCCCACGTTGCCCACGTTCGTTTAAATAACGCACAAGAAATATTTATGAGCCTGATTGTATTTATTTTATGAGGCGGTCATGGCGTCGACTGGAGGAGGAAGAAAGGGTTTTCCGGCAGCAGTGGAATTTTGTTTTGACCTTTTTCTCGTTCTTAAATAACATCAATTATATTTTTCGGATTTTGGTCTGCCAGGAGAAGCCGTTCAGACTGTTATCATTGGAATATAACAGAAAAGCGACCACGCAATTTCCTTTTCCATTTCCGAATTGCTGAAAGACAAATAGGCTGCATTCTGAATGTGTCCTCTTCCACTTTTCTGTAGTTGTAAAAGTAGTATTTCATTACAAATTTCAGTGAAGGTGATTGGATATGTGTTAGATGAAGTTTGTTTACCACTTTATGCCATTTTCTGCTGCATGCCAGATATACAGTATTGCAAGTGGTGTTTCTCAAAGTTCAGTAAATCACAATTCACTATATGACGTGGCAGCCATTTTGTTACTATTTGTGAACAACAGTGGACTGTAGAGAACTCCATTCTCTACATCCGTTCACTTGTTTATACACAAGGAACTTGCCACAGTGCCAACAGACTATTTCCCATAATGCAACATAGTGATAAAGATGGCGGATGGCAACAGAGGAACTATTGCTAATGTAACCAAAATAAACAGGAGTACATTTATACCACTTTAACTCTTGAGACAGTTTAATGACACTGACAGGAAACACTGTGAAAATGATCTGGATATAATGAATGTTCATATACTCGTTCAGTCTTGTTCATCTTTCCTTTAATAAACAAATAAAAAAATTGCATATTTTTTGCAACATGTGTGACAAATAAACAGTGAAAAATTTTTTTGTAATATTTCTGGGAAGAAATTATTTGTGTCAATGTTGTGCATACTGAGAGGCTTTTTTTGCTGGCCACAGTTGTAAAGAGAGGGTTTTTCTTTGCCATTTTGACCGTTCTCTTCTTTTCAACAAGGCGTTTCTTCCCACAATACTGTTCCTTACTGGGTTTTTTTTTTCAATATTACCATGCCATGCACTATATAGGGATTAGAGAATGAATGAACAAGTGAGCGATTTTTGACATCCCTTAGTTAGTAGTCAGGGCATTGATCAGGGAGTCTAACAATTAAAAAGCTGTCTTAATTGAAAATGTATTCAAATGTATTCTAATGGAAACCAAGGCAAACAATATCACATTAAATCTTGATTAATTGAATAGACATGGAACTTGCAATAACTATAGCTTAAATATTTTAGCTTCAAGTCTAGGTAATATTTTGACTGTAGCACTCTTGTTCTCTCAGCTATGCTAGTATATTTAGTGTAAGTGTAAATGACCATTAGGACCCCATCCTGATCTCAGACACTGCGATCCATTTAATAGTACACCTGTACTGTACATTATTAATTTTGTTTGCACTTGTTTAGTTCCTTGTAATCTGAACTACCATGTTACTTCTCTTATACCTTATTCTCTACCTTGCCTCTTTTCTACGTGATCTCTTTATAGTCACCTAATGGTCACTGTACATTTTGAATTCAATTTAATTCACTTCATTTATACAGTGCTTTTAACAATGGACATTCTCCAAAAGCAGCTTTACAGAATTAAAAAATATAACTTTTACATTAATAAATTAGTCCATATAAATTCATCCCTTTTATGTTTATCCCCAATGAGCGAGCAAGTGGTAACAGTAACAAGGAAAAACTCCCTGAGATGTTATTTTGAAGAAATGTTGAGAGGAACCAGACTCAAAAGGGAACCCATCCTCATCTGGGTGACACCGAATGCCCAATCATTATAGTTTCATCAATGCTGAGGTTATCAACTGTTCACTGATGGACACCTGAATGCAAAAACTGTTTAAGGCATATAGTGCAAGACTGTTATATAATATTTTACCTCGTTTCTGTGAACGATGCGTCTCTATATTTGCACACTGTCTTTTACAATGAGCAGATCTCTACACACTACCTATATATGCTGTCTTACTGCATTTCATTAGCGCAATAAAGCCTTTCAAAGCTATCTGTGTTTTTTTGAAGAAATTCCAAGGCCAGAATCAGTGAACGAATTCAAAGAAATATTTTTGGTTATGTAAATAATTTTGAGTCACTGGGAAGAATTGAAATGACCTCTGTTAAAAATAAGATTCTATATTTCTCATCATTGCGGTACATCGTTATCCTTGAATCAAGGTCTCGGGGTGTTAAATGTTTGCCTTTGATCTACAGTATGTGGTCTCTGTGGGCCTTCTGCCAGGACCACTGTGAACCAAATAGACCACAGTTCCTGCCCAGAAAGCCACCATAAGAAATCAGACAGCAGTTTTAATTTCAGTCTTTTTAAATGTAATAGGTTTTTAAAAAAAATGTTAAGGCATTTTGCCAGTGTCTGTTATAGATCAAATCAGATTATTCTGTAGAAATGTCCACTGATCACTACAGTCCAGACTGTGTCTCGTTTCCTGATGTCTTTATACAATATGTCCTTGCATGTGTTACACAGCACTCTATCCTACACACTCATACCCTACTCCTACTCAGCTGTCCAGGTTTTTGACCTTTCACCGGCCTGTTTGGTCTATGATTATGGATTTGCCTCTGTGTTAACCCTGTCTGCCTGTGGGTTTGATCAACCTGCCATACACTCACCCTCTGTCTGTGGCCCATGAAAGAGAAACGTGAAATAAAAGAACGGCTAGGTGATTTAGTGTTCAGGTCCAGACAGCGATTTCATGCGGATTTGTACAGCACTGAAGATTATATTACTCACATATCACAAAGTCCACAACCTGCCCAAGTTACTTTACAGCTTGAGCGACTATTAATAGGACCGCGCCCCCTTTAAGAATAAGAATTAATAATGCTATATTTTCTCTATTGGAAGCGAATAATGATTTGTTCCTTATACCATCTCAGGGAGATTTTCCTGGCCAACCTTATCTCTGGCTTTCTCATTATGACTTTCATATTTCGAATAAAAAATGTTTTATTTAAACGCTTTATACAACTAAAATGGAATAGCACTATTTCTGGACAGACTCTAAAAATCATTATATGCCTCAGTATTCTGTTAGTGGGTGGGATATAATAGGCAGCAAGTAAACATTTCGCCGTCGAAGTTGATGTGTTAGAAGCAGGGAAAATGGGGAAGCGTAAGGATTTGAATGAATTTGAAAAGGGCCAAATTGTGATCGGAAATGGAAATATCGTTTTTAGTCCAGTTTCACTTAAAACAGCTTATTTTAACCAGAACCGAACAGAAGGCTTAATTTGTGTAGGTCGTGGAAGTTTAACGCTCGCACTGAGAGACTCCTGCAGTTTAACTTCTCTATTTACAGCTTGTGATGATTCTGACTCTAAGTCCATTAATATATCGTATTATACCCCATACATCTTCAGGAATACACTAAAGTTTATGGTGTGGATTTATGACTTCTTTGTTAAACCTGTTAAAGGCGTGAAAGCGTATAAAGTTTATCTGCCAAACTGAAACGGGAAATTTGAACTGGATTGGCCTAAAGGTGTGATGAGATACCTCTTTCTTCTCAATGCACAGCTGAGAGAATCAAAACACATTGACGTGAAGCATCTTCACATCTCTGTAAAATTAATCTATGGATATAATGCGAGCAATTCCTGAATTTATGAATGTATTTCAAGGGGAAAAATTCATAAACATTGGCACCTCACAGGCGCTTTTTGGATTAGCCTGTTGAAACTTGATGATTTGCTTGTGCTCACACACAACGTGTAGCATTAAAAATCTAGAAGTTTCCCTTGGGTTGCTGCGACAAAATTGAAAGCCATTTGTCTTGAAACGCAAAGTGAAAACTGTGTTGCTCTGTTGGCCGGTTATCAAATCAGTAATGTATCACATTATCGCACCTCTAGGTTTGATCAGCTGTACACTCTTAAGCAGAAACCCAGGATACGGAGCCCAAGTGATTTCTTTTCTTCTGGACCTTATTTCCAAACCCTTCTGCTGTGTAAACACGAAATGAGAATTTTACAACAGGAGCTCGACAGTCGACGTCGTTAATAATGGCAGTTATTACTCAAAAGTCGGAGAGAGGGCGAAATGGATCGACTTTCCGTGTTTTTTCTATTCTTCCGCAAAAAACCTCCACCTGCGTTCGCGGTCATACGGCGTACTCAGAGCAGTGAGTGGCAGCGAGTTATATGTTATATAGTCATCCAGGGTCTTTTTTTGGCAGCGCAAAGCTTAGGAGACGTGATTTTTCTGCTCCCCGTGGGACTTCATTTGAGTTCGGACCTCCCTGCATGGTGTTAATTGGTCTGAATTTCTCCCGTTATGACTCGTTAAGGCTTTGCTCAGCTGGCCCCGGTTCCAGCCTTTCCACCAGTTTTAATAAACATAGTTTTAAATACATCGTCCGGTTAATAAAACAGCGCTCTGGCCCACCTCGGCTTGTTTCTATGCAATGAGTCAAGTCTTTTTCCTTTCCCTGTTTCACTTTGGCTTCTTTTTTACTGAGGTGGACCCCTATGTGATCTAAAAGCATGAACAGACTGTCTTTCCCTGTCTTTATTCTGTTTTATCACCTTATTCTTTTTTTATTTGAGTATTACTAAGCATCAAGTCAAGCTTTATGGGAGCTGGCCAGATCCTGTCGACTGATATGTCTGGGAAGGATGTAGTCAGACCGGACAGCCAGATGACAGACTCCCCTTACTCACTCCAAAGTAGTGCACACTTCAATAGGATGATATGTTTCCCATGCCCTTGCAGCGGAGTGGGTGAAGCACACCTGTCCCACATCGCCGTGTTATTATCTCTAAAATCAGCCATGCTGTCAGAGTCTATAGACTCGTAAGTTTATTTTCATAAGAATTCTCTCTCTCTCTCTCTCTCTCTCTCTCTCTCTCTCTCTCTCTCTCTTTTCCCCCCTTTTCTCTCGCTCTCTCCCTCACTCTGTCTGTCTCTCTGTCTGCATCTCTTTTTGTGGAATGTTAATGTCCCATTCCAGTTGGATGGAAATGGAAATGGTCTTCCAAAAAAAAAAAAAAAAGAACCTGTATTTGAGCTCCTAGCTGACTTCTCCCACCCCCGTTGTTCCCCTTCCCCCCAGCCAGGGGATTACAAAGGCTTTAAACTAGCGGATGGAGAAAAGAAAGGTGGTAAGTGACATTTCTGGTCTGGGAATATAGCATTCAGCAGCGTGGAGAGCTGCCAGAAACGCTAAAAAGACTTCGGTAGAGTGTACACAAACGCAGTGTTGTGATGTGGGGCTGAAGTACGAGTGAAAAAGGTAAAGGGGTAGGTGTGTGGGGTGGGGTTGCGTGCAGCGGTGCTGGACGGGCAGATCTGTTGACCATCAGCGGACTCGTTTCATCTAGCCCTGCTTCTCCGACGAGGTGAACGGAGGCTTTGTGTACCTGCGCCACGACAGGAGCTGGGAATGAAACGAAGCCGGAAACCACAATCCTACTTTTCCCCCTCCTTTTCTCTTTCTCTTTCCTCCCTCAGTCCCTCCATCCCTCCATCCTTCTCTCCCCAAGGCACTGAAATACAGTGTGTACAGTTTGGCATTCAGCACTCAGGTTGAGAAGAACAGGAAGCTGGCTAGAGTCACTGCCAGGTCGGAGGTCACAGGGGACAAAGGGACACAGAATACCAGCAATGCATATTTAATCGCTTTAGGCAACGGGGAGTGTGCGACATGTGCAGTGTCAGTCTATAATTCATACAAGTCATTAGTTTGGAAACGCTATAACTTACTCTTGACGCTTTATGGCAGTCGAATGACTTATTCATTGATATGGTTATTTTCCACTTGAGGCAATTAGAGCTAATGGTACATATTATTTTTATTTATTGTTAGTGATTTATCCCTGGTTATTAAAAAAAAAATTCAAAGTACAGATGGAAGCTAGTCATTTTTCCTGAACCTGTTAGTTTAATTTTTTGGGATGTTGATTATTAGGAATTTATTCAATTTGAAATACAAATATTCTTTTCTGAAACATTCATTACATTAAAAAATTGTAGCAGTGCACACTATATGGACAAAAGCTTTTGAACATCACATTCCACATTTAGTCCCCATTTGCTCATTTAACATCCTTCACTCTTCTGGGAAGATGTTACACTAAATTTTGGATTGTGCTTGTGAAGGTTTTTGCTCATTTTCACACAAGGGTGTTAGTAATCAGCGTTCACATTCATCCCAAAGGTGTTCAATAGAGTTGAGGTCAGAGCTCTAGAACAGGTTAGATCTTTCACTTCATGCCAGTGGAACATTTATATCTAATGGGGCATTTTTTGTGTATTCATTTAGCATGTTTGGAGGAATCTTGAGTCCAAGGTTTGAGCTTTCCTGACACACACCTTATAACTCTTCTATTTTTTTCGGTTGCATGACATAAATAATAGTAATTAATAAATAGAGTAATAAAACACTTAATGATTTATACTTATTAGAATTAAATAAGTATTGCTTGTTTTCATTTTTTATCCCTTATTTCGATTTTGAATTTTAATGACTTTATTAACTGATCATTCATAACTTTATGAGCCCCTGTTTAATATTGTGTTTTTCCCCCTTTTGCTGCCAAAGCAGTCCTGACCTGCTAAGCATTAACAGCATTAACTTCTTCAGCAGTTTGAGCTACAGGAGCTCGTCTGTTGGCTCGGACCACACGGGTCAGCCTTCTCTCCCCACGTGCATGAATGAGCCTAGGCCGCCCATGACCCTGTTCACCACTGTTCTTTCCTTGGACCACGTTTGATAGATACTGACCACTGCAGACCAGAACATCCCACAAGAGCTGCAGTTTTGGACATGTTCTAACCCAGTTGTCCAGTCATCACAATTTGGCCTTTGTCAAACTTGCTCAAATCCATTCACTTGCCCATTTTTCCTGCTTCTAACACATCAACTTTGAGGACAAAATGTTCACTTGCTGCCTAATATATCCTGCCCAATAACAGGTGCCATGATGAGATTATAATCAGTGTTATTCACTTCACCGGTCATAATGTTATAATTTCGTAATGTTATGCTTGGTCGGTGTATGACTGCTTTAAGGACGAAAAGAACAAGATATAAAGTAAAAGATAAAAAATCTGTATGTACCCTAAAGTTTGCCCCTCAACTAACCCCACCCTTTTCCCTAATCAGACAGGACAAGACATGACACACATATAATGCACACACACACAAACAAAGGAATCTTCAGTCTGTCATTGACTTGGAAAAATGAAAAATCCCAGTCCTCCTATTTCTACATGGAATGAGAATGTCAAGCTGCCATCCAGCCATCCAACATCTGACAGGATGACAAGAAAAGAGAGAGAGGGGGTTAAGCAAGAAAGAAAGAGAGAGAGCCAATGCAGGAAATTAAGAAATAGGATCACACCAAACTATGCATCATCAATCTCCTCAACTCACCTCTTCACACACGAGCAGAAAAGGAAGCAAAGCTCATAAACATGTCTTAACATGCCGGTGATATTTCTCACCGTATGAGATTATGTATGTAATGCCTGCAATAGAGTTCTGACCTTAACCCTATTGAACACCTTTGGGATGAATTGGAACACACCTTCCTCACCCTACTTCAGTACCTGACTTAACTAACACCTTGTAGGTGTAAGCACAAATCTAAACAAGCACACTCCAAAATCTAGTGGAACATCTTTCTAGAAGTGTTCACTGGATCCAAAAGAAGAATGGGAAAGGATCACTGGTACTTTAGGTGCATGTGTAGCTTAACATTGAAAAAGGGTCCAAAAAAGGAGGAAGAAAAACATGGATTATAAGTATCTTTATTGTCATGTAATGAATAAGGACATTGTACAATGTGACCAGAGTGTAAGTAAGGACTCTAGTAAGATTACCAATGACAGTATAACTAAAAGAGAGAGCCAGAAGGTAACAGAAATGAAGGAAACACATTGAAAATATAAATTCTTTTAAAGTGCCTTTATTGCTCAGGTTTACACTTAAAAGGACAGCATGGTCCCCTGTATGTTTTTTTCTTTCCGAAACTATAAATGAAATTGTATCAGATTGCAATGATATCTGTGTAATTTCTGTTATATCCACATATCAGTTCCGTCTTTCAGCACTCTAAAGAGTCACCTAACAAACTTCGCTCGAGCTAACCGAATGATGGAACTAAAAATGGCTTTGGGCAAGTTGTCCGTCTTGATGATAAAACAATATCGCAGTGAGGACTGTGAACAGATGATCGTGTTTCACAGTGTGAAATAAAATGCACCACGAGTCCCTCACTGGCTGTTATCACTTCACTTTGCTTCCCATTTGCATGAAGCTTTATTGCGTCAGCTCTGGCCTCTTCACTTTGCCTACAGCTTTGTCGAAAAGTAATATTTGGATGAACCAGGGTGGAAAAAACATGCTGTTTTAAAGGCAGCACTAACTTTCTACTAAAGAAAGTGTTATTGGAAAAGTCTAAACAAGCTGGTGTGATGAAGATTTATGAGACCTGCCCAAGGTTGGTTATTTTCATATATAAAACCATATTCTGGCATGTATATTAATAATTCCTCTTATACCACAGCAATTTGGCAAATTGTATTAATTAACTTCACTTTCATTTGTATAGTGCTTTGTACAATGAACATTGTCTCATAACAGCTTTGCAGGATTAAAAATGGTTATGCATTGGCGATTGTGGCAAGTTAAAACTTGTATGAGGGGATGGTGTGAGGAAGAAACTGAGAGGAACCTGACTCAAAATGGAACCCATTTTCATCCATGTGTCACTGAATGTCTAATAAAAAAGTTACTTCTTATTATTACTGATCTTAAAGTAGATATAAAAGAGTTATTAACATAAAGAGTTTTCATTTCTGCAAAGCACTGACACTGAAGACTCCTTCCGTAATGCTACATAAATGTCTTTTTGCAGAAGATGTTGCCATAACAACAATGATCTATTTTTCTTTTTCAAATAACAGCATGCACAATTATTATTAGAATTATTAATAAGCTATTTACAAGTACCTCTAGGCCTGATATTTGCTTTTCCTTAACTGAAAACTAATCACCTCCTAGCCAATCAGATCTGAGAATTCATCAGCACTGAACTACTATATAGTTTGACATATAGTTTAGAGACATTTAAATTGTATTACTCTCCACGGAAACATTTTTCATATCACGTAAGTACAGCATACACGTGTTTTTGTCTTTTTCACTTTGATTTAAAACTTGTTGTGAGTAATGCCACTGTAAATCTCAAGCCCTTTCAAAACACCAGCCTTGGCCATATACACACACACACACACACACACACACACATGCATGTGTGTATATATATAGTAAACAGGATGATGCAATCAGGAAAAGCTCCGTGAACGCGGA
>JAAIIK010000029.1:377431-392322 GCA_014706435.1 Silurus glanis | reverse complement strand
ATAGATAGATAGATAGATAGATAGATAGATAGATAGATAGATAGATATTAAATTAACTTTACTGTTTTTTGTCTCTCTTTCTCTCTCTCTCTCTCTATCTCTCTCTCTCTCTCTCTCTCTCACACACACATACACACACACACACACACACACACACACACACACACACGCACACACGCACACACACGCACACATGCACACATGCACACATGCACACACGCACACACGCACACACACACAGCCTATACCACTCCAGCTGGCACTGCAGCCTGGCATGACAGAATGTGACAGAGAATCCGGAGGCTAGGGACTCGGGGAATCCCGTAACAATAACACACTGGCCCAGATGAAATAAAGGCCCGGATTAAATCAGAGCCACCACCCACCTGCCAATACAACATTATATGAAATTTATATGTTTAACTATTGTGTGTAACAGTGTGATGAATTCACAATCCAATCCAATAGAGCAGGTTTCCATCCAGCATGATATCAGTTTACAGTGTTTCAATCTGGCGACATTAAATGTGATATACATCTAAGATAAAAATTTACGTAAAACATAAAATACTGCAAATCAGGTACTAGGTGAGAAACATTTTTACAAACACAGATTTCTAAGATTTTTACAATCCTAAAAATAAATCAACTTCTTTTTGCGGATCATCTTTATGACCCTATGATGAAACAATTCAATCCAGGTGGGAGTGGTTTCTCTCAAGATGACCCCGCCCCATTCACAGGACATAAGGGTTCACTTAAAAGGTTTGATGAGGATAAAATAAAATAAAATCATATGCCATGGGTTTTATTTCCTACCTGCAATTATTTCACATTTACAACACATCCACAGGTGACAAAACTAGAAGCAGCATTAATATTGCACTCAACGAAAAACTTACAACTTGTAATTCCCTGTGTAAATTTGTTTCATAGTCTTTATATAGGTTTGTGTATACCATGTACCAGTGTGTTTTACCCTGATATGCCTCACCATAATATAAGTAAATATAAAGATACATGGTACATATGGTCAAGTGCAGACCCTTTTATAATATGATCAGCTAAACCTCTCTAAATATTTTGCAGCAGAACTACTGGGTTCACACATTTACTCAGAAAGGGGAAAAAAGGAGACAAATGTGACTCTGGCTACACTCTGTATTTCTCCATCTGGAGAACTTTTGCAAAATTAAATTAGTTTACTGTGAAGATCCTATCTTTAGATTTATCCTTTTTACCATTTGCATCTAAATGAAGCATTAGTCTGGTCTGGTGTAAAAGACATCATTGGGTAATTTGTTGCTAGCACTACTCTGTATGAACTGTGGCTAGTTTGCTGATACCACAACTGAGTATTGTTTGGTTACTAATTTGCTGCTAATGCTACTCTGTAGGTTTGCTGGCTAGTTTGTTGCTCATGCTACTCGGTATGGTCTGCTGTTGTTGTTGTTGTTGTTGTACTATATTTTCTGCTTAAAGCAGTGCAAAAATAAACCAGACAAAACCTCCATCTAGTACAAACCCAAATAAATCTCTCTTTAGTCAGAATTCACACTCAGCCCCAGTGCCAACAAATCGACGTGCCTGCTTACCGTATCAACAACGCAACAATAAGTTATAACTATATTACTTGCATTTGTTTTAGCTCACTCAACATACAGATTGTTGCTAATTCAAATGTAGCATAAGCAAGGGTGATTACAGTTTTGTTCATAATTGTCAAATATAAGTATAAGAAGTCAACCATTTAATGCAATTACCAGGGACATGTGCAAAGATTTCACTTTAAACTCCTTACTGCAAACCCTTTGACATATTGTGCAATGTTTTTTGGGGGATCTTTAGAAAGCAGACAGCTTTTATCCTTTCATCATAATTTGAGACTCGTATGGGAAATTACAGAGCACCTTAAAAAAAGGAATATCAGAAGCTTCACTGATGTAGCATGAAAGGATTCAAACCTGTGATTAGCAATGAGCTATCAGGCTCTTTTCTTTTAAATAGCATTTCCCTCATTTCTGCTTCGGCATGATTACCGTGCCTGTAAATGACACAATTCAGGAAGCGAATGCATCTTTTCATGTTTAAATTACCCACCCAGACGCAGGCAGCCCCATCATGAGCTAAATGGTAAACGCCAGAGCCGCTGTGCGCCGCGTCCGAGTCGTCTAAACTGAGGTTTGTTGAGATTTACGATGATTACGACGATGGTTTGTGTCATATTGCAGTAATCAGACAGAGGAAAAGCTTTTGAGTGTCAGGACGGCGCGGTGATTTCTGGATGATTTTAGCCAGAACACTCGTGCTTCGGTGGCCAAACGTGCTCTGCAAACAGCATACAATCAAAAGGACTAGCTCCTAAACCAATCACACTCAAGGTTTTATTGTTTAGACAGAGAGGCCTGGGGGTCAAGGTTCGCTTCCAGAGTTATTTTTGCAATCACTGTCCTCTAAATACTTGCTTAATTTTATTTAGTTTTAATGATAATTGTCTGGCTGCATATGATGATCCTTGCTTCATCACAATATTTGTTTACAGCATCTTGTTTTCAAAGAATTCAATGTTAAAGTCTATAGAATACTTCAGCCAGAGATGGAAAGTAACGAAAAGTACTGGTATCAATGCTTTACTTCACTATTTATTTTTCGGACAACTTTTTACTTTCACTCATTAACTGTATTACACAAATATTTGTACTTTCTACTTCTTACATTTTCAAACCAGGCTTGTTACTTCAGTTTAAACATGATCAATATTTTTCTTCTCATTGCGCTCCATTTTCAACCTATTTCTTGACATTGCGCAGCTTTTTCAACCTTTCAATGATGTATCATTTCCTGGCTATTATGCACCACAGACATAGGCTAGCCTACGAAGCTAACAACAAGCAAGGCAGAAGGCAACAATAAGTATGCGGCTAACGTGGATGAGGCAGAGGGAGTCAGCGATGTAAACATGACTGAGAACAGAGACATTCCTGATCACCTGATCATCATCATCTTTTCTCTGCTTGTGTTCTATATGGTGGTTGTTCAGTCTGGATACATGCATTAGATAAAATAATTTTAACTTCTTTTGTATTAAGATCCAGTTACCAGCGTGACACTAAAATAGGCAGGCTACTTTTTACTTAAGTACATGTCATAGCCCATACTTTAACTTGAATGAAAAAGTGCAGTCAGTACTTTTACCAGAGTTTTTAAAACATGAGTATCTGCACTTCTACTTGAGTGAAGGACTTTTGCCATCTCTGACTTAATACTTAATACACTCAATAACATGAAAGTTCTGCTTTTGCTTTTCAGGGAGACATGAATATTGTCGAATATTGTATATGTTGTGTCTGAGGACCATTGTTAGGTTTCAGTAGTTTTTATCAGAACAATATAGAAACACTGACCACTTATGTTTTTTCTTACTTAAAAATGTTTGTCTATTTATTTATTTATTTATTTGAATTTCAAAGCACATGGAATGCAGAATCTTGAAAAGGTTATTATTGTGACCTATTTGCTATACCACTAGAGATAAAGAAATCTTAGCTTACTGGAAGTGCTAAAAATCAATTAAATCTATATGTCTCTTCACATTCAGGAAGGGATGGAAAACGTGATTCAAGGGAATCTATGTGTCTAGGAAAAGAGTATAGGAAATATATGCTTACTATAAGAAATTCAAAGGGTTAAAGATATAAAAAGAGTTGGGGAAATATAGGCTTTCCTAAAACAATGTTCTAAAAAATTTAAATGTGGAGGAAATCCAGACTTTCCAGACCTAATGAAAAAAAGAGCTGAAGGCGGGATCTGAATTTAGGATGCTATGTATTTATTGACAGCTAGACTGATAAAAAGAGGTTGCATGGAAAGCATGAAAATGTAGAGGATAAAGAACTGTTAGTTCTTGGAAGTGACAAAAATCTAGGTCTAGGAAATCTTGGCATTCAGGAAGTGATGGAAAGCCAGATTTCAGAGAGTGTCTAGGAATAGAGTATAAGAAAAATAGATGCTTCCTAGGGTCAAGAGATTCAAGCGGTTAGTAATATCAAAATTATTGGGAAAATATATGTTTTCTGAAAACAATGGTCTAGAAAACCATGATGTTGAGGAAATCCAGACTTTCTGGACTTAATGGAAAAAAGAACTGAAGGCTGGATTTGATGAACATGCTGAAAGTCAAGAGACCCTACAAAACCAGGCTTCCTGGAAGTACTACTAAATGTGAATGGCTACGGAATGTCAGAGTTAAAGACATCTTAATGTTTAGGGGATAGAAAATCTAGCAACACTGAAAGTGTTGGATAAAAGGTTTTTGGAAATTTAGGATGCTACGTGCTTATGGGAAGACTGAAAAATGGTGTTTGCATGGAAAGTATGAAAATGTAAAGGTTTAAAAAGTTTTCTGGAAGTGATCTAATAAAGGTTTAGAGAAGCTAGACTTGAATGAATGATAAAGGTCTGGGACATGTAGCTTTCCAGGGAATTCAAGCGACTAGTTAATGTAAGTTAATGTAAGCTTATCTAGGCTAGATCTAACTAGTCTAGATCTCAACTAGAGCTCCAGGAAATGTAGTGGTCTACAAACTCTAAGGGTCTAAACCGTGCAGATTTTCTTACATTTATAGATTATTTATAGATACAGTATCTATGATCAAGAAATGTAGGTTTCTAGAAACAGGTTTGATATAATGAGCTACAATTGCCACAAACAGTTATGCACTCAAGTCTCCATCAGTGAACATTGATATCTTTAACATTGAAGGAACTGCATGAATATTTGGAGCCACGCAGCAAAGGATGGCTTCCGTTTAGAGTCTGGCTTTACTCAAGGATTCTACTTTATATTGTTTTACTTTGTCAAACAAATTATTTGTGTTTTTTAACATTCATGAAATGATGGACAAACATGGACATCGATATTTTAGTGACTAGGTCTAGCAGTCTAGGGCAATTCAGGGTCTATTATAAATCTTCGCTTTTTAACTATTGTAAAGCTTTATTATATACATACAGTAGAAGTGGTCCGGCGTAGCTGTAAGTAATAAACTGGTAACTCAGTGTACACTTTTGATTTCACCTGAAAGATTTTTACGAGTCCTGCAATATTTATATGTTTATGATCATAATTTCCATCTGGAGCAATCAGCCGCACTCAGAAAGAAGAAAAAAAAAGTGGATTGATGTAGGTTGAGCTCAACTTGTGTTTCATGATTGGAGACTGTTTCTGATTATGTGCTGCTCAGGGAGAGAGGAAAAAAAACACGTTTTGCTTTGCTCTGTGGCCTTGTTGCTGTGCTACCCTTCAAAATTCCCCAGTTTTCCACTGTCATTTCAACGTGGCACACACACACACACACACACACACACACACACACACACACACACACACACACACACACACACACAAGCATATGCACAATATATGCCAGCTGAGACAGTTTACACATGCCCTCCAGCAAAGTGTGCCTAAATCTAATATTCGTCCATGCGTGGAGTGCAGTAAACAGCAAAAATGGATAATCGTGTATTGCGTGTGATGGCTTTGGGCATTAAAGAAGCAAACCTGCACATATTCTGTACATTTTCTGGATTTTGTGTCGCAGATGAGTGCTATTTATATGTCTAAAAGTCACTTTAGGGCTGAATTCTTGGTGTTCTCCAAGATGGAGTTTCTGTAAGAATTGTGACATTTTATGGTTTTAGAGATGGACTGGGTTCAGTTAAAGAGAGGGGGGGGGTGGATTGTGGGGGCTTTTACTGCTTTTCCTCACTTTCCTTGCATGCAAACTGTTATACCACCAATGTCATCCCACCAGTAATGATGTACACAGACTGGGTTAATGCTATTGTAGTAAAAAGAGATTGAAAGTGCATCTGAGGGCAATTAGCACTCTATTACAAAAGTAGTACTGTATAGTACAATATATCATAGGATAGTTAAGCATTTTAGAGTGCAGTAAAGTAGATTTATTTTTACTGTATCTATTATATGCTCAGTATAGTAAAGAAAGTGTGTACTGTGTGAACGTTCATATGCTAATATACTATCTGCACATATATAATCTGCAAATATACTTAGGATAGTATAATATAGTATGCATTAATACAATAAAAACAGTATTGCAGTGTTAAATGCATGACATTCAGTATCTTACAGTAATATATGTTGTATGATCTACTATATAGCAATACTATAATGTAATGTAATATATAATGCTGTAAATGTAAATGTACTGATTAATATATAATATATTATAGTATTGACTGTCGAAAAAATACCTATTTCTCTGAAAACCTTGCATGCTGTATTAGGTGTTCTAAAAAGTTACTACTACTTTACTTATACACAATATAGTATTGTATAGTATAGTGTGTATGTAGAAATTGTTATATCCTACCTATAGTATATGGACAAAGTATTGGGACACCTGACTTTCCCAAGCCATATGGACTTCTTCACCAAACTGTTACCTCAAAGTTGGAGACACACTATTGTATAGAAAGTCTTTGAATGTAGTAGCATTAAACTTTCGCTTCACATTTCCATTAAGTCCACATTGCCCCTGTGCACATAGTGAGCTCTTTGAAGATATGATTAAAATACACTGGTGTGGAAGATTTTAGGAAAAAGTAGGAAAACGCTGGTATGTGTTTTAGAGAGTTAGTCATAAAGTTCATCTACAATGATGTTTAGTATTAAAACACAAATATTAAGTCCAGAAACACACACACACACACACAAACACACACACACACACACACACATGTAAGCATGTTGGTGTAACTTCATATCTAATGCCCATGTCGCTGAAAGTCATAACGTGGTGTTGCGTGTGTGGTGTGTGAGTCAGACCAGAAATGCGGTTCGGTTTGTTTTTCTCCGTAAGGCCTCAGAGGTCTCCTGGGTCTACAGGAATGATATTGATGGCGTGGAGGATGAAAGGGTGGAGGGATGAAAGGAAAGCCATGCTCCCTGAAGGTGGAGGTGCAGACGGCAGGGCGACGGGTCTGCAAAGGAAGCGGAGCTGTTCCCCTGATGATTCGCTTTTCCTGCAAAAATAAAGAAATCGTTAGGAAGATGACAGCGCCTCAGAGAGAGGGAGTGCTCGTACAGTGCAAAGTACACACACACACACACTCACACACACACACACACACACACACACACACACACACACACGTACACACACTCCTCTCTTCTGTCTCTATCCCATCATCATTTTTTCCTCTGTCTGTCAATCTCAGTCTCTCAGTCTGCCTTTATTCCCCCCCCCCCCTCTCTCTCTCTCTCTCTCTCTCTCTCTCTCTCTCTCTCTCTCTCTCTCTCTCTCTCTCTCTCTCTCTCCATCTGCTTGTCTCTCCTTTTACTTTTTTCTAGCACTTTCCATCTCTCTGTCTCTATTTATCTCCATCTTTACCACTTTGTCCCTTTTTACGAATTTCTTTTTTTCCTTTAACTCTTTCTATGATTCTTGTTTTCTGTCTCTCACCTACAACATGCTCTGTCACTCATTCTTTACATCTTTTTTGACATCTGAAACCCAGAATCATTACGTAAATAATTGTGGGGCCTCAGGGTGGCCGACCCCTAAAGATTGTGGGATTCTGTGTTTTTTTCCTGTCAGCCGCCATCCAGTTGAGCACAAATCATCTTTCCATCCAGCCAGACGAGACAAAGATGGAAAGATGGTGCGCTTTTTAACAGCCTCAAATTAGATTTTGAGTTTAGTGAACTCCTGTAGTGTTCGCTACTTAGCAATTACCTCAGGCTGGCTCTTTACATTTTACAACAATGCAGTTAGATTTCTGCTATATAACCATAGTTTATCGCTAGAACCACAACTACTATGGACTTTTCTTTGACTTAAAATTGTTCTCCATCAGTGAAAATTACTATGCTATTGAGCAGCAACCAGGCACATATCACTTTCCATAAATAACCAAAATGTATAACTCTGCCTGGATTGCACTGGCTTTTCAGTATACACTTTGACAGAAATGCTTAGTCTTGCTGTGTGACAGTGAATCTGAACTGAATCAAGCTGAAGTTCAGGTCCCAGGAGCAGCAAATTGCACTTTGGCACCTTTTAGATTGGTTACGTTAAGAATATAAAGTTTTATATTCTGCAGAATAAAGTACAGTACAGAACAGTCCAGTGTAGCATGGTATAGTATAGTATAGTGAACTACAGGAGCCACGTTATGACTTTCAATGAACTACAGGAGCTCGTCTGTTGGATCCGACCACACGGCCAGCCAGTGAGTCATCAATGAGTCAATGAGTGAAGTGCATTAATGAGCCTTGGCCGTCCATGACTTAGTTGCTGGTTCAACACTGTTCCTTCCTTTGGATGACTTGGATGGTAGATACTGACCACTGCAGACTGGGAACAGCCAGCAATAAATGCAGTTTTGAAGATGCTCTGACCCAGTCGTCTAGCCATCACAATTTGGGCCTTGTCAAACCTACTCAAATCCTTAAGCTTGCCATTTTTTTTTTTTTGTGCCATGATGAAGAGATAATCAGTGTTATTTACTTCGGCGGTCATAATGTTATAATGTATAGTATAGGTTCAAGGTTAGTATAATATAAAACTAAACTTCTGAAGTGCATTATTTTCATATAACAGCATGGTTCTAGAATGTGTTATTCTACTAACATACATATCATAGCGATTTATTTACAACTTTACATGTATTAATGTATAAAATGTTGAGGTTTATCAGTTTATAGCTAGGTGTTATGTTGTGGAATGGTCAAGAGACAATTTAGTTCCTGTTCTTACTTATGATATGATAAACAGTCATTCTATAACCAGCCTCTGTTGTCTTTCTTTCTCTCTCTCTCTTTCTCTCCCTCTCTTCCTGTGTCTCTGTCTTAGAAAAATTTTCTTCTCTCTCTGTCTATATACTGTATATATATTATTATTGGGTATAAATGTGTTCATTTTGTATTGTTAGTGTAAGATTATGTATAGCACCCTTCATGTAAGTCCCTTTAAATAATGTATTAGAATGAGTGCACTAATGCTAAATATGCACACCTTGACCCCTCTCAGCGTTCAACCACATTGTGATATTTTAATTGTTAAAACAAACAGGATTTTTAACCTGATTATTTTTAATCTTATGTTTATGAATAAGCTGTTACTGTAGCAACAATAATTTACAGTATAAAGTTAAGACTTTTGGACCAATAAGATGTCGGAATTCAACAGAACTTTGGTGGAGAGAGAATAGCAAGGAAGTTTTAAAATACAGTGTACTCATTATTCTTCCATTCTTTTTGAGAAGTGGCTACCGTGAACAGATAAAGTCTGTCCACATCCGAAGGCAATGTAATGACAGCTGGTTTCCAAAGATTTTAAGAAAACCTAAAGAAACATTTTTTTTTTGCAAAGCCTCAAAATGTGTGCTGGACAGAATTGCCACTATGGGAGAGACTAAAGCAGAAATGCACCAGGTGTTCTGTGTGTGAGTGTCAGTTCCTGTATATGTGTGTGTGTGTGTGTGTGTGTGTGTGTGTGTCCAATGTCCAATGTCCAGGTGTGGAGACTCTGTTGTCATGTGATTAAGACGAGACAGCAAATCCCACCTGCTGCCCCACACTCACACAAATTAACGTGAGTAGCGCAAATGCTGTCCATTCAAATGGAGACTGATAAAAGACAGACTCCATCTCCATCACAGACACACATACACACACTCACACACACTGATGCAGCAGCCAGGAGGTCCCTAATGCTCTAAGTGCTTCCATGTGTAGCTGCGTTTATACATCTGCATCAATTAATGCTTATTCACTCACTCAGCTACTGATGGACTCCTGACGCATGGCACATGAACATGTTTCTTTATTTTTACTGGAGGAAAAGTATTTGTTTGGTGGTGTTGAAAAATTGAATTCGATATAACCTGTTTACTGAGTAAAGAAGTAGTTCTTCTTATAACCTCTCATGACTACATGCTCAAAATGTCACTTTAAAGCAATATCATAGATTAATTTGCATATTTACGAAATCATCATGGTCAAAACATGTTAAATGATGGATGAGGATCTTTGGAACCACTTGGAATAAAATCTAATCAAATAGAGTTTTGTGAGAATATAATAAGAAAAAACATTTACCATACCATACCATACCATCTTCTCCCGCTTATCCGAGGCCGGGTCGCGGGGGCAGCAGTCTAAGCAGAGATGCCCAGACTTCCCTCTCCCTAGACACTTCTTCCAGCTCTTCCGGGGGGACACCGAGGCGTTCCCAGGCCAGCCGGGAGACATAGTCTCTCCAGCGTGTCCTAGGTCTTCCCCGGGGTCTCCTCCCAGTGGGACGCGCCCGGAACACCTTCCCAGGAAGGCGTCCAGGAGGCATCCGGAACAGATGCCCGAGCCACCTCAGCTGACCCCTCTCGATGTGGAGGAGCAGCGGCTCTACTCTGAGCTCCTCCCGAGTGACCGAGCTTCTCACCCTATCTCTAAGGGATCGCCCAGCCACCCTGCGGAGAAAGCTCATTTCGGCCGCCTGTATCCGGGATCTTGTCCTTTCGGTCATGACCCAGAGCTCATGACCATAGGTGAGAGTAGGAACGTAGATTGACCGGTAAATCGAGAGTTTCGCCTTGCGGCTCAGCTCTTTCTTTACCACGACAGACCGGTACATCGACCGCATTACTGCAGAAGATGCACCGATCCGTCTGTCAATCTCCCGTTCCACCCTTCCCTCACTCGTGAACAAAACCCCAAGATACTTAAACTCCTCCACTTGCGGCAGGGACTCTCCACCAACCTGAAGTGGGCAAGCCACCCTTTTCCGACTGAGGACCATGGCCTCGGATTTGGAGGTGCTGATTCTCATCCCAGCCGCTTCACACTCGGCTGCAAACCGTCCCAGTGCGTGCTGAAGGTCCTGGTCTGATGAAGCCAACACGACAACATCATCTGCAAAGAGCAGAGACGAAATCGTGTTGTCACCAAACCGGATACCCTCCGGCCCCTGGCTGCGCCTAGAAATTCTGTCCATAAAAATTATGAACAGAACCGGTGACAAAGGGCAGCCCTGCCGGAGTCCAACATGCACCGGGAACAAGTCTGACTTACTGCCGGCAATGCGAACCAAGCTCCTGCTTCGGTCGTACAGGGACCGGACAGCCCTTAGTAAAGGGCCCCGGACCCCATACTCCGGGAGCACCCTCCACAGGCCGCTGCGAGGGACACAGTCGAATGCCTTTTCCAAATCCACAAAACACATGTGGACTGGTTGGGCAAACTCCCATGAACCCTCCAGCACCCTGTAGAGGGTATAGAGCTGGTCCAGTGTTCCACGGCCTGGACGAAAACCACACTGTTCCTCCTGAATCTGAGGTTCTACTATCGGCCGTATTCTCCTCTCCAGTACCCTGGCATAGACTTTCCCAGGTAGGCTGAGAAGTGTGATCCCCCTATAGTTGGAACACACCCTCCGGTCCCCCTTCTTAAAAAGAGGGACCACCACCCCGGTCTGCCATTCCAGAGGCACTGTCCCCGACCGCCACGCGATGCTGCAGAGGCGTGTCAGCCAAGACAGCCCCACAACATCCAGAGACTTGAGGTACTCAGGGCGGATCTCATCCACCCCCGGTGCCTTGCCACCGAGGAGTTTCTTTACTACCTCGGTGACTTCAGCTTGGGTGATGGACGAGTCCACCTCTGAGCCCTCAGCCTCTGCTTCCTCAATGGAAGATGTGACGGCGGGATTGAGGAGATCCTCGAAGTATTCTTTCCACCGTCCAACGACATCCCCAGTTGAGGTCAACAGCTCCCCACCTCCACTGTAAACAGCATTGGTAGGGCACTGCTTCCCTCTCCTGAGGCGCCGGACGGTTTGCCAGAATCTCTTCGAGGCCAGCCGATAGTCCTTCTCCATGGCCTCACCGAACTCCTCCCAGGCCCGAGTTTTTGCCTCCACAACCACCCGGGCTGCAGTTCGCTTGGCCTGCCGGTACCTGTCAGCTGCCTCAGGAGTCCCACAAGCCAACCAGTCCCGATAGGACTCCTTCTTCAGTTTGACAGCATCCCTTACTTCCGGTTTCCACCACCGGGTTCGGGGATTGCCGCCTCGACAGGCACCGGAGACCTTACGGCCACAGCTCCGAGCGGCCGCTTCGACAATGGAGGTGGAGAACATGGTCCACTCGGACTCAATATCTCCGGCCTCCCTCGGGATCCGGTCAAAGCTCCGCCGGAGGTGGGAGTTGAAGATCTCTCTGACAGGAGACTCGGCCAAACGTTCCCAGCAGACCCTCACAGTACGCTTGGGTCTGCCGAGTCTGTCCAGCTTCCTCCCCCGCCATCGGATCCAACTCACCACCAGGTGGTGATCAGTTGACAGCTCCGCCCCTCTCTTTACCCGAGTGTCCAAGACATACGGCCGCAGGTCAGATGAAACGACCACAAAGTCGATCATCGACCTACGGCCTAGGGTGTCCTGGTGCCACGTGCACTGATGGACACCCTTATGCTTGAACATGGTGTTCGTTATGGACAAACTGTAACTAGCACAGAAGTCCAATAACTGAACACCGCTCGGGTTCAGATCAGGGGGGCCGTTCCTCCCAATCACGCCCCTCCAGGTATCACTGTCGCTGCCCACGTGGGCATTGAAGTCTCCCAGTAGAACGACGGAGTCCCCAGTCGGAGCACTGTCCAGCACCCCTCCCAGAGACCCCAAGAAGGCCGGGTACTCTACACTGCCGTTTGGCCCGTAGGCACACACGACAGTGAGAGACCTATCCCCGACCCGTAGGCGCAGGGAAACGACCCTCTCATTCACCGGGGTAAACTCCAACACATGGCGGCTGAGCTGGGGGGCTATAAGCAAACCCACACCAGCCCGCCGCCTTTCACCATGGGCAACTCCAGAGTGGTGAAGAGTCCATCCTCTCTCGAGGAGTGTGGTTCCAGAGCCCAAGCCGTGCGTAGAGGTGATCCCGACTATCTCTAGTCGGAACCTCTCAACCTCACGCACAATCTCAGGCTCCTTCCCCGCCAGCGAGGTGACATTCCACGTCCCTAGGGCTAGCTTCCGTGTCCAGGGATCGGGTTGTCGAGGCCCCCGCCTTCGACTGCTGCCCGATCCTCTCAGCACCGACCCCTTACGGTCCCTCCTGCAGGTGGTGAGCCCACTGGAAGGCGGCCCCACGTCGCTCCTTCGGGCTGAGCCCGGCCGGACCCCATGGGGGAAGGCCCGGCCACCAGGCGCTCGCATACGAGCCCCAACCCCGGGCCTGGCTCCAGGGTGGGGCCCCAGCTGCGCCATACCGGGCGACGTCACGGTCCTTGATCTGTTTTTTCTCATAAGGGTTTTTTGAACCGCTCTTAGTCTGACCCGTCGCCTAGGACCTGTTTGCCTTGGGAGACCCTACCAGGGGCATATAGCCCCGGACAACATAGCTCCTAGGGTCATTCGGGTACTCAAACCCCTCCACCACGTTAAGGTGGCAGTTCAAGGAGGGGAAAAAAATAAAAATAAAGTAACATGATCAAGAGATAGTGCGGTTGATCTAAACAATGTTCAGACGGTTATTACGGCATCTATTAAATAATAATAAACATTTATTAAAGAAAAATAAAAACGTTTTAACCCTGAGACCACGTATGACTTATTACTACCTAAAAGCTATACTTTCTATCTAGAAGTCAAAATAACGTATTAGTGGTGAATAGTTGGGAAACGGGTACAGATAATATAACTTGGTTTTATTAGTTGTAAATGTCAATGATTAGCATTATAAACAAAAATATAGCTGCTAGTGGGACTAAAAAGACAAGCAGTGATTGGTCTGTAAATTTTTTAACAATCACTATACCTATTTGTTCACAGCAGTCACTGATCACTATTTCTTCGCGATTGCCAGTCACTGTTCACTGTTGCTTTTAGCAATCTCTGAAAATAATCATTCAAAATTACTAATCACTGATCACCATTATTTCCAAATTACAATTCACTGATCAGCATTGTTCCAAATGACTAATCACTAATCACCATTGTTCCAAATCACTGATCACCATTGTTCCAAATAATTGATCACCATTGTTCCACATCACTGATCACCATTGTTCCAAATTACTAATCACTGATCTCCATTGTTCCAAATCACTGATCACCATTGTTCCAAATTACTAATCACCAATCACCATTATTTCCAAATTACTAATCTCTGATAACCACTGTTCCAAATCGCTGATCACCATTTTTCCCAGTGGCCAATCACTGGTCAGTGCTGTTCCAAATGACTTATCAATGACCAACATTGCTCCAAAAGACAAATGACAGATTGCAGTGGTCCCCCCAATCATTTGATTGTCATTGTTATCAACAATTATTGATCACCATCTTTCCCAATAACCACCACAGATTACCACTGATTGCCACTGATGACCATGTCACTGCTTATTAGTCCCACCAGAAGTAATTTTTTGGTGTCACTGGTGACAATCTGTGATTAGTCATTAAAACAATGGTGATCAGAGGTCGTTAAGAACCCTGGCAATCAGTGACTGGTCATAGGAAACAAAAAAGAGGGACCTATAGGAATACTGGTGATCAGGGAACATTTGTTATAAATACTGATGATAAGGAATTCTTTCTTAACAAAAATGGTGATCAAGGATTGTTTGTTAGGAAGAATAGAGATCAGGGATTGTTTTTGGGTCGGACAAGTTATACAACTGTAATATAAATTTAAGAGGACAGTTGATAACATCTGCTACAAAAGTTAAGCTTAAAAAAATCACTTGCTGGTGATCAAGGAATGTTTGTTAGGAAGAATAGTGATCGGGGAATGTTTGTTAGGATGAATGATTATTAGGAAATGTTTGTTAGCAAGAATGGTGATTGGGGATAGTTTGCTTG
>JAAIIK010000029.1:372431-374931 GCA_014706435.1 Silurus glanis | reverse complement strand
TCAAAAGGAAAAACGACAACAATAATTGAAATAAATCCCACTGATGACATGCACATTGGTTTGGGATCCAATACAATCAGTGTGCATTATATGTCCATAATTTAGATAATAGCTAAAATTGTAGCCAATATTCCTCCTTAAACCAAATGGATTAGTTCAGCCATGGCACTGGTTTGTTTATACTGGAGCTTTGATTATGAAGCTAATATAGATAACAAATGTCATTCTTCAATATAATTATTAAAACATCACACACATATTCTGGTCTCAGTTTGCTTTAGTCCAGTGGTTCAGTGTTTAAAAAAGACCTTGGGTGTGTGGGTTCTGATACAATCTTACACAAAAATCTTTATAACAGTCAGGCTAAACACAGTCATGGCAGCCATCTTGAATCTGGAATTCTGTTTTAGAAGATAAGAGTAGAAAAGAAAAGCTTCTTGACATATATAAGAACTTCTCCCCAATTGCTCAGTTTGGTCAGGTGACCAGCTCTTGTACGAGTTCTGGTTGTGCCATACTTCCTAATCATTTGAGAATTATGGAGTTCACTGTAATCCTGGGAATCCTCAGTGCAGCAGAATAGGTTTTTTTTTAGCCTTCTCCAGAGCTCTGCAGGTAGTTCCTTTGGCCTCATGGCTTGGTTTTTGCTCTGATATGCATTGTCAGCTGTGAGGCCTTCTACAGAATTCAAATCAAAAACAGATTCTGCAGAAACTGCATCCAATCTGCAGTACCCAGTAAAGATCAAGAGAATTTGGAGGCACTTGTGCTAATTTTCAAGTATTGATTCAAAGGGTCTGAATCATCTGATATTTCAGCTTTTTTAACTGACAGAAATTTCATATACAGTTTGTAGTAAATATTTATTTAGGCATTCTAAGGAAAATGTGTGAGGTTTAGTCATTATTCTCATACAACAGATGAACTGTTATCTATGACTTCCCCATACTGGATAGTATTAGTAGTCTCAGAACTTCAGGCATCAGACACATCATGGCCATGCTTTATACTGAGGTGAAAGGTAAATGTGACAATTATGCCAATATTCATATAAACAAAGTCTGGTTACTGATGGACATACAATGTATAAAAAATACAATATTTTATATAAATGTATGTATGAATAGATGTATGTACACTGTGTATACATTAGTAAACAAATTATCCATTGATAATACTCAATGTATAAATATAAGGAAAATATAGGAAGCCTTATGAATTATATTAATATGATTGAAATATGTATAAAATATGATGTATAACTGAACAACTGAAATTATTTGCAGTTATATAAAGAGATTACACAATACATTATGCTCTCTGTATATTGTCTGTATTTAATTGCATATAACTATATGAGTTAAACATCACCATTTCTATATCTTTCAACTAATAAGAATATTTCTTGACTTTTGAACTCCTTTGGGAAAAGGGATGTTCCTCAGTATGTGTTTTCTCTCATGTTGTCACGAGAATGTCACACCACACATTACACAATATGCTTATTCTTCATCTTCTCTATTCTTTTCTATTTAGACCATCTTCCAGGTCACACAATCAACATCTTCCCAAAAGATACGTTTAGTCACTTTTCATAACAGATACTGTGAGGGTAAATATGCCCTGTGGAAATTGGGGCGCCATATTTCACAGGTACAAGAATAGCGTTTGGGCGTCTGTTGAAAGCAACCCCGAGGGAAAAAGGTGGAGAAATGCTAAGAAACAAAGCAAAAGTGACACCAGAGAGTGCTGTGAATATCAGCGTCTCTGTTTTCAGTGTCAGAAAAGCTTGGGGCTGTAGGTCTTTTGTGAATGAAGGTGGAGAAGCTGACCTTTAAACACAATGGCTTCTCATACAAGGAGCAACTGGGATGAACTGGGATTTTGGCTTCAGGTGATGAATACAGAGCTCATTGTTTATGTTCACTAAGGGCGCCATCAATTAATAAATATATGTTATAGGGGCCGAAGCTCTTTAATTTTGCATTCATTTCAAATGTACTAGATTTGAAACCTGCATTTGATTTCATGACATGACTCCAGAGTGTACAAGAAAGAACATCAAGAGTAAAAATATGTCCAGCTGATTTCAATTGGAATTGGCTGCACACATAGATTCACAGAGTTTTAGAGTCAAAAAACAGTACTAATACGAGATCCTTTGGGCCACACCACGTAGAAAGTAAGTAGTAGCCATGAGTTACCATAATTCTCGGTAGTGATACTGAGATAGAAATAATATAGTAAATGCGGTGTGACTGTTAGAAATAGATATTTTACATAGATAGAAAAGAGTTGTGTAGTGTGTATTGAATGGATATTGTGTGGTGGACTGGGAAAAACCATCCAAATTCTGGCAACCTGCCAAAAGAGGCAAAAAAATCTGTTATGAAAAATATATTGGTATATATTCATGAGAAGTAAATAATGACAGACAATCTTCCAGAGAGTATTATTATTATTATTATTATTATTATTATTATTATTATTATTATTATTA
>JAAIIK010000029.1:358799-371497 GCA_014706435.1 Silurus glanis | reverse complement strand
CACACACACACACACACACACACACACACACACACACACACACACACGCACAGACACATCAAGCTAAATTTGAATCTCTGTCTGAAGAACAGGTGATGTTCTACCCTTCCCTTCTGAGGTACTGCATGAATGCAGTGACAACATAGCTTTCCAAAATAAAAATGGCTGACGTATTGTGTTCTGATATCTGTGTTAATGCGCTCCCTTGGTGGCTAAAATACTTTTATCCTTAAGATTTTTTTATTTTATTGAGCTGATGAGAGTTATGTTGACAGTTTCTCCCACATTCAACGTATGAGCTTTATAGACATTTTTCAAATCATTTTCAAGAAAACCGCAGCATTTTTTAATTTTCAAATCTGATATATCTATATTCTATATTGATATATAAATAGGTGTGTATTTATTTCATATCACAGAACATGTAATTCTAGGTGTAACTTTAACATGAATGTGTTTGATATGTCATTGTTTCTATAGTAATAGGTCATATACATGGAATTGTCTGGCAGGCTTCATATTATTTAATCTAGTCTTCAGGTTTGTCATGTATTAGGTAATGGTAAGGTTAAATCTTTATGGTTATTTACTTCTATTATATTTGTATTATTGTTTTTTTAATGTACATTTAATGTTAAATTTTTTATATATAAACTATGTAAATATAAAAATATAAAAATGAGTATTTGCTTTTGTAACATTCCATTTTAAATATAGTCCCCATTTGCTGTTTTAATAACCTCCACTCTTCTTGAAATATGGTCCGTGTTCTGGTTGTGGAGATTTGTGCTCATTTAGTCACAAGGATAAAGTCAGTGATACTGGTGTACTGTGAGGAGCCCCAGGGTGAATCGTTCCAATTCATCCCAAAGATGTTCAATAGGTTTGAGGTCAGAACTCTATAGCAGGCGACTTAAGACCTTCCACTCTAACTCATGTGAACCATGTCTTCATGGGGCTGGCATTGTGCATAGGGTCATTGCCATGCTAGAACAGTTTCGGGTCTCCTAGTTTAGGTAAAATGAATATTTAATGCTACCACAGCCAAAGACATCCTATACTATTGTGTGCCTCTAACTTTGTGGTAACAGTTTGGTGTAAGAACCACATATTGGCTGGAAAATTTAGGCATCCAATACTTTCATCCATTCAGTATATCTATTTTTCATGAAAGTTGCAGAGCGTTGATGGATTTGAATTTCAACTGTCAGATGTTGATGCTATAATGGCCGTTAGAGTAGCTCACTAATCTGCAGCTTTGCCTAAATGTACACACTGCACCCTGATTAAAATCCTATCTCACACAGTATAATTTCTTTCACTTTATTATAATTTTTTTCATTTTCAAAGTAATCATTTAATTAATGTGGTACAGTACAACACAAAACTCTCCTGGGCAATTTACGTACGGTATATTACAGCATTGATGTCCAAGAGAACTGAAGGACCAAATGTTCATTGTAATAATGCGAAAAAGAAAGAAGGTGTTGGTGATATCCTGTTTTCTTCTTCTTCTCTTATTTCAACTCCCAACTGTGCACGCTGTCCTGCCATCAGGAGATTCCCCAGCATGTGCAGAGGCTCCGTTTCGATCATTATTGCACGTACAGATAACCACTGAGCCAAAGAGAAGATAAATCGAGGGATTTTATTGAAAATCTTATAGCACTTTGTCTTGCCAACGAAATGAAAAATCAAAAGGACTGTCCCGGGATGTAACGGACCATTGCAGAGCGCAAAACTGAAATGAGTGTAGCCTTCAGCACTTTGATACGCGGCATTTCATCTTTTGTTTCTCGTTTGTGAAACATCAGAGACAGCCGACGCTCAGACTGCAAGATCATTACGGCAAAGTTGTTTAATTTGTGGCCACATTGCGCACGGCTGACTGAATGCAAAGCTGTCCGTCTCGGGTGGGCGACGCTGTTGAAAAACGCATGAAGGACTTGTAAATTATCCATTTAAATTAAGCAAATCCTTCCCAAACCCCTCCCGCTTTTTCCACATACTAACCGGAACATGGTACTGCTTAGGAAAAAACGACGTACATGTATTTTTCTACGTAAGTCTGATTTTATTGATTAGAATGAATGAAGTATGAACACACTGGGAATTTCCTTCCTCACCACACAAACACACACTTTTTTCCCCCTAGGCATGAATAGGGCACCTGGGAGGCAGACGTCTTTGTTCAGCATTCACATAAATGCATTTACATGCCATGTCCATTACTATTCAAATGAACACAAACATTAAGCAAACAAAATGTACCAGGAAAAACACACACACACACCGCAAGCCTTCCTCGCTCTGACTTTCATTTGTTTAGATTTGGAGAATGGAGAAGAAGAAATGGAATGAAACCGATGATGTTTCTAAATGCATGGTGCTACCGTGCAGGAAGTTCTTGTGAAATAGAATTATTATTAAAATAATATAAAAAAAAACATGAACATAATTTATGTGTATATGACTGGTGGCTTGTATTAAACATAAAATGATATCTATCTATCTATCTATCTATCTATCTATCTATCTATCTATCTATCTATCTATCTATCTATCTATCTCTCTATCTAGATAGAGAGATAGATAGATAGATAGATAGATAGATAGATAGATAGATAGATAGATAGATAGATAGATAGATAGATAGATAGATAGATAGATAGATAGATAGATAGATATACATGTATAACAAATTTATACTTATCATTTTTATGCTTTATGCTGGTGCTTTGCTTTCTTTTAATAAAAGTAAGTAATATTTTTTCTCACACCTGCTTGAGCACTAAGCAGATTTGGTGGTCAGCATTGGAACAAAGCTCCCTCTTAGTCCGTCTCTCTCCAGCCCAGCGATTCCTGCAACGCTCCACGGATGTTATTGACCTCCAGGTTAACTCATGTCAGGTAAGCCTAAGAGATAATAGACAAAAGCGCATTTTCTTTTTTCTTTTTTTTCCTTTTTATTTTTTCTTCCTTCTTTACAGGTGGAATGACGGGGCATATCCTCCAGCAGTACTGACAGATTTTCTAATTCACTGCAGATTCTCATAAAACTGGGTGGCCTCCTGAAACAGAGGCCTCATTCATTCATTCACGGGTGGGATGGAAATTAACTAGGATTAATTTAAAGCGGCGCACGAGGCTCTTCGCAAATTCAAATAAAATGAAGATCAATAAATTAAATGTTAAGAGGAAAGGAGGGAGGGTCAGGATGTCAAGTTGGCCGCTGATGAGCGACTCAGAAGAGGAAAAGAGGCTTTACTTAATGACTTTATTCCACAGAATAAGCACTTCAGCTCTCCTCACATGCATGAGCTGCTTTCCTCTAAACACATCCATGCTGAAGTAGACTGCTCATTACGCCGCTCGCTCCAAGACTGACTGCCTTTCGAATATTTTCATCACGCTAGTTTGAAAACGCTGTTTTTTAGGAGGGTCCAGCAATGCACCACTGACAACTGACTTTTTTTCCTCAGGTATCAAACCCTAAACCTGTTTTCTTTTTTTTTTCTCCCCCAGATGAATTTCTGAATTCATAATTTATAAAACCTATATTAGAAACACATCCAGGACTAGTGAAAAAGTCTAAAATCAATTTACTAACCCACACGCATGCATAGAGACAAGTGTAAAAGTTTGCGTGCCCTTAAATAAATATAAATGACACATGCTTGGTTTCGCAGATGGTCTGTCATTATCGCACGACCTACGCCAGACTTTGTGTGATAATTCCTCCAGATGTCATTCTTCAAATCAGGTCTGGAGACTTAGGCCCCATCAACCCCTGTCATTGTTTTAAAATTTTTGGCTTCCTGGCCACTTAAAAAAAATTACAACCTGAATACAATATCAGAATAGGGTTTTTATATTAAATCATCATCAGTCCACATATATGACTCCTAGTTTTTTGTCATTTCTCATTTTATTGGATATTATCCCCCGCTGACCATGAGGCAGTAGTTACTGAAAAATGGAAATTTTGATCGCTTAACATTACTCTTGAGGTGTCATTTATAACATGGACATGTTATAAAGATAATTTTGGTAAAACGTAATATTTTGGATAGTTTCGCATGTTTTGAAAAAAAAATGTTTTGAAAAAATAATTCTTCTGCTGTTACTATTTCAACCAGGTTTTTTTTTTTGCTAATTTAGTTGATCAAACTTATTGGTCAAATGTTAATTTATTTTCTCTAAGAACACTTGACAAGAATTTTATGGTGAATGCTCCACTTCATAAATGTCTAATAATGTTAATAATAATAATAATAATAATAATAATAATAATAATAATAATAATAATAACAATAATAACAATAATAACAATAATATTAATCCTATTCCAATAAGTTTATTTAAAATTTATAGAAGGAGTTTTCAGTGTCAGTATTATGTAATAATCAGTAAATAAGAAAAAGAGAAGAAGAAGAAGTAGAAGAAGAAAGAAAAATGCATATAGCTGCTATTAGTTAAGTAATAACATTAGCTAAATGCCTTATTGATATTCTATAACATTAAATAACTATAAAATGTTAAAGAAAAAGTAAAAAGAAAATAAATAGTAAAAACACAAGCTGTATATGGGCAGATTACTATTCTTAAAAGGGAATAAAACACTTCAGGACATTCTGTTATCAAAATAATCAACTTCAGGCTGTCAGACTGTATAACAACATCCTAATGTAATTTTGTTTTCTAATAATAGCACACCCCATTGTGTTTTATTCCTTACTTAATGCATTAATTATGAAAACTGCAAAGATATTTCTCCTATCTGAATCCCTTCCTTACTCTCGCACCAAACACTTACACTAAAATACAGTGTATATTACATAAATATGATTTGACTGTGGCATTTCAAATGGCCTCTAGTTTTTATCATTGTCTATTACCAATTATACACAGTAGTTAGACATACAGCATCAGAAACCACAGAAACAAAGTGTATTTTAAAACCTAAGCAACTTCAACCACATTTTTTTCATCAGTGTTACAAAACAGAAGTCTATAAACTTTATTTCAAATCCATATAACCTCAAACGAACCAAATTACGAATGAAATACTTAATGTTCAGACTAATCTACTTAAAAAACCAGCTCTTGGTTTTCTCACCAGCTTTACATGGGCTGAACCCGAACCACTTCACGTGTCACTGCGTAATCAATTATCCAGGAGAATGTTACCGAAGAGGCCGATCTGTCATTAAAATCATTAATATGTAAACAGAAGCTTATATCCTGAATGACATACAGCACAATGGAAAGATGGGTGGAAATGTCTACCAAAAACGACATGAAGTCACTGAAGTGTTGATTGACAATGACAGACAGGCGGCAGAGTGACGATGTAATGACGAAGCTTTCCACATTCTGGAGTCTTTTAGTTTTTTACATTTCTCCTGTTCAGGCCAGAAAGTGTTAAAAACACATTCAACATTCAATCCAAAAATGCATATACACATGTCTATAATGACCAATATATAGTTACACGATTAGTATTAGTAAAGTGTTGGGCCACCACAAGGGTCTCACAAGTCTCTGAAAATGTTTTGAAGAGATGAACATCACTTTTGGAAAAGATATTCACTCAGATGTTTGTTAATAGTTCTGCCCTCTGTAACCAAATCTACTAATGGACATACAAATCAACACTAGTGTCATCACCTGATGTAAAATTTGCATACAGTATTTAAATACAAGCCTCATAGTCTTATTTATACATATACTTGATTTGATTGAACTAACACACAAACATCGATTGATGTTGTATCTTAATCAGCTGCCTAGTTCAGTACTCAGGACACTGCTCAGTGAGTCAGCCTTTTTAAGAGCCTTGAAAGGTGCACTGAAAGGTTTGCTCCCAAAAAAAATCCCACAGTGCACCACAAATTCCATTTTTTGCCCTGTTTTCTTACTGGTAATGGCGTTTTATTTTGTAACTTGTATTTGTGGCTTTCAAATTATTGCTTATGTAAGCAATTTTATAAATAAAATATTTGACATTCTATTTACAATTTTTTCTAAACCACTTTTAAGTGGTTAATGATTTGTTTTTAAATACACTACATAGCTTTTAATTCTGCTTAAATTACAATGATAAAAACCTGTGTGATTAAGCTAACACATTTACATTACATAAACAAGGTAAATTTTTTTAATTCGTTTTTTTTACAGTGACCGATGAGGAAATTCACAGGTTCATGCTGCCTGTTGTTAAATAATGTCAGTAGTGAAGTTTTTACAACTCGAGCCCATCATGGAATGGGAAAATAAGTGACCCAATGTGTAGTAAACTAGTGATCCTTCCAGTGCCTGGAATCATGTACATCAAATACCAATTCATGACTTAGGGAACCAGGGAGCTAATTGAGATGAACCATGAGCAAATCCTATTCTGTAAGCAAAATGCAGAATTATAGAGAAAAATTTATATTTTTTCTTTTACAGTATGTATTTAAGCTCTTATCATACTGCCAGATTTACTCCTAGTTTATGTCTTTGTTTAGATTTTTGTTCATTGTTTTTTCTTTTGTAAAGTTTTGTGTCGTTAACGCAACGATATCAAGTTTGCGTGTTCAATATTTCCTGGTTTTGATGATTACATTTACACTAAAAATGTTCAAGTCAATGTCAAATACTTGTCCTCTGACTTTTTCATTTTAGTGATGTATAAAAAATATGGTCAAAGTTTTGTAGATATCTGATCATTGCACGTACATTATATGCGCTTGTTGAACATCCCATTTCAGATTTATTCCCCTTTCTTTTATAATAACTTCCACTCTTCTGGGAAAATATTCCAACAGATTTTGGGGTGTGGTTGTGGGAGTGTGTTCATTCAGCCTCAAGAGCAGTCAGGTATTAATTATTAATTGAGAAGGCTTGGGAAGCAGTAGGTGTTCTAGAGAGTTCTGGTTCATCCATACAGTTGAGGTCAGGGCTCTGTGCAGGACACTCAAGTTCTTCCACACCAACCTTGGCAGACTACTGTATATCTTCATAGAGTTTACTTTGTCCATATGCCCGTTGTCATGCTGGAACAGGTTTGAGTCTCCGAGTTCCAGTAAAGGAAAAGGTTAATTATCCAGCAGACAGTAAGATGTTCAAAATGAAGTATACACTTGTTCATAGACCTGCATTTCATATTCACAGCACTGTTCCTTCTGCCTCGTACCAATTTCATCTTGCATAACACTTGAAACAAAAATCAGTTTCTTTCGTCTGTAAATACACCAAACTGAATCTTTTTCCCAGATTAGTGTCAGTGTTTACACAGGCTTGCTCCTGATCTGGGCCACATGGGAAAAGCTGCACTGTGTCAGAGGGTCAGCTAGAGTTTCACATCAGCATGGCTAACAATGAGCTAAACACTCACACTGCCACTGACAGCACCTCTCTATCTGTCAGTTATTCCCTTATGTCTCTCGCTCTTTATCTCTTTCCATCTCATCCTCTGTCTGCACCTCCATCTCTATCTTGCCCTTTGTCCCTACTTTGTCTCTCTGTACTCTGCCTCTCTGACTACCTTGTTTCTTTCGCTCTTTCTCCATTCGGTTCCCCCTACCGTCTACATTTTCTCACTCCCTTGCTTTCTGGCTTTTGGATTTGCTGTGGTTTTACTTGCTCACAGGTATAAGTTGCTCGCAGGAAGCTATCACTCTCAGGAAGCTGCACTTCTGACTCTTAGCCCTTATTCAGTTTAGAAGAAAGGCTAGCTCACACATACACACATAGACACACAAATAAGGTGCATGTCCTCTATTTGCTCTGTGACAGCCGTCTGGTTAACACACAGAGTTCAATGGCAATCATGAGCTTGAATAGGTGGCATCACCACTTTATCATTTTTTTACTAGCTAGCTAATGTTTACAACACTATCAATAGCAAGCAGACATTTATTTGAAAGTTAGCTAATATTAATCTATTATTAGCAAGTGCTCACTCTATCCATTTTAACCCAATGCTATTAGACTTGCCTACATTGTTTACTGTAACAGACTGCCCCAAAACCCTGACTTGGCACTTGGTTTTCTTTAGCTTCTTTCTCTTCGTCACTTCTTTCATACCTACCTTTGGTTCATGAGCATGTTTGACGCATTTGCTCTGTTGTATGTTGTCCTTTCATTCGGGAGGCCTAAAGCCATGAAACCCCCCACGCCATGCACAATTTTGCTCCCTTATTTGATTACCTGTTAAATCCCTCCAACTCTTTCCTATCATACAATAGCAACTATCTACGGAGGGTGATAACTATGAAACCATATGGTTTCAAACTTGCAGTTCATGCAACATCTCAGGAAAAGCACTATCTGCCCTCTTTTACATACACAAGACCACAAACGCTCATGATTGGCTGACGCTGAGACTGATATTGGGGTCCATCATGTCTCCCACCCAGACATCGCAGTCAGTTAGCGCCCATGGCTCCAGCCCACACACAGCTATAGCATCTCCAGAAGACAAACTCTTAATCATCCAAGCTGAAGAAATGAAATGTCACATGGCTTAGTTTGTGATTGGATGATCAAATAGAGCTCCGCCCTTCTTGACCCCAGAATGCCTCTCACTCTGCAAAATCAGGACGTGTGAAGAAGTCGCTGATCTCAAAAATGGCTTGTTAACCTTTTTGAAAACCACACAAACCCACCCACACATACATACACACACACATGGACAGAAGGAGACCAGATGCTGGTGTCTGGTTTTCAGCTACTGAATGTGAGTGTGTAAGAAAGATGAACACTGATCTCTGTTCAGGGTTTCAAATCCAGGTGCTCTGGCCAGCTGGAGATGGACAGATGCTTTAAGGCAAATGGGATGTGATGCTCACCACCTGTCCACACGTACACACAGACAACCATCAACACACTCATGAAACACTTGGAGGAAACCTAAGAGTGGATAGAATACCCCATATGTTTCCAAAAAGACAGATGAGCATAAATGAATTGTTATTCATCTTCTTTTTTTTTTTTTTACTTCGACCTGGAAAGCCAGTGAACGTTGGCTGGCCATTTTTATTTTTTTTTGCTGAATAACTGTGTGACTGGCTAAACCTGGCTTTATTTCTTTAATGCTGTGTATGTGTGTGTGTTTCTGTGAAAAGAGCAAGAGAATAACAGGTTTGTTGTTGCTGGGCTTTGGATTGGTCTATTAGGGCTACTTTGTTTCTTCTCCCTCTATCCAGGAACCAGACGGGCCGAGCGGACGGAACGAGGACAATAAGCCTCTTCATCTTGCTCGCTGAGTTCAGCTTTCACAGGCTTATCAAGATCCTCGGCAGTGTGTGCTGAAAAGTCAATCACAAAGGTAAAAAAAGACCCCTGGGATTTATCTACCTTGCCTCCTCACTTTCTGCTCTGAGGGACCTGCACTCTGAGCAGATCCGGTAGAATTTACACTCAGGGTTTCCTGCTAAGAGGAAGCTGCGAGGTGTGAATCTTTAGCTCAAGCTGAAAACAAAACGTTTTGTTAGCTACAAAGTTATCAGAAATGCTCATTAGGTTTCTCAGTAGCATATGCAGTATGTTGTAATCAATTTGCCACTTATTTAATATAACTTCATTCTAACTATCAAACTAGACATAACCAACCAAAAAGACTGTTCCAGGCTTTTTCTGCGTACTCTTCTTGAACCAAATAATTCAGGAATAAAACTTTAATGGAGAAATGTTTCTGGACACCTGACCATATGATTTGTATGTGCTTTCTAAGCATCCTATTCTACATTTAGTCTTCATCAGTTTTTATAATAACTTCAACTCTTCTGGGAAGATGTTCCACTAGTTTTTCACAAATTCAGGTACTTAAGTAGAACGAGGAGGCCTGGGATGCAGTCAGCATTCCAATTCATCCCAAAGGTGTTCAGTAGGGTTGAGGTCAGAGTTTTCAGGTCACTCAAGATCTTCCATTCCAAGGCATTTAAAGCATTTCTTCATGAAGGTGGCTTTGTGCACAGGGGCATTGTCAAACTGGAAAACATTTAGGTATACTAGTTCAAGGTAATTGAAATTGAATTCTACCACATCCATTGGCATGCTCTAAAATTGTTTGCCCCCAACGTTGTGGTAACATTTTTGGGAGGAACTACATATGCCTGAGAAATTCGGTTGAAAATATTTTGTTTTAATTATTTTTTTTATTGGTCTTCTCTAGTTACACTGAAGTATCTCGACTTCCTTAATCCTTTTAGTAGCATCCCCTGGCCTTTTCATCGCAAACCAAATCGTTCCGGAGCACAGCTAAACTCTCTACATTGACCCCCATAAACCACTATTATAAATCTGTGTCAGAGTTACAGCGTTCTGACAGAAGGCAACATCTATTTTAGTTAGCGTGAATATTTTCAACAGCACAATGCACGCGCAAGAGAGATAGAATAGACTAACAGTGCAATTAGATGACACACATGATCGTGTCAGAAGTTCCATCTGCCAGAGGATGATCGGCTGGAATAAATCATTCGTAGGAAAGGTGAATCGTGTTCAGCCACGAGCCGGAATAATGTGCTCCAGACGAGGCGGTTAGCGTAACGCTAAAACAGCAGGTGCAAACAATTCGAGCAGCTGTCAGTAAGCTACAGTGAGATCTTTTGATATCTTAATTGGTAGACGATCCAGGCAAATTTTGGCAGCATCGCTGTGGGCAGATATCGGCATGCCTCCATCTGTCCGAGGGGAGATGATGGGATATTTCTTTCACTCCCAGACCCTCTGGGATCTCAATGGTCTGTGTACTGATTTGGTATGTAGTTTGGAAGAAAAATCATTCCTGATTGACATTCTGATTTTGTGTACTACCTGTACCATTTAACCATTGCACAGTTCATCTTTTCAGCCATTGAACGTTCTTTCAACTTAACTAAAATCTAGTCTTAATTAATCTAAAACAGCAACCGTGGTATTAGATACTATTTGGTTGTGTTAGCTTAGAGAAATTAGCAAGCTATTTTTGTTTGACGATATTCTCTAGCAAAGAAAATATTATCTAACACATTTAGCTAACTAGTATTGTTTTAGGATGGTTGCTAGCTTTGGACTAGCTTTATTTTGTCTGTTATGCTGATTTCTTTTTCCTACTTAGCTATTTTGTGGACACTAATATTTTCTAGTTAGGACTTTCTTGGCACATTTTTTCATGTTAGCTAGATAGGATTTGTAGACAGATTCTTTTATGTTAGCTAGCTAGCTAGAATATAATTGACATTTTTATTTACGTTAGCTAAGTAGGATTTTGTGGACACTTTTGGAAGTTAGCTAGCTAATATTTTTTGGACACTTTCTTTGATGTTTGCGGATTTTCTCTCTAAAGTTCGCTAGCTTTGTGATAGCTTAGGCAATATTTTCGAGGTATTAACCTCATACTGAAGGTTCCTGTAATAAGTCCTAGATCAGCCATGACCCAGGCCAGAAGAAAGCTGTTACTGAATGAAAGTGCTAGCTAGTCTTTTCTGGAATTTTTTACCTAGTTAGTAGTGTCTTGGAATTTTCTCTTATTATAGCTAATGTAAGGGTTTTCTTTGATAATACATATATATATATATATATATATATATATATATATATATATATATATATATATATATATATATATAACAAAAGCTTAGTTAGTATTTTGTTGGAATTGTCTCTGTGACACTTTTACCTCATAGCACTAATCCCATCCCACGCTGCTCCAAGTAACCTCCGATATGCTACCTCAGTTCAACTTAACCATCTCTCAAGATACAAGGAAGGCCTCCTTTAGGGCTCTTCTCTGTCCTGGCACGTAGGTGGTTAAGAAACCTCCCACTTATATCCAAAAATCTACATCTCTTGCAGTCTTCAATTTATATACTATATTCCCTCTTAACAGAGTTTTTACATTAATAGTAGTTTTAGTTTAGTTCTCCATAAAAATCTATATTAGAGTATATTTTTTAATAGAATAAGATAAGATAAGATAAGATAAGATATACCTTTATTCGTCCCACAGTGGGGAAATTTCAATACAAATAAATACATTAGATTTTTAGACTCTCAATAAATGTCTATATTAGAATATATTTTTTTGGAATAGACTACAAATAAATTAGACTCCCAATAAATTAGATAATCAGACTCTTAATAAATGTCTATATTAGAATATATTTATTAAAATAGACTACAAAACATTTTTGGTCTTTCTTGTTACCATTCTTTTTGTGTGTTTTTGTTAGTTTTTTGCTTGCTTGTGGTTTTATGCATTGTGCATTTATTTTTTGTTCATTTGGGTGTATCTTTGTAGTTTTTTGTTTCTGTGCATTGTGCATTTGCTTATGTTTAAATTTTTTGTGTTTGTGTATGTTTGTGTTTTCTTATTTCTCAGCATTTTTCATATATGCATTTGTTTTTTTAGGCTTTTTTGCCTGTTTGAGCGTTTTATTGGGTTTGTGTGTGTGTGTATGCTTGTTTGTTTGTAAAAATATCTTGATTAGCTCACTAGTATTCAGTGAATTTTCTCTGATGTTAGCAAGCTAGCTAGTTATAGACCGATAGATTGATAGATAGTTATGCTTATCGATAATTATTTATAGGTTACCAAAATTCATGTGGCATAAGCACAAACTTTTACCGATTCGATTCATGTAAAAAAAAAAAAAAGCAACATGAATGAAACAAACTAAAAGTATTATACTGGTGAAAGTTCTTTGAAAATCAATAGCATTATATAT
>JAAIIK010000029.1:271526-300119 GCA_014706435.1 Silurus glanis | reverse complement strand
ATTTTTATTTTCTGCCCTAAACGGATGGCTTTCCTCTTCTTTTTTTCACTACCAGCAGGAGACATATTTAGCACTTGGAAGACATGCTTTTATCACTACAATTGCTGTTTGAGACCGTTTGAAACTGAAAAAAATACACACTGAGACAGTTTTACTCCGTCAACCGCAAGCGAGAGTGGGGCATCTCATAGGGCGAGAGATACGTTCATCCCAGCTGCACGGCCAATGTAGCGTACATCTTACTCTGCTTACTCACTTTTATCATATCGCTCTCATCATCTAAGATTATTATTTTTTTGTTTAGTAAATATATTGTGTTAAAAAAATATAATGTAAATTTAGTGTGTAAGAGTCAAATATAAATTTGTAAATTTAGTGTGTATGTGTATTACTGTGAACACAAAATGTAAATGTTGTGTACATTTATTGTAGTACATTGTGTAATACATTTATAGTGTAAGTATACATAATTGTAACTATAAAATGTATAACATAATATGCATAACTAGTAATTCGTTAACAGTATACTGTATGTAAAATTTTCATGTACTGTGTGAAGTATGCAACTATGAAATGTAAGTGTAGTCTGTAAGTGTATAAAATGAGTATAAAATGTAAATATAGTGGGTGTGCAGTATACAAGTGTAAGGTAAAGCAACTGGGCAAAACATTATGACATAATAACATTATGACTGGTGTAGTGAATAACACTGATCATCTCTTCATCATGACACCTGTTAGTGGGTGTGATATATTAGGCAGCAAATGAACATTTTCTCCTCAAAGATGATGTGTTAAATAGGAAAAATAGTCAAGCGTAAGGATATGAGCGAGTTTGAGGTGAGGTGTTTCCGATCTGCAGTGGTCAGTATCTATCAAAAGTGGACCAAGGAAGGAACAGTGGTGAACCGGCGAAAGGGTCAATGCCCAATAATGTGCGTGAGGAGCGAAGACTTGCCCATGTGAATCCAACAGATGGGCTACTGTAGCTGAACTTGCTGAAGAAGTAAATGCTGTTAAGGCTCAATAGGTTAGGACTGTTTTGGCTAGTTAGTCATAAAATTAGCCATAGTCATTGTTCATAATGTTTTGCCTGATCAGTGGCCATAAAGTTTTGCCTGGTCGATGTGTATGCACTCTAATTACAATGTACAGTATGAGTAGTAAGTATAGTGTGTAAATACAAAATGTAAGTTTAGATTGTATGTGCTTTAAGTATAGTATGTGTAAAATGCAGGGAGTATAGTATAGTGTGCAAGTAAAAAGTATGCAGTATTACTGCACAGTGTAACATATGAATGTAGTGCATAAGTTTAGAATGTCAAGTCAAGTCAAGTCAAGTTTATTTCTATAGCGCTTTTCACAACAGACATTGTCTCAAAGCAGCTTTACAGAAATCAACAGTCAAGGTGAATGGTGTGCATTTATCCCTGATGAGCAAGCCATGGGGACTGTGGCAAGGAAAAACTCCCTTAGATGTTATGAGGAAGAAACCTTGAGAGGAACCAGACTCAAAAGGGGAACCCATCCTCATTTGGGTGACAACAAGAGTTTGATCATAAATCTTTCAACAATACAGAACACTGGAGAAAGAGAACTAACATGAGTACTGGAGAATAAGATTATAAGTAAATGTTCTTTCTACAGTCTTTGGTATAAAAGTAGGAGCTACTGAGCTACTGAGAATGTGAATGTAGTGAATGAGCTTAGTATGCAAGGTTAGTAAGCAAAGCATTTATGTCTAAAATATAAAAGTGGGTGCGTATACTGTACAAATATACAGTATATGTAGTATTGTGTTACAGTACAGTGTAGTAGTACAAGTAAATTCAGAATGTAAATGTACTGAATAAATATAGTATGTAAGGTTAGTAAGCAGAGTGTGTAAGTTTAGAATTTCAATGTAGTGAATGAGCGTAGTGTGTAGGGTTAGTAAGTATAGTGTGTAAGTATAAAAAATAAATGTAACAAGTGTATCTATTGAGGTGTAAAGATGTGAAGACATATACAGTATAGGTAGTATAGTAGTACAGAATAGTGCAGTAAACCTGTGAGTACATGTAGAAGGTTAAAGTAGTGAATGAGCATAGTAATTAAGGATAATTAGTATAGTGTGTAAAATTTGTAAGTGTAAAATGTAAATGTGGTGAGTATAGTCTGGTGTACATTGAGCAAGTGAGTGTCCAGATAATGTAATGTAATAGAATAGTACAGTATAATGTGAATGTATGAACGGTTTGTGTAAGTGTAGAATGTACATGTAGTGAGTGTTCGTATATAGTGTAATATATAAATATAGTGTGTAAGTGTGAAATGCAAAGGTAGCTGGGCTGTACAGTTTAACAAAAAAGCAGTACATGTAGTATAGTAAGTGTAGGAAGTGGTTAAAAGTTACCCGATAGTTTTATGAGGTCAAATCACAGCAGGGTGACTGTGATTGACTGTAGTAGAAAAGTGAACAGTAGTGTGTAATTGTGTTTCCTTAGAAGACCCTGAAAAGTCTAAAAAGTAGTTAAGGCAATAGAGCACAACACTATTAAGTAGAGCACACTAAAGGAATAGTTTATGTCAAAACATCAACTTAATCTATACAATTGCTTTGCATTTAAATTGACTACAAAGGCCTAGTCATTATTAATGCACTTTAAGCATGATTATAGGAATAAATCTCCACTGAAATTTATATATTTTTCTGATTCATAGTGTGCTCAGCAATTATTTTATACATCCCGTGGTTACATTTCTATTTTAAACATATCCAGCTCAAGCCTGCTGACCACCACTATTATGTGAATGAATTCCAGATAACCTGTTGGTGATTCCTCAATACATGATTCTGCTGCTAAACTTAATTTTGGCAAATTGATATTGTCAGCACTTGGTTTAGTCCATGGGGCCAAGATCTAAGTTATTGGCTAAGCCCCAAACAAGGAGGATTTAGAGCCAATAGCCAGACAGGGGAACTAGGACTCCAGCAAAGGCTTTAGCTCAGGAAACAGCACAGTGCTCAACTACAGTGCCAACACTGACTGGACAAACATTACAGTTTTTCTAAGTTGCTTTGGAGCATTTCACAGATCAATAATGAAATTCTCAAAACTACATGTTCCTCCACATCATGTTGTCACTTGTGCACATCATAAAAGCATTTCTTGTTGCTTTCATCAAATTGTGAATGCTTTGGTACATTCATTGAATTGATTGTGTACAATTATCTGCTGTTTCTTACATTATCAGTTGTTCAGAATATATTATACTAGTTTCACCTAAATAAGCACACATTTTTTCTCAGTTGCTTTGTAGAGTTTCTCACATCAGAAATGAAATTCTCAAAACTACTTGTTCAACCTCTACATCATTTAGACACTTGTGCATATAATAAAATCATTTCTTGTCTTTCTTTTTACATTCATTTAATTGATTGTGTACAATTGTCTGCTGTTTTCTAGGTTTTCAGTTGTTTATGTTCATGTTGATCAAAATATATTACACTGGTTTTACCTAAATAGTCTTAACCCCCAAAACATCTCGGCATCAGTTCATTGTATAAGTCATCGAATGCAAAATGGTTAAACCAGTTGTCATCATCTGTCATCTAAAATTTCTATTAAACCTTCTTTTTTTGTAAATGTGACTTGAAATGATGAATTGTGCAGATGAATCTTGAATGTCACTAATGAAGGAGAGTGTACGGTATCAGTGATACCAATGATCAACTAGTTCTCTAAAACAGGTCAAAGGTGAATCTCTTTAACCTTCTTTTGGCAACAGAGAAAAACAGAATTACAATCCTTTTGCATATCTCTTGCAATCAATATAAATCAAATATGCAATCAAATAAATACATTTGTGCTGTTGAAATTCATAGATGCCAAACAGAAAAAATTTTAATTTTGTGCATTTTCAATCACTGTAATCCAAACCGTAGTTTATATCAAGAAATCCTGAAACTGTGCGCCGTCATACTGACAACATGACTAAACATTTTGATGATCTTGTTCGTGAACAATGACAAAGGGACTTTTAATTCTGATTGGAATGATATCTTCATAGACACAAATACTTACTTTTGAGAGGTGAACTAAGGATTTTGAGAAAAGTACAGGCTTTTGCAAGAAATCCATTGTATTGTGCTGTTTGTACAAATTGTTTTATGAATTCACTTTGCAAATATTAAGGATGATTCAAGAAATGCTCCAAAGCAGCTGAGAAAAAACTGTAATATAGACTGCATCACTAAAGGGAAGCTGAAGTGTCCTTTTACAGTTAGGAAATGAATAATATAATAAAGGTGAGATGTCTAATAGATATTTGTACATATCATAGGAAAGCAAGTTAACATTTCGAGTGAATTTATGATTTGATAAATATTACACTTATATGTGCAGGTTTTCCAGGGAAGCCAGTTTGGCTGAAAAATGTTTCATCATGTTGTTAAGTGAGTAATACACACATTTTCACATTTGCCTGCGGGGAAAGACTGGCCACACTCGCGTTTTTGATAATACACTAACACTTGACATCTGGTGTAGAGGGGGAGTTGTGCTCATCCTCCTACACACTTTCTTCCTCAGGCCTGTAAGCAAAATCCAATATAACATCCACCTCTTCTGTCACATGTTCACACCAACAACCTGCTAAATATTAGCCATATTACATTATTATATCAGGAGGATTTTTCCAACATTAAGCCTTCATGAGCTCGGTTTAGATGAAAATCACGTCCAACATATTAGGTTTATATGCGGACTGGCCAGCTCGGTGATTTCAGTGTTTGTTGAATTTATGTTATGTATGTGTACTATGTGACTGTTGTATGTACGTCTAAAATGTTTTATCTAAGTTTAGTTGACATCCAAGCAGATAATGTATTATAAAATTGTAGTGCGTATGTACAATGTGTTTGTGTAATGGAAAGCTGATTTGTGTATTTTTAGTATGGATTATGCAAGTCTGGTGAGTAAGTGTATCATTGTAGAATTTGTGTGAGTGTTTAGTGTGTAAGTGTAGTGAACTCTACACTAAGTGTAGTGAGAAAATGTACTGTGCATGCATAGTGTGTAAGTGTTGTGTGTAGGTGTAGCATGCAAGTGTAATGTGTAACTAGTGTATAAGTATTGTGTAATAATTTGTATAATATAATAACTATTGTGCACTTGAATGTGTAATTGGTAGCTGTAGTTTGTATGCATAGTATGTAAGTATAGCATGTACCTGTAATGTGTAAATACATGTATAGTGTAGTAACTTGTATATTAGAGTAATTAGATTTGTGTAAGCTTAGTCAGTGTGTATGTATAATGTGTAACTGTAACTGTATGAATAATGTGAAAGTATCTTCAACAACTGTAGTTTGTATGGATATTGTGTTGGTGTTGCATTTAAGTGTAATGTGTAGCTAGTGTTTCTGTCTAGTGTGTAACTGTAGCGGGTAACAAGTGTGCATATATAGTAGTGTATACTGTATGTGTAGTGTATAATTAGTGTCTATTTATAGTGTGTAGATAGATAGATATCTTTATTGTCATTGCATAGTATAGATACACAGCAACGAAAATCATTTTAGCATCTACCAGAAGTGCAAAGATTAGCAATTGTGCAAATTGACAAGTGCAAATATTATGCAAATATATGTAGAGTGTGTAATATATAAGTGGATAAATGTACAGCACATATTATTATAATAGCACTGGGGAGAGTAAAACGTGCGGGAGCTATTACACTAAGAATATACATAAATGTATATGTGAATAAATGTCTGAGAATGTGTGTAAAAGGCACAATATGTGAATGGGTTATTCCTCTGTGTGTGTGTGTGTGTGTGTGTGTGTGTGTGTGTGTATATATATATATATATATATATATATATATTGTACACATCTGGTAGTGTGTATGTATAGTGGGTACAGTAAGTATAGTGTATAAATCTTTAGAAAGAAAGAAATAAAGAATAAAAAAACAGAACTAGGAAGACCAACGCTGTATAATCAATTATCATTGTCAAGCCTGGTCCACACACACGCTTTCCACACAATTGCATGCTTGCTTTTTGGCATGCAAACACAAACAGCACAAACGCGCACACACAAAATGCAAAAACATTTAGTGTTCAGTCAACCTTCTGATTTGGCACTATAAAAAGCACATGTAAAATACATAGAGAAAGAGCAGCATGGGGCAAGGGATCACACAACAGACAGGGATGGATTACATGTCCTGTGAGTTGTCAAGGCTCCTGCGCTTACCATCCTTTACCAGCAGTAAGGAGAAACAGACAAACTGCTCTACAACAAACATACACACATACACACACACACACACACACACACACACACACACACACACACACACACACACACACATACACAGACACACACAGATTCCACTGACAAGCCACACAAAAGTAATGTAACCTAGAGGTGCTCCGATCAGGATTTTTGGGGCAGATCATCGAGTCCCGATCACTGAAAGCTGTATTGTCTGATACCGATGCCAATCACCGATTACAGGGTCTATTTGAAGCCTTCTATTAATCTATTTATCTAACTATTAATTTACTTATGCTACGTGATAAATAACATTAAATAGCATCAAGATAAAAAGAAAAATGAAAAGTGTATTTGTTTTAGGTACCCTAACTGATCTTGTTTAAATTTACTTACATCAATGCCCTAATTGTTTGTTTGTGGTTGCTTTTAATGTATGAACTTTATTTTTAATAGAGAAAATCATAAATGAAAGTTAATGTAGAACTGTATAGAAAAATTCTGCCTTACATTGCACCCCACCTGTCATGTCTTTATTCCACACTAGAGGGCCACACCCCAAACTTTGAGGGCCACTGTTGTTACGTAAATCCAAGTAGGACATGAGTAGCCGGAACCCTTTGTCCTCCACAATAGACAGCGCCTGATGATCAAGGCATATCATTTTCATTATTTTGTCTGATATTTATTGATTAAGTAGGATTGCTGTCTTTAAAGCATCTCCGTTAACGACAGCTGAGTGAGTTGCACTTAAGTTGCTCAATCGTCCCTCTCTCTTAACGCTAGCCAACTTTGAAAAACATCATGTTCCTTTATGTGACTGACCTTCAAATGTCTGATAAGGTTAGTGGTGTTTTGGCTGCTTCCTGCCTCGTGGAATTTTCTTGGTACACACATTGCAGATTTCTAACGTATTGTATTTTTCAAAAACCTTTTAAAAATTTTTGACCGGTGAAGCCAGTTTTAGCAGCGTGTGAAAAATTTTGTTTGCATCATCTGATAGGTCCTTCTGGATTGGCCTTTATAGATACCGGCGATCAAACTTCCCAACGCGATTATCGGTCGATTACGATCCCTGCCCGATCGGAGCACCCTTAGTAACGCCTTTCATATGCCTTGACTCTCGTTTCCTGCGAGGCCATAATTAGTGTCACAAAAACAAATTTGTTGCTGCTAATGAGTGTACAAACAGCAGCAGTGTGTGTGTATGTGTGTGTGACAGAGAGAAAGCGAGAGAGAGAGAAAGACAGATGCACTCTCACTGACCACTTGGCACACACACATATTCTCATCCATCAGTGCTTTTGTGTGTATGTGGGTGAATGTGGGTTGAAGTCGCACAGTAGTGTATAAACTGTTGTTCCAACTTTTATCTATAAATCACCCTAATATTAGTAAAATGCTACAGTCCACTTCTTTATTAACAGTCATCTAAACAGTTATGTTATTGTGTAGAAATTCAAGCGGGAATTCATCTTTTAACTAACCAAAAGAAATCCAGGAATAAAAATACATTACAATATGATGCTCACACCAGTGAGAAATCAGTGAGAAATTTCTACAGTGCATGTCAACCTTTAGGCACAAAAGAAAGCTAACATCCAATATACACAGTGACAGGCAAGCAGTGAGAGGAGAGAAAGATTTGAGAGATTTGAGCATTTATGGAATCCCCCAAAATATTTTCTTTTTTTTTCTTCAAAATTTGTGTCATTACCCAGTTGTGAAGTTGTTCACAAGTTGGTAACTGCAGTGACTAACAATGTAGTGGCTAGTGACTAAGAGATGTTTGTGTGTTTCTCCGCATTGTATTTTTTATTTTAAAATGCTGTTATATTGGGTGAGAGTGAGTCATACAGTGTGCCTGCTCGCCCTGTATATTTATCGCTTTGTGTTTTGGATAGCATGCTAACATGAGCAGGCTCGTGTCTAGAGAGTTTGACAGGCCGGAGAACAAACTACACAGAGGAGATGATAAAATACACCCGAGAACATACATCAAAAGTGACTGGAGGTGAAAGTTTGATTCTTTCCACTGAACTTCAGCTAACTAGCTATTGTTACTGTGTTGACTTTGTTAGCTACATCCAAATGCTCTGCAGAAAATTCGATTCCAATATTCATGGGGCATGTCTATAAGGTTGTGTCCACTATTGGAACTTCAGTCAGAGCGGTTTAAGATGCAGCCTTGAATGAGTATTGTGTACTGACTTGGCACTTGTTTAGCTCTAACCCTGCCCCTAACTGAAACCCCACCCATATATTTTTTCGAGCCCATTACTCCGAGCACATCAAACCCTGACTGTCACTCTACTCATTTAATGCTTTCATCCACACCACTTCGACATCATTCTAACGCAATCTTTAAATCAACTTAGCAATAGTATTTTCAAACTTCAGTACAAAATCAGATCATTACATAAAGTTTTTTTTCCTCCATTTTTTTTTTTTTTTTAGATTTTTTTAAATTGTTTTCAATTCAGTACTTAACCTCAATATAAGAACATTATATAACCACTTTTCTTTTTTGCCCCTTTTTATAAAATAAAAATAATTTTCTCACTACCTGAACTCACAGATAACCTGGAATCTATGTGTATTGTTTATCAGTTATATCACAAATACTTTGTTACTGTACTTAAGTAGATTTTTTTGGTATCAGCATTTTACTTCACTTTTTTTTTTGTTATCATTTTACTTTCACGCATGACATTTTTTACACAAATATCTGTACTTTCTCCTTCTTACATTTTCAAAACAGGCTTGTTACTTTAGTTTTAATCGATTTGTTGACCAATATTTTTCTTCTCATTGTGTGCCGTTTTCAGCACATCAACCTTTTTCTTTTCATTGTGTGGCTTTTTCAACCTACCACTGGTGTATCATTTCCTGGCTATCACACACCACAGACGTATTCTAGCCTATGAAGCTAACAACAAGCACGGCAGAAGGCAACAAGAAGTTTGGGCTGACGTGGATGAGTCAGAGGGAGTCGGTGATGTAAACATGACTGAAAACTGAGACTTTCCTGATCACCTGATCATCATCATCTTTTCTTCTTGTGTTCTACTGTATATGATGGATGTTCAGCCTGGATACATTCATTAGGTAACAAAATTTTAAATTCTTTTGTATTAATATATTAATATGATGTGACCAGCATGTTACCAGCATCACACGAAAACAGGTAGTAGTAATAGTTACTTTTGTAAGTACAAACCGCTTTAACTTGAGTGAAAAAGTGTAGTCAGAACTTCAACTTTTACCAGAGTCAAAACATGAGTATCTGTACTTCTACCTGAGTGAAGGACGTGTGTACTTTTGCCATCTCTTTACATCACACATGTCAAATAGTAACGGCAGTTAAATAAAGTGTAATCAAATTTAATGTCTGTGAAACGAGCATTCATTAGCTGCTGCACAACAATCAGAAACTGAAAAAGTAGACAGAATAAAAATAACGAGCCATTATGGATCTTAAGCTTGTTTGTGTAAAAAATAGCGTAAGTTGAGGGGGTGAGAAACTATTCTATTCTGCTAGGTTGGGGCTTAGGGTAGGACTGTTAGTGACTGATGTTTATTGGCTGTAAGCTGCCCACCCAAATCAGAAGTTAGAAATCATGCTGGGATTTTCTGTTTTCCCTTTGGCTAAAATAATAAAATTAAACTTTAATTGATTGGGCAAGACACAAATTTGCCCACTGCTGCTGCCCCTGCCCCTAACCACACCCCTTACACTAACTCCACCCTATCTTGCTACTCTGCCTTTTACATTAACCACACACTTTATTTTAACCCCATCTTTCATTCATCTCTGCCTCTTACAACAGCCACACCCCTTACTCTAACCCTAACCATTGATCTCTTCTGCCTCTTACACTAACACCCCTAATGATACAGTAACATCAGTCTAAACCCTCTTAATCTTGCCTAACATCTCAGTCTAACCTCTTTTTATGCTAACCCTGCAACACACTCTCCAGTGTAATGAGCAAAATATGTGCTGTTAGATTTACACATAAAAAATAAACAGTGATGTCTGTGTGAAAACTGACAGACCATTCTAACTCCAGAAACATCTTCTGAAAATGAAAATCGAATGTTCAAGCATCTGTAATTTGACATGAGAGCGCGGCCAGTGTTTTGTAGCTAATATTGTCTCTTTCGCTTTGCATCACTGAGGTCGGCGTTCAACTGAAATAAAACTTTGCGTCTGTAATAAATCGGCCTGCGTCGTGCGTCATTTCAGATTAGCAGTACGCAGAACAAGGTCCATCTTCGGAGGAACAGCACGCAAATGATGGATTACACTTAAACCTCTCATCTCTCACACATAAACTACTTCCTAAAAATATGGACGGCTTACGAGAACACGCGGCACGACAGCTGAGCATCTGATACAACGCACACCGGAGGAAATTGATCTTCTGTTCGCTACACACCATACATGTTTGGCATCACTGATTGTTGTGTTTCATTGTTCTAACCTTTTACATGAGAACAGAGTGACCTTACAGAATGTGACAGGTGCCTTAATTTCGTGTCTTTATGTTAAGCCACTTTCACATGCAAGACTAGATCAGATTCACGTCCAATGCAAGGCTATGAGAACAGTCAATGTCATTATCTAGTATCAGCAAGTCAAGTCAAGATGTCAAGTCAAGAAGCTTTTATTGTCATTCCAACCATATATAGCTGATGCAGTACACAGTGAAATGAAACAACGTTCCTCCTGAACCCTGGTGCTACATAAAACAACATAGAGCTACATCACGGAAAACACAGGGCTAAGGACTAAGGACTAGTGGCTGCAGTGGCTGCAATGAGGACAAGAAATGGAGGACAGCATGGTGTGTGGTTGAGGGAAGGAAGGAGAAAATAGCAGATTTTCTTGATTTTACATTTTCAGTTTCTGTTTTGGGGAACAATTTTGGAAATCTAGGCAATATTAGGTCTCATTTATCAGTCTATTACTAGTCAAATTAGATATAAAATTCCCACCAGATTTACAAAAGTCTCATTGCTGATTTTCTTCATGTTTTACATCTACATTAAAACTCATACCTCATCCAAAGGACATCAGTCATGACCAGTCATGACAATACCAATGCCTGCCTATTGTTAGAAAGTCCAACATTTCAGCCTATGTACATGACAGTGGTGTGGTGGGCCGTCTCTTATGTCAGAGATCCCACATGTCTGTGTTATCCTCTAGCTGAGGTTCTCTTCGATTGGAGGCCACTCGGTGCAGCTTTGGATGGTGTTACATCAATGGCCTGGGGATCCATAAAATTACAGAGCAACACAGGAGCTTTTGAGAATGGATTTGGACTATAGTTAATGTCAAAAGTCTGCTACAATGACTCAGGACTACAGGTTGCATTTGATCACCATCACTGCACACCTAACAATGCAATAAATAACTGTAATAAATGGAGAATGGGTTTCCTCTTGAGTCTGGTTTCTCAAGTTTTCTTCTTTATGCCATCTCAAGGAGTTTTTCCTTGCCACAGTCTCCACTCATTAGGGACAAACGTACAATTATAAAGAACAAACGTATTCATTCTTTATTGAAACATTATCTGTTCAAAGCTGCATTGTGACAATGTCCATTGTTAAAAGCACTATACAAATTAAAAATTATTGAATTGAATTAAATGTACATAAACTGAAATTTAAGATCAATTATAATAATACACATTACAAAATATGACACTCTATAAGCAAGCACTTAAACATAATTTATTTTTTTACAATAAGTAGACATGAGAAGCTTTTGGTACGGTGGTATAATTAAAACGCGACACTATTATGGATCATAAGAAATCCTATAATCCGTCATAGAGCACCGAATTTAGACTTTTCTAATCCTCTTCAGCGCAGCACAGGTTTCTACATTTCAGTGCATAAAGTGCGCCGAGGGTGAAATTTCTTTAAACACATAAGCAAAATGGAGCAGGGCCTAAAGCAAAAAAAAAAAAAACTAATGAGGTGTGGAAGTTCTTCTTGAAGGTGAGTGCTCAAGGTGGCCTTGTCCGATTTTTCCTTATTTTTTCGTTTTTTCTTCCCTTGAGAAACAGAACCTACATGCCATAAACGCCCACTCGCAGATGCACATGCTGGCGACGATGCCAGAAAAGCATCCAGAGCGTCTGAGACGCTCCGCTTAGGGTCCAAAGATTCGTAGGCAGCACTTTAAATACAAAGCCTAAGCAGCGTTAAAGATCCCGTCTAAAATAAACAAAAGTTTGTTTCAATTGATCAATTTATTGATGAGGTTTTGAGGTAAAATGGAGAAAACTGGCAGTATATGTTTTTTTTTTATGTGTAGAATTCCAATACAGCATTACAGCAGGGCATAAATCCTGCCAATCAGTACGATAAAGAGCTACAGTCATCTCTATTATGCAATGCTGGTAAACAAAACCAGCCACAGGCAAAGTGGCAGCACACACACTGGCACACAATCTCCTGACATTGTTCATGAGGAAATATTCATCAATACAATAATATTATTCAATAAATTATGCATTCATTGTTTGACTTAAATAATGTATTGTAAATACATCTTTCATCCACTACAACATAAACATATGTACACCTACACATGTGACCAGTCAATCATCCAATCATGTGGCAGCAGTGTAATGCATAAAACCGTGGAGACACAGTACAAAAGTGTCAGTATGTGTTCATATAGAAAATCAGAACAGCAAAGTTTTGCCAATCTTCAATTATTTGGGCTTGGTGTTGTGCTTTTCTGCTCACTATTTATGTAAAGAGTGATTATTTGTGTTCCTTTCAGCTTTAGCCAGTCTGAAGGTTGTCCTCTCTTAATTCAGTTCAATTTAATTTAATTTAATTGAGTTTTATTAGTATTGCCCTTTTAACATTGTCTCAAAGCAAATGTTGTATTAAAGAATGTATACATTTAGTGTGTATAAATTTGTTCCATATAATGTTGTGTTTTTTCCCTTAGCAAAGCATTTTTAGCTGCTCCCTGGATATTTTTTGCTTTTCGTACCATTCTGTGTAAGGACTGTCGTACATAAAAATTCCTAAAATAACCTCAAAATCAGAATATCATATACCAACAAGCATGACATAGTTAAAGACTCTGAGATTGTACCGTACCCCTATTTCTAATATGTCATTTTTTACCTCTACTTAACCACACAACCTGCATCTGCATGCTTTAAATGCCTTGCATTACAATCAGTTCAATCAATTTATATTCCTCAATGTTGAAATCATGATTATTTGTTGTCTAATGTATTCTCTTCCCATCTCCTATGTTTATATTTGTTGTATTTAGTGTATCGTTAAACAATTTGAATATAACCGAATTGAATTCATGATGCACTGAATCATTCTTCAGTTTCTTGTGTTCATCGTTTCTTGTGTTCTAAGGTCAAACATCATAGACACTTATCCATCAATGAAAAGTCATACCTTTTTAGTGACAGATATGGCAGAGGGCAGATAACATGGGCTCCAGTCAGCCATTACTTAGATTAAAAATTGACTTGTATAGTAAATTTATGTGTTAAAATAAATAAAAACACATATATAAATAAAAACACATAATAAAACTGTAAATGTGAGTTAAAAAAAAAAAAAGATAGAACATGATGGCAGCCTGATGTAGCCTATATTTGAAGTTTAAATGGTCAGACTGCAAATTCATAAAGCTTTACATGACAAGTGACATCCATTATTCTGCATCACACCAACCTTCACCTAGGATTACTAAACATACATTTACAAAATGACTACAAAGAGGCTTCAATGTCCAGGTTCACCATTTCAACTCCCGCTTGACCCGAACCCAATCTATTTCATTACATTCTCATTGACTCATTGATCTTTGGCCAGAGTTTTTTTTTTGGCTCAGCCACTGAAAACATCCTACGGGATTGAATTTAGACCCCGGATATTACATTGATATTGATGTTAAATAAAATCAGCAAATGTGAAATGTAGATGTTGCTTTAGCAGAAACATTTTCTTGAAGTTCACTTTTCTCAACAGGGATATGTGTTAGAGAGTTTTTTTTTTTTTTTTTTTATGGCTGGTGGCTAAAACTTGACAGACGAGGAAAAATCAATACTTACACATGTTGCCAATGGTGACCTGCTAAATCTGTTTGGGTTTAATGTTGGAATTTAGTTCTCTGTGTATTAGCCTGTGGTAAGAAATGGGCTTGGTTTTGAGTTTAGCCAGCAGAAGCTTTAGAAATAGGCTAGATAACATCCAGTAGGGAAAGAGCTATGAGGCAGTTATGTCGAGCAAGCATTAGTAAATGTATCTCGTAATAAGAGGGTGTTCCCATATTTGTCATAAGGTAAAAGACAAGCAAAGACCAGCTTCTGTTTAAGTAAGGGGCAATGCAAGCAAGTTTTAGCTTTTGGAGATTTTTTTGGAGATTTTTTATGGAGTGATATGGAGCTGATTGGTATTTATTAACACGTGTTGAGTAAAACAAAAAAAAAATATGTGTTAACAAAACATTAGAAAAGAAAGATAAAAAAAGAAATAAGCATTTACTTGTCACATATACACCCCAGCACAGTGAAATTCTTTCCTCACACAGCCCTGCTTGTTAGGAAACTGGGGTCAAAGCACAGGGTCAGACATGATGCAGTGTCCCAGGAGCAGAGGCACTGCTCCAGTATGTTAAAGGCTTTGCTCAAAAACCCAACAGTGGCAGCTCTGGTAATGCTTGGGCTCCTCTCTGCTTCAGAGTGCTGTATTATTAGCAAAAGTGGTGCTGATCATTTTGTTCAAGTTTTGCCTACGAAAGCAACTCATAAATAAGGTTCCATTTTGCTTATGGGGGCTTTGACACTATAAGTTTAATCTCAACCAGAGCACGGTTCACATGAGGAGGTGAGAGTCCAGTGAATGTGAGCATATAGATGCATATGTAGGCAAATTTAATAAACTTGTAAGCAAAAGGACAGAGTCAGCACACAGGCTTCGAATCAAAAGACAACAAAATGGTCAAGCAACTAACAAAGTATTGTAGGACAGGCTAATATCAAGAAAAAAAGTGCAAAAAACTGGATAAAAACTACATTGGCGGACAAAGCAGCTAAGACAAAACCACATACAAACCAGCTGAGCATATATGTTGTGAGCTGAATTGTATTCATTGCATTTTATCACTTTTACCAATACTGTCGACTTATTTAATCGATAAATTAAAGCAATACTAACAGAGGCTTGAATAATGCTGTTCCTATTAACAAAATTAGCTGTGATGTGCTCAATGTTTTTTCTATTAGCATGGCTAACCATGACATGATTAATGTTATTGCCGCTTGCAGTGCTAACTCTAACCCTGCTGTTAGAGCGCCTGCAATGAGAGAACATGATGAGACATTAACTCTGATGCTGTACAGCTGAACAAAATCACAAGAGCTTATCTACACACACACACACACACACACAAACACACACACATACAAAACTCTGGAAAGAACGCCAGGTCGTACACGTTAAAGATGTGAACATGATAGTGCTTCATTTTTTGTCACTTTGAAATATTTTAGGCAACTTACCATCCTAATTGACTCGTTTCTCTCTGAACCATGTGTCCAAAAGATATAAATATTCTCAAAAGACCAGTTGTTAAATATCAAGTCCTGCATTATTAAAAAAAAGGTAGGAAAAAAGGCATCAATTACCATGAACTTTTCGCTCTTTTGCTCTTTAACTCAGTCTGCTCAATTCTCCAGAGGTGAGAGAAAGAGAAAGAACAAGAGGACAAAGAGATTGAGACAGAGACAGGGATGTGGCATTGCTAAAATTCTGCATGTTTAAAGGGTGACATAGAAAAAAATAATCCCCATATATTTATAGTGTTGTTTATAGCATGTCTTTTTCCTGCCTCCTTCTTTTGCTCATTCTATCTCGCTGTCTTTCTCTTGCTCTCTCGCTCTCTTCAGTTTCAGACAGCTGAAGTGGACCTTGATTGAAATTGTGTTGCAGAGAAATGTCTCGCATTGGCTGGCTTTCTAACTTGGCTGCTTATCGATCGACCTTTAATCAATCTCATTATTTATTTTCACTTGGCTGGCACACAGCTCGGCTGCACTCACACGTCTCCATGTCTTGTCCACAATGAAAGAGCGAGAGACACTGCTTTGGGTTTAATGCCTTGCACTTTTAGAGCTTGTTCCCGTGCAGATTGAATACAAATTGTATTTTATTCATCAAAGTCGCATACAGTCGACTTAAATGGTAAACTGAGCATTTTTTGGCTTGTTTCTACAATGAAACTCGTGTCTGGTCGGAGTGTGTGCAAATGTGCCTGGAATGCCGGAAAGAAATGCTTGATCATTAGTTAAATATTATATTGTATTATTAATAATTATAGGAAGTATCAAAAGTGTAGTAAAAGAGCGGTCATGTCACAGAAGTAAATACTTGAGAAACCATTAAAAAAAAATCATTTTACAATTTTGTACCATCTGTTCCTACTGCAACATTGCAAATCCGGTAGCTCTTTAAATTTTTTTTTTTTTTTTTTTTTTTATGTTTATGATTTTGTAAAATATTATTATATTATACAGTTGCATTGAATGAAACAGGATGGAGCAACACCACTATTATCAGCGCTTCCTCCATCTTGGAGTTCACGCTGCGATGTCTCGAGCTTCTACCCGTCACACATCTTCACGTGATGTAAATTAGCAAAACAGAGTTTACCAAACTTTAGAACATGCTTGCGCTTTTAATCTCCAGTAACCAAAGCTTGGCACTGGATAACTTCTTGAAGGTAAAAGCTCGAACAACAACTTTAACTATAAAAAAAAAAAAAAAAAGAAAACTTCCTCTACTGCCTATTTCCCAGCAAACTTGGGCAAAGCACTTCTAACCCTGTGTTCACACCAACAAGCACCAAAGTGATACGAGGCTTCTTTTCGGCCACTGGTTCAAATTAAAGCAAATTTCAAACTGGTTCATACATTTAAGTTAGGAATACATCTTCCATCAGCCCCTGCATGTTACATGATATTGATCACTTACACCTAAATCCAATTCACATTTGATTTATCTTTACTTCTATATAATCTCAGTTTGCATCAGACTGTTTGCCTCATATTTATCATCCAATGATTTACGGTTTATGATTAAGAAGTTGTGTTTCTCTTAGTATATTTGCACTTAGAGTTAATTATACTAACTAATTAAACCTTAGCCAGGAAGACTTAAAATTATCTTATTTATACAACCTGCTCTCCTTCAGGGCCCTACAGCAGGAGTTTGATCATGCTGGGATTTGAACTTATGACTTATATATATAGCTTCATGTAGATGTAGAGAAAAATCAGTTTTTTTGAGTTTTGCAAACAAATGTTTACTAAACTATGTAAAATATTTGTATGTGATCCAGGCTGTGCATTTCACACCTTTAGTGGTGTCCTACCTGAATCAATCCACCTATAATATATAATGTCATTATAATGCTACGGCTATATAAACCATCAATATTATACAGAAACACAGTACAATGGAGTGCTGCATCACAGACAGGTATCTCATTCAGTTAGAATGAATGGCATTACTAAAACAAAACACCCAATAAACAATTTAAAAAATCTCCTTTCACAGCTGCACCACCTCCATACATCATCTCTAGCAGCAACATCAATATTAACCTCATAGAATGACCACAGTTTTTCCATGCATTTTTGTGCTTTTTAGTGCTTTAAGGAAAACGATTAAAAACTGTTTTTTTTACTGTTTTGGCCAACCTTTCCTCATAATGTCCAGCTTTTCATGAACGCTTATTCATAGTTTTTTTCATGGGTTCTTTATAGGTCTTCATGAGTTAATTAATTATCATCCAGGTTCCTCCTGGGAGCCCTGTTTATTCCATTACTGTAGGGTTACACCTTTCTCCTTAGACAAAACTGAAAAAGTTAAGCTCTCTGAACCCTGCAGAGAAACCAGACTCAAGACCTATCATGCTCTGGCTCACAGCAGATAGTTGGATTTGATGGCAGCAGTATGGTGGCAGCAGGAAAGTGAATCATCCTTCTATGGGTGATACCAACTAGTGGGATTCTGATGGCATCTGATGAATCATGCATGCAAATATATCCACAATGAAGAAACAGAAACAACAGCAGCCAAAGTAGACCTTTGGGATCTTGTACTAGTGTCATCTGAGGGAGGCTGAGATACAGCACAGCTGGAGAAGTGTACCAAGATCATAAGGCATCACACCGGGTCAGCAGGAGTAAGCATACTTGTCTAGCATAACTAAAAACAGCAAGACTATAAAGGAGAGCCAGAAGGCTGCACAGGTATGAGGGGACCCTAATATTCTGGCATTGGCATCCCCAGTCATAACCATGAACATCCAAATTTTCACCTCGTCCTCCCAAAAGGAAAGCAATAGCAAACATTCTGAATAAATACATAGGTTTAATAGATTGACACCGAGCTAGAAATATGGATATGTACTATATGTTTTGCTACTCTTATAGTGAGCACTAATAGATAGCCAGCCATATTTGTTACCTTGTTTAACAATGCTATTAGTCAGTTGTTAGTGTGCCCCAGTGAAAAGTCACTTGTTGGTAGATTGGTTCTTTGCTAGCACAATAACACAAGCTAGCAAGCAGTACTGAAAAGTTACACCATGTTTTGATAAAATTTTAGCCTCCTACACAAGTATAATGAGCAGCATTGTGATAATTCATAACAATGCTATGTTTAGAAATGTGGGCTCCATCTAGCACCATTTGATGAGTCATTTCAGATGGAACAAAGTGGATTATTGCGAAAGAACAAACTCAATATGCTAAATGTATTCTAGAAATGTAGGTTTATTAGAATTGTGCTGAAACCAGTCAAGTCTTAAATTGTTCACAATTAAACATAAATATAAATAACACATTTTGTCTTTGACTTAGCAAGCTAACGAGTTTTCCAAATGTTTTGCAAATGAGAGGAGAAAAGATGGTGGAAAATATGTGAGGGTGATGAGATAAAAAAGAGAGAGAGAGAGAGAGAGAGAGAGAGAGAGAGAGAGAGAGAGAGAGAGAAAAAAACAAGAAAGTTAGACAAAAATAGAAAATCCTATTCAGAGAATGGCTCCAACTTGTTTCAGAGAAAGACAGAGAGAGAGAGAATGAGAAAGAGAAGACATTTAATTAAATTAATTCTCATATTAATCAACTTCCTTACAAAGCTGTTACTAACTGTAACTACTGGATGGTTACATAGGAACAAAATAAAAACAAAAAACAGGAAGAAATATACTTTTTTTGTCTGTATGTGAACATATTTATTACTGAACTTGAGTCCAGAGTACAAGGGTTGATTCTGAGTCACACTGTGTGCCATGGTGTACAGGTTCTTTTTCATACACCTGCACAGTGTTCCAGTTCATTAATTTCCCAAAACCATGTCATTAAGTTGACTGGCTATTGTATGCCTATGGATTCTATGCCTAAACAGCTGAACAAATATATCAAACCCTGACATTGATCTTCTCACATACAATACATGAGATTTCTTTTTTGGATATAAATAAGTACTGCCTGGGTGTTTATCACATGTATGGACATCATAATGGGATTTATTTAGAAAAAAACTGGATCGTACGTGAAGCTAAATTTTGACCCAAATGTTTTTCCTTTATCATATCCTATTGTGAAATAATGTAGTAAATAATTTACACGTACTGAAAAACCAAATTAGTCTTATTTCAGCACATTACAAGTAACTTGATTTCCTGTGACAATAATGCAGAAATGTCAATAAACATATTGATTAAAACCCATAACCACTGATACTGTGTGTTAGAAAAATTTGTGTTACGATAATGAAATATACAGCAATACTGTTATAGGACGAAATCAAATCAACAATAACGATGACAAAAGAAAAATTCCTATACATCTACGAAACAGATTCTGTCTCAAATGAAACAGCAAATTCTCGAACAACAGGGATCAGTCCTTGTGACGCATCTATGCATATCTATGGATATGTATGCATGGCAACAGTTGCCCTGAGATACAGGAGCTAATAATAAACCTGCACGAAACCCATTCACAAAAAAAAACTTTAATGACTTAAGTGTCACTTCATATATCACCTGACCACCCAACTCCCAAATTCTGCATAAGAGTTGCTTTATGAAACAATGAAGGTGGATGAATTAATCAACTCGCTCAAAAAGTCGCATTTTTAATGAACATCTTCAATCATCTGGGTTACTATAGGCAGTGATCTGAGTCTGAGATGAAAGGGCTCATAAATATGCATGGTTTTTGAGAGAAGAATATCTATGTTTTCTTCCTCAGGTGAAAAACTGCTTTTATTTGCTTCCTCCCTTCTGTCTCTATGCAGCATTACTTCTTCTGTAGCATCACGATAAAACTCATTCTATTGCTTTGAAAACTAGAGTGCATACTGGCAAGCCTGACTAATATAATCTCCACGAAAAAATTACATTTTTCAAGGCTTTGCAAAACATTCTAATAATATCATACTGAGTGGATTAACCTCAATTCCAAACACCAGCTTTCAGAATAGTCTATTGATGTATTCCCTATTGTTAGAATGCACTATATAAGCAAACATATTGGGACACCTGTCTTCTCCAGACATATTTGGTAGCATTAAACTTTCCCTTCACTTCAACTAGGAGACCCAAACCTTTTCCAACATGACAATAAACCTGTGCAGAAAGCCAGCTCCAAGAAGAAATGGTCTAAGGGCTTGCAGTGGGAGATCTTAAGTGGACTGCTATAGAGCTCTGACCTCAACCCTTCAATTCAACACCTTTGGGATGAATTGAAACAGTGACTGAACTCCAGGCCTCCTCACCGCACCTACATCAGTATCTGACTTTACTGACAACCTTGTGGCTAAATGTGCACAAATTTCAACAACCACACTACAAAATGCCAACAGCAAATGAGGAGAAAATGTGGAATGTGATGTTCAAAATGCACAGTCAAATGTTATGGTCAAGTGTCTACAAAATGTTGTCTATATAGTGTAGGTCACCTCATTTTTTTCTCTTTTACCTCTCTTTTTATGTTTGTTTGCACATTTTTAGGTTTGGGTCTCCTAGTTGAATGAAAAAGAAAATTTAAGGTAACTGCATCCAAAAATATTCTACACACTTTTGTGTCTTCAACTTGTGGTGGTAACAGCTTTGAGAAGAACCACATGGCTGGAAATGTCTGGTGTCTCAATATCCATATAGTGTATAAAGTATTTTCTTGTCAACCTTCACCGATATGTGGTGTTATTAATAGTAGCTTGCATATTTTTATTCCTGATTTTATGCTAGTTTGCTAATTTGCTTTATTTCTTTTCACCTTTGTATTGTACACTAGTTTGGTATTTCCCGCCTTTTAACTGTTCTGGCACCTGGTTGGTGGAATGAACTTTCACTTGATTCATGAGTCATTAACAGTCTTTAAACTATGTCTAAAGCCATAGCTTTTCCAATAGTATTCAAATTAGCAATTCTCTTGCTAATTTGAAACTTGCATTTCTAACTATTTTCCATGCCAACAGTTTTTAGATTGAGGCATTCTTAGTTTGTGACCTAATAAACCAGTATCAGAAAGTATATATTGATAGTAATATAATACTAACAATTGATACAACTTTAAATTGTAATTTGCTCATTAATATTGTACCTATTCATTACTTGTATTATTTTTTATGATTCAATAGTGTTTTTACAATCTCTGTATCAGCCACATAGAAAAACCTTAGAAAGTGTCCAGTCCACTGTGGATGAGTTTCAGACCACTTTACGGGCCATACAAAAGATGAAGAATTGGCAATTACATTCGGTACAGCATGCTTTCCAGGAGCGAATCCTTTGAAAAAGAAACAAGACACTGTAGACATGTGGGACAAACAGTGTTACATCATAACTGCGCCATTACTCGGGTGGATTTCTGACACAGCAGGTACACAGCCTGCTGCATTAACATGTTGGCACAGAAAAACAGTTCATTTCAGAGTCTGCATGAAGGCATTGGAAGTTTCCCATAACCGAAGTATAAAACTCGTTTTTTTTTTTTTTAGCCGTAAAGGTGTTATGATTCGCATTCTGCAAACAGCTCAGAGCTCATAAAAAAGCCTGCTCAGTGTGTGCACTAATGAGCTACAACCCCTTCGAATACATTGTGTTGACAATATGACTCAGCAAACAGCAAAGGTACAAGCAGCAAATAAAACTCTGACACTATCAGGGACTCTCTAACGATCGCTCTCACCTGGTCCTATTTAGGGACTGGCTCTTATTCTCGCTAGTGAATGCCTTCCCACTCTCTACAGTGTGGGATCATTAGCACTAATATGTAGTGCACTAATATAGACCACATTAGAGCAAAGAGCTTTCAAGCTGACCCTCAGGGAGGTAGAGGTTACAGTTCAGGTTACCAGTTGCCTGTATTTTGCCCTACACAAGAGCAGGAGACTGAAAACCTTGTGAGTCAGGTATTTAAGAATGCTTTAATTATAACCCAGGGTTTCCCAATGTAGGGTTCAAAAGCACCTGTAGGGTCAACTGATTTACATTATGAAATTTTTTTAATTGCCCTGGCAGTCACAGTCAAACAAGCTACGTTTCAGATTCAATGTTTTAGTCGTGCACATTAGTTCAGCAATAAAAAACACAAATTTCTCTATACATCTATTGTTATGAGTTTCTCTGTAACATCAAGTGACCCAAGTGGAAAGGTTCAGTAGAACAAACTAAAATATGTGGAAAAAAATCCTGATTTTGGATTTGTGTGAGGGTAAAAAGAAGGCGAAACCAAAATGTCTAATTTCTGGATACACAGCAGAAGAATAGAGTACATAGATATTTCTTTGAAAGTCAGTGAAATTATAAAAATCCTGTAAACATTATGCTGTTTTTTGGTCTGTAATAATATAAGAGAAATAAAACACTTGCCACTTGCACATGTATGATATTCGGTGCTTAGGTTTGCAGAAAAAGTATAAAAGTTAATAAAGTGATTTGGCCAAAATAATCATAAAAAAAAAAAAACCTTTGAATTACAATTGACATATTTCACACTGTTTCAGTATTCTGCCACTACTCCCTGTTTCATCCACTGTAGGATGATTGTCATTGCATGTATATACTGTAGTATACTAATAGAAGGGACAAACCACAGACTCTGTTCTCTATATCGGCCACATAAACATCATCACAGATGATTAATTATTATCAGTCAACTAGTGACAAGACCCAAACCACACACACTCATCACTAAATGCTGACACACACTGCTCTCTGTCATCTGTCCACTATGTATCCACACACCCTTTCCACACACTCTATTTGCCATATATGCCACATTGAGCATTCTTAATGTATTACTTCTCTGTGGATATCTATCAAATAACACTGTACCAAATACAGATTTTCTTAAATGTCCATCCAGTGTGGACATGTCCCAAACCACATACCCTATGCACAATATGGGACAAATTAGAAGATCATCACAGTGGATGTGTCCCAAATGACACCACCTATTAACTAAATGTAATAAGTCGCTCACCTTATTATTAGTCCAATAAGGATGTATCCCAAATCCCACAGCTTTTCTTACTGCCTAGACAATATATATACATCATGAATATCTCTGCTCATTGTGGATGTGTCCCAAACCACAGATCCTACACACTACACAGGCCAAGTAAACATCAGTTTTGGTATCTCTCTTCACCATAGATGTGTCCCAAACTGCACACCCTATAGCCTAATGTTCACAGACCAAATACAGTCCCTCTTAAATGTCTTCCACTGTGAACGTGTCCTAAATCATGAAGCCAATTAACAACATATAGTAGGTGATATAAGCACAACTTCCCATATATTTCACACATATCAGTTCAGTAGGAATATGACCCAAACAACAGAGCCTATTCACTCTACATAATAATGCCCTTCTCCAATGTATGTCCACTGTGGATGTGTCCTAAAACTAAAAAGCCTATTCACTATATACAATAGGTGACATACACACCGTCTATTACAGCATTATTAGTCCAGTAAGGGTGTGTTCTAAAACTTAAAGATTCTTTGTTTCATAGAAACATAAACACTGCATAAACACCACTCAACTGTGGATGTTACCTAAACTACCGTATTTTTCGGACTATAAGCCGCTACTTTTTTCCCACGTTTTGAACCCCGCGGCTTAAACAACGGAGCGGCTAATTTATGAATTTTTCCTGGGTTTTTCCCGGTTTCACAAACTTCAAGCCAAAAAACTGAGTGACATAACATTAGACCAATGAAATTTCCGAACGGAAACGAAAAAACGCACCTCACCTGTGTTCTGAGCTGCACGGCTTCGGGAGAAAAGCTTTTACCGGGTGATTTTTAAACGCACAACGATGCCAAAAGATAAACTCCCGTGAGAAATAGTTGTGAAAGGAAGGAGGAAGACAGTGAACAATGACTTTCTTGGTCAGCTACTGTTTAAATACAAGCCGTTGTAACGCGTTTAATCATGGTTAAGGGATAGCTCGCTAACTCCAGTTGCAACAGAAATCATATAAGCACAGACAGGTTTCCAAAACTCGTGCTTTTTTATTTTTCCTGGCAACAGCGTTAAGGGTTAGTCAAAGAAATTTAGAAATCAGCATCAGAAAATAATAAGGACATAATCCTCGTCTTGAACACATGCAGTAATACCGGAAAAATGCAGTGGCAGGCTATTCCCAAAATACCGCTATGCTCCTAAAGGAAGCGCAACATATTTCACCCGTTACACCGTGTGTAACGTGTCTTTCGTTAAAGCCTGTGTAAAGTTCATTAGTGTAGACACCCGTGGCTTATTTATGTTCAAAATAAAAATATTTGTAATATTCAGTGGGTGCGGCTTATATATGGGTGCGCTTTATAGTCCGGAAATTACGGTATACATCCACTATAACTATAAAGATCAAGTAAAGCTCATTTTAAATGTCTTTCACTGTGGATGTGTCCCAAATCACACAATATACATTAGGTGATATAAGCACAATCTGTCTTACGGTATATTTCACCAAAATCAGAGCACCACAGAGCAAAATCACAGCACCACCTATTCACAGTATAGGCCACATAAACCCAATCATAAACATCCCAGTCCACTTGTGAAGCGTCTCAAATTACACAAGTTGGTCAATGTATACTGTAGGTTCATAAAACACCATGTCAAACATTAATCGTCAACTGCCACTGCATCCGATACTACTCAATCTACATACTCTTTATAAACCAAGTATACCCCTGATTACAGAAAATATATCAGTCCGTGGAAGTGTCCCAAATGCATGCTCAGTGGTAAACCCCAACAGGAATGGCAAGTTATCTTTGCTCTTTAATGCATTTAATCTGTCCTGCTGTGCGACTCTGCACTGAAGTGCACCTATCTGTGTATTAGCAATTAGAGGCACTGAGGAAAAATCTGCTCATCAGGGAATTGAAATTCAAGTAGAAGAGCTTTTCACACTTCACAACAATCACATCTGCTCACATTCCATGCTGATATCAGTAAAAATGTCTCTTTCAACCGCTGCAAAAAAATTAGCGCTCAGCAGCTGGCTGCTGTTTATTTTCAGCCTAATCTTTTCATAATTTGCTCAATTTGGAATAGAATCATTCCACTGGCACACCTACTGTAGGTCGATATACCGTATAAAACACATCAGTCAAGGTCAATCTCAAAGGCATTTTTTATTTGATTGTTCAAGGCGAATAATCTGTTAAATGGAGGAATGTTTGAATCTGTTATATTTTCATGGCTGGAATTTTTGCTTTGAGTCGCATTCATAATTTAAAGATTCTACATCGTGCAAAGGTGTTTCAAGACTATAAAAAAGGGCATCGACCTTGAGAAAATGGAATTAATAAAAATGGTTTGACTATTGTTTGAATATGATTAGTCAGCAATTATAATTAATAAACCATTATAGACACGTTCTTTGAGAACTGATTACCACAGATGCTAAAAGCAAATCAGGACACACAAACCCCGCATTTAAATATTATTTCATCTCCTTACTTTGCATCTTATGCCATTCAGGCAATTATCCTATGTAAACAACCAGCAACTCCAATTAACATACAGCTCAATCCTGGACTGCATATCAGTAGGCTACAAGCCTTGCTCTCAGCTCCATGCTCCTGCAGGCTTCATTCTCAAATGCATAATAATACTGCTACATGCTCTATTATAACCTGTATATTAGTACTGTTACAGGCTTTTTTCAAAACCAGATATTAGTACTTCTACAGGTTTGACCTGAACCCTATATTGGTAATCTTTCAAGCTTTGTCCAAAACCACACTTTAGTATCCCTCCAGGCCTTGTCCTAAATAACATATTAATATTTATACAGGTATGGTATCCTAAATAATATAATAGTGTTCTTGCAGGCTTTGTCCTAAATCGTATATTTGTACTTCTATAGGATTTGTCATAAACCACATATTAGTACTCCTAAAGGCTTTGTCCAAAACCATATAATAATATTTCTATAGGTTTTTCCTAAACCATATATTATTACTAAAGGATTTGTCCTAAATCACATATTAGTACTCCTACAGACTTTGTCCTAAACCACGTATTAATACACCTACTGGCTTTTTCCTTAACCACACATTAGTAAATTGTATGTTTGTACAGGCTTTTTCATTTGTATTTACTACTCTTTGAGTCTTATATTAATGCTACACTTGCATTACAGCTGCTAGTTTGCTATTTTGGGGCACACGGCTTTGTAATAAGCAAACTCTCTTTCGCATAGCAAACACAAAAATATAAACACAGAAAAAACTGATGAAAACAGTTCTGAAATCGGCCCCATTTTCTACAAAGCCTACGGCTTGTGTTCCCTAAATCCATCCAGTTGTTTTTTTTCCAACAATCCACTACAGCACTGAGAACTCAGATCTGTAAAACTGCAAGGGAAGCTAAACATTGAATCGGAATATTTCTGTTGAGGTCTGGACCAGGGAATGGCAGTTTTTACAGATGACTGCTTAGACTTGGAGAATAGCTACCAATGTAGCAAAAGTCATTTAGGGCCAATTATCACTCGGGATCTTTCGCTACAGCTCAGTTCTGCTTAATAAAGTAGTATGTTTTGATTCAAAACAGAACTTTAGCATTGTATAAAGGTGGGTTTTTCCCACGCATTAGGGACCATAAAGCATGATACACCGTAGAGTCGGTACAGTAACATCATTATGTGACCCCAAAGTTTGCACCAATGGATCATCCTGTAGATGATTAGTTGCTGTGCTCTAAGTGTGCTGTCGCTCCTCGTTGCTATGGTAATGGTGTAAACAAATACCGCTCATCACATTTCATAATTGAAAAATTTGTAGCATTGAAAAGGAGGGCTAAAAGTGCTGGGATTAGGGTGTATGTAATGCTTTCTAATATTTTGTATTCTGGAAATATATTGGAGAATTTGAAAATGACAAATCAAAATGCTGATGTTCTGGCTTTCAAAATCACTGCAGTCTAAATTGTCACTACATTTCACTACATTTTTTTTACTTCAAACACAACCAGATAATTGTATATTTTTGTACACTGGAATTTGCAAATGTTATCGAATTCCAACTACCACACCCAAATCAATAGGCACATTCTCTTTAAAAAAAAAAAAAAAAAAAAAAAAAAAAAAAAAAAAGAATTGTCCAATTTTTCTTTATCTGTTGTGCAAATTTAAAGATGATAAAACATAAAAAATGGAAGCACACACCATGAGAGGATGTTTACAGAGGCTGTATTTTCATATTTATTTGTCCTTTTATCTTTCTTTCGTACTGTGCTACATTATTTTCTGAGAGAGGAGATTTTTCTGGCCGGAGGATCTGCTGGCTGCTCCACTCCCACACCCAGCCTTTTCATTTGCATGCTTTCTCCACATTAAGGGCTCTAATTAAATATTCATTCTGCAAAAACCCACGGTTACATAACGAAGACATGTGCAGTTTCAGAGAGGATGAGAGAGAGAGAGAGAGAGAGAAAGAGAGACACAGAAAGAGAGAAAGAAAGGAAGAGGGAGACAGAAAACAAGTGCACATTAGAATTATACTAAACAATCTACATGACTCTTGAACACCAGATGCTAAAATATGTTTTTTTTTTTCATTGTTGGAGTCATTTCAGTGTAAACTGCTTTTCCAATTTATAATAATAATAAAAATAATATTATAATATTTATAATACTAATAAAAATTATATTATTATATTACTAATAATAAAATGTTATTATTATTATTATTATTATTATTATTATTATTATTATTATTATT
>JAAIIK010000029.1:253566-271516 GCA_014706435.1 Silurus glanis | reverse complement strand
TTATTATTATTATTATTATTATTATTATTATTATTATTATTATTATTATTATTATTATTATTATTATAAACATAAATTTAGGCTTGTAAAAATTTTAAGACCTGAATTTCAAACCTTTTTTTTATTATTTGCCAAATTGTGCTTAATTATAATATATTATACTTATAAAAATATATATAATTAATACTTTTTTGTATATTGTTTTATATTTATATATATTGTATATATAAAGGACATCACAAAGGATGACAAAATGATATAAGGCCAAATATGTTAACAGCATCAAAAAAACATTTCAAAAACATTAAATTATGCATGATTTTTCTTGGCAAGCACATCGGTGCAGTGGGTGGTGTTGCAACCTTACTGCTCCAGGTCAACCAATCTGATCATGCATGTTAAACTGGCCCTAGGTGACAATGTGTGTGTGTGTGTGTGTGTGTGTGTGTGTGTGTGTGTGTGGAATAGGCTGCATTATTCAAATAAATAAAATCCAAGATATATTCCTACCTCTATTTCAATTAAGCATGGATACGCTCTGGATCCACCACGATAAAGTGTTTATGAAGATAAATGAATGAATAGATGTTTTGGTCAAACTGATTGAACTTCCAAACCTATCACCTCTCTGTTGGAGTCCGTTCAGCTCTGAATGCTTAAATAATGCATAATGGCGATCCATATCCAGTGCGTGCACTTAGCATTTCCGTTAAACAAAACCACCGTGCGTGAAATGTACCAGACAATAAGACAGACCATCTAACTCTTAAATGCACCAAATTGATGATGGAAGGAAACAGTCCGCTTTGTCACTCATAACTATCATCTCTAGTGTCTATTTCAGGTTCTTCTGAGAAACAGAGACATTTGAATAAGTACTAAGGTTCACTTGCTAATAACAGTATCCCCTAATTAGAAAGCTTGTGCCATCATCACATCTAGAATAATAATGGGATCATTCAATAAGTGACTAATTGAAAATCTACGGTTTGTTTCCTTTCGTTTAAGGCCACGACAGTAACGCGATACGATTTAAGTACACACTTTAATTTCCTCCATTTAGCAAGCACTGTAATGTTATTAGAAATCCTTGATGCATCCAGAGGGTAGTAATTATCTTACATTTACAGCAAATCTCTGCAGAACACGATTAAAAACGTGCACAGGGCCGCAATCGGAGGTGGAAAAAAAATAGAAAATTGGAGTTTCCATGATTTCTTCCTGATTTATAATCTTCATTAAGTAAAAAAATTTGATTTCCGAAAGCATCCGCCCAATCGTCCTGTGATCGCTTAGTCTCCCTGTTTCCTCAGAATAAACAATCAGGTTTATCTTCATTTTTGTCTTTGAAAATGCAACTTTTTTTACTTTTCTTCATTTTTTTTTCTTCTTGCTTTTGTGTAAAGTGTATATACTTAAAAGTGTAAATGATGCACGTGTAAAGAATGATGAGTGTGGCAGAGGGCATGATGAAGGACGGCATAGCTGCCACTTTAGACACTTCACACTCTCGCACGTTAAAAACTCACTTTATTTTATCGACAAATGGCTGCAGTGCAACCAGCGTAACAGCAAGTCACCTATGTGGTGTGATGGTATATTAATTTGATATATTATATGGACGAAAGTTTGGGGACACCTTTGGGTGCCATTCATATGCGATTTTTGAACATCTCTGTCCACATTTAGTCCCTATTTGCTGTTATAGTAAACTCCACTCTTCTGGGAAGATGTTCTACTAGAATTTGGAGTGTGCTTGTGGAGATTTGTGCTCATTCAGACACAAGGGCATTATTAAAGTCAGGAACTGATGTAGGTGAGGTGAGTAGACCTGGGGTGCAGTCAGTGTACCAATTCAGGTATTCAAAAGGGTTGAGTTCTATAGAAGGTCACTCAATATCTTTCACTGCAACCCATGCAATCAAAATCTTCATGGAGCTGACTTTGTATATTGTCATTGTCATGCTGAAACAGATTTGGCTCTCTTTGTTCAAGATACAGCTGTGTGCTCCAACTTTGTGATAAAATCACAATGACATGAGATATCCAATCGTAAGTCTCTGTGAGCTCAGGTGTGCAGAAAAAGGTAGATAGCACTTTCCTCTGGGAAACACTGTTATGCTGCATTGTGATGAACAGCAGGTCAAAAAGAAGAAGAGGTCTTGCTATGTATCAGAAGCCCAGAAGAGACTCATTTATCCTCTTACCTTTGCGGAAACTTTTTTTGATAAGGAAGAGCTTGCTGGTGGGTGGTGGAAATTATCTATGCAGGCAGTTCTTAAATAAAAAAAGAGACTTTTTCCAGGAGCGGCATTACACCAGAAACAAGTGAAAACCCTCTCTAATAAAATTTTTACTAGCAGGTCAATACAAATTAGATATAAAATACGGGATTATGTCTATTTGTCAGTTTACAGAGGGTCAAATACAAAGTAATCTTTCCAGTCAAGGGAGTGCACAGTCTGACAAGGCAAGACAAAAATCCCAGAAGATGGTACAATGCTAGAAATTGCATTACTCCACCTTCACTAATGTCAAACTAATCTAGTCTGAATGGCTCACATTCAGGAAAATCATGCCTACCATCCATCCTGGCATTGTTATGTTTTCTCAATGCTTGACGTTCATAAAATGTAAGTGTTCATCTTTATTTTGCCTCACCCTGCCCACACTGCTCCACTTCCTGTCACTGTAAATTGCAACTTTCGTTGATTTATTTCATTTTATTGTTTTTTTTTTTTTTCAATTGCAACACAGTCTTGTGGGGTTTATAACCTACTGAATGCTGTTGATGTTGTTAAAAAAAAAAAAAAGCCGTTTTCAAGCAGTTTTCCATACATTGTATCGTTATGCAACTTTTAATGTCATCCTATTAGTAAACAGGAAACTGGAGGCAGACACCAGGACCACGCCAGGGCTTTATCATATTGTTACACACCTGGTCTTGCAATATTAATTTGCCATCCAAACTGAGAAATGAGCTCAGGCTAAACAGTCATCTTTTTTTAGTAACTTTCATTTCCCGGTTTCATTCATCAAAACGGACAGCTCATGATTAATAGATATTTCATGTAAGAGCATATGTGGGTTTTTTCCATCTTCTTTCCCAGGCGTTTGACACACAAGAGGACACAACATACTTATTTTAACCCCTTCCTGTTCGGTTCAAGTCAAAATGACCTGTTTTAAACTAAATGAGACGAAACACTGCAATTTTTTTGGCTCAGGTCCTCAAATAAACATAAAACATTTTGAATATTTGATTAATTAAAAAGAAACAGAAAACTATATTAATTAAAATATTATGAACAAATAAATACATTTTTGCATCAAATATATGCTGCTCATGTGATTTTAATCTAAAAGTAAGAAACTGATATAAGAAATTATGACGAAAAAGAATGACAAATTTTCTTTTTAACCTTCAGTTTAGAAGATGAAAAAGTCAAAAGAAATAATAAGTGATGTCTCTTCACTTCCGTCACGGTTTTTTTCAATCGTTTCCCAAAAGTTGCACTTTCACACTGAACCGTTTGAAAACACTTACTGTACATCCCTGTACTGCGCACGAATAAAGTGTAAGATGCTTTTTTCTTCATCATTTTCGTCTAGCTTTTATGTACTTTCCATCTCTTTGAAACTTTGTGGCAATGTATTGTTTTAGTTGACAAAAAATACATACAAATACAATTCATAAATAGTCTTCTGAAAAGAGTGGAAAAAAAGACTGCAATGTTTATCTCTATTATCATTTGTCTCTAACTACTACAGACAAGTAACTGTAACTTTTTTTTTTTTTTCCGCAACTTTCAGTATTTTTTTTTTAAATCATTTGACATGACAAAAATGATGAATAATAATTTGTACTTCTTGTCAAACACGTACTACAGCAGTAGGACAGAAGTATCAACAAATCTACTGAAGTCAAATAGTAAAATATGTTATTGCTGTTTCCACTGCAAAAGAAATAATTTTTATATAGCGTGTGGACAGGTGAGAGTGTGAATGAGTGATGGAGGTGGACTGAGTGTCAGACACTCAAATCGCTCGTGATACCGGCACGAAAAAGCAACGGCTGCCAAGTTCATTGTGACCTTTTGTAAGAGCGTTTAGAGAGAGAAAAAGATAAGAAGAAAAGTCAATAAGAAGGCAACCGCTGGCAACGAGCCATGTTAAAATAAAATAGAGCCAAGGACTATTTAGATGTAGTCGTGTTTCCTTTTTTTTAAGCTTCTTCTTGATATACTTCTGGGGTGCAGTAACTGCTTTGAGACAATGACGCAGTGTTTGAACTGCCCACATTTAGCAAAAAAAAAACGTATTACGTGAGAATAATACTACACTGCACATGCAAATGAAGAACTGAAGAACAAAATGTCATGAACGAATCATTTAGGTTGTAAAATGAGTCGTTACGCCTGTGAAGGTTGTTCGAGCAGCTCAATTATGTGAGGCTGTATGGGGTGTTCTATAATTTCCATTTAGTGTAAAACATTTATCAGTTCACACATCAAGATCCTATATAGGATCTTGATATATATTGTTCTGTCATTTCAATTTTTGGGAAGGTAAAGCAGACATATATAAACAGGGGGCAGAGGCTGATGGCGTTACTTTTGCCACGGAACTACCATGTATAAGGTTACTGTCTGTGTGGAGTTTTGTATGATTTCACTACATTATTTGTCGTTATTTTGCGTTAGGTTGGTTGGATACTTGAAACTGATATTTTTGGTGTCCCCTCCAGGCTTTATGTTTATGTCATGCTTTTTGTTACTGGATTCACCTTAACACTGATCGTAATAATAATGCGGTTACTGAAGATGAATGAATAAGAAGTTGTTGCACTTCTTACCAGTTAGACCCAATATTTGGAAAACAATACTGCATCACAGGAATTACAAGAATGAGGTAAGACTACAGTTGTATGAATGCAATCTCTAATCCTATCTAAAGCTGATAAATTAATATGCCAGCCTTTGTGATGGCCAATGGAATATTTTAATGGCTAGAAACAGTTCCCTGAAAAACCATGTGAATGATTTACACCTCGGTAGCTTCAGAAACACCATAAACAGATGGCTTGTGCCTTATAGTCCGTGCCATTGTTTACAGCCTAACTGAAGGTTTGATATCACAACTAATTAATCTTCCACATTAATGTAACCAGAAATGTAAGAAAGGCAAATGAAAGCATTTTGAGAGGACCAAACAGAGAGTGAAGGAAAAGCTGCCAATGAGTCCTCAGCATGTGGGGATTTCTTTCAGACTGTTGGAAATCTAGCCCTGGAGGTTTCTCATGAATCTGCCGAGAGCCACCAAGAGTGTGTAAAGCTTCAAGCCTCAACACTTAGCCGACTCTGAAATATAATTAGATTTGTTTAACCAGTGGGTCCCTGCTTACAAGTGTGAAGTCATTCAACCATGTTGTTCACTGTGTGATAAATCTCACAATCCTGTGTATTAGCTAGTCTGGAGATGTTTTTGTAATTATTTTGATGAGAAACAGCTGGCATAGCCAAAGAATACCCATTCTGCTACCCAGTAACAAATTATTACTTCGTTGGTTTAGAGACTGTTGGCACCATGGTACCGTGTACTGTGTTTAGAAAAGTTTCCTTGTAATTATCTTTGTGTGCCAGCGAGTGGCCGCCGACAGACGTCAAGATGGAAAGGCGTCCCGAACCGTGAGTGTGAGTGTGAGCCCCGGCATGAGTACTGAAAAGGAAAGCGCCAGGGTGAAAACGGAAGTAAATAAAGCAAGCGCTGCTTGGTGAACTCTCTTTCTTCCAGTGCAGAACCAGTGAGTTTGTGTCTATCAAAGTGCCGTGTTTTTAGGCATTGATACATGGTAGTAGCAATGCCTAATATTTCAATAGTCCACAATCTAAACAATTTATTCACAATCCATCCACAAATTGCATAATTTGATCAAAAACAAAAATGGTACCAAGCTGTAGTTCTCCAGCCTATATGTACTATATGTATGTGGTGAGCCAAAGGGATAGAAGAATAGATCTAGACAAATTATATTCACTAACATAGAACAACTGAGTGAAGCACAGTACAGGTGAACACATTAGGTCAGTAAACCAATGAGAACATAGAGACTGAGACAGAACTAAACCCAAAACTAAAGCACATAAAGACAAAACAAACAATGCCATATGACAAGCTCAAAATGAAACAACACAAGAGGAGGATTTTTCTCATAAGCCACACACACAGAGAACTAAGAAGCAGCGATTCACCAAAGACTGTGTAAAGACAAAATATCTTCCTATCTGATCTTATTTTGCAACTGATTCTGAACGCATTCTTCACTCTTAGTTTATGCAGTATCCTCCAATCCCTATTGTTTTCAGCCAACAGGATCTTATCAGCCTATATTAGTAAAGAACGATGAAAGCCGCTGAAACAATAATGGATTCTGACAGCCGGATGTGAGCAAAGGACATTGTGTTCTTTCTCTTCTTTCTTTCTCTTGGAAAATGTCCTTCAATCTGTATTTTTCCTGACTCATGGACATTTCTTTAATGGAATTGTATTGAAACACATAGAAAGGGCTTTTAAAAAAGAAAAAGAAAAAGAATGAGTGGCAGACAATCCGATCCCACTTATCTTTTCCCATAATGCTTTGCTCGATTATCAGTAATGAACAGACAGAGTTCATGTGGCCGTGCCCTGAGATAAGGATGTGCCCTTTTGTGTGTGTGTGCGAATAGAATACCAAACACATGTCAAGAAGAGGAAATACACCAAATCAGGCTTCCGATCTTTAAACCCTCCTGGAGTCTACACTAATTAGGGAAAATTGAAGGGCACTTCTTTAGCGCTCACACCAGTGTAGTTGTAACAAGCTCGGAAATCATAGCAAGATCACATCAAAAGATCAATATTTAGAAACAAACCAATCGAAATTAATTGGAAATATAAAACCTCAAGTTTAATTCATGTTTACAGCACATAAAACGACACCATAAATATTTAAAATGATAGCTCCACTGTTTCATTTAGACCGAAGCATACTCAGAATGAATGTGACCTTTTTTAGTACGTACATGTAAAGTCTCTTATAGAAGATAATAATAAATATTTAATAAATATATAAATTATTAATAAATTATTATTATTCTCCATATGAAACCTATATGCCTTCTTCGTAACAGACTAGTAGCTCATTCTTGCATGCCTTTAGGCCAAATAAACATTTAATAAAATCGCTCAAATCAACCATGGAAACCATGGCAAACATGGAAAAACTGAGGAACTTCAAAGAAAAAAAACACACAATCGACATTGACAGATCTTGCCTAATGGCTCTATGGAAGTCTTGGGATTTTTAACATAGTATTTAAAAAACTAGTTTAGAACCTAATTCACATTTGGGTATGAGTGCATATGCCTTTGACTATTGTGATTCGGTGCCAAGGTTATAATACATAAAAGCATCATAAAACCCTTCACTTACAAAATGCTGCTGTTACATTTCTAACATTTGTTAGCAAGTGTAAATGAATGATTCTGGCTATTTCTCTCTCTTTTCTATGACAAATACAGATACGTTCATTATATTGGTTATTTTTAGTACCAAGGTATATTGCAACGATAGACTTTCTGATTCATTCATTTAAATTACTGGTCATGAGTCTTACTGTACAGTTTGTATATACAGTATTATTTTGATGTTGTATTCTAGTGGTGCAGCATTTCACTTGTTTCATCCTGAGCTCATGAGAGTTTCACATGATCTCTCAGTACATTTTTTTTTTCTTCTTTGGTTTTTAATCCTGGGTGATACTAATCAGTTTCCCATAGCCATTGTTTACCTAATATGGATAGCAAAACATTCAAATAAAACATGACATCAGAATTGTGTCAAACCTTATAATCTGACTATAAACACTGACACTGAAAGATGTATTAATAAGAAAAAACGCAATGCAGTTGCTTCAAGCAGTCACTCCTGTAAATCATTCCAATTTAAAAACTGACTTATATTATCTAATAGCAACATTACCTTCAATTTTGAGAGAATGTACATATTTTGTAAGATGTAAATATAATTTTAACAATGTTAGACACATAATCACTGAAATCTATCCAATAAAAGAACAAGGTATGTGTTTGCAACATTAAATATAACAATTTAACACAGGAGCATTAACTACTGAGATAAAAAGAGCATATAAAAATGCCATAATGTCATTAATTGTAATAGTGTGTAATTGTTTAATAATGGTTCAATGACCTAAACATTGTCAATATATCATGACAAACATGCAACATTTGTTGCTAGCTTTTACTATCTTTACTTCAATCTGGACAATAAAATGGTTTATGTTTTTTAAAAAATGGCACATCGCTATCATTATCAAACAACAAATCACACCCATTTTTGAGTTTATATATAAGCCTCAAAGTTAATGCTCTTCTGAAGCAGTAAGGACAAAGTTAAAAAGTTCAGCCAGTCACATGTGAAACTTTTAACACCGCCATTTTTTACTTCACTTTCCTAAGCCCTGAAATCCTCTCTGATCCACTTGTAAAGTTTAAACTGCTGCTCACAGACGTGTCTCCGAAAGGTCAAACCGCTACCAGGGGATGAAACTTGTTTGTCCGTCTTCAGAAATGCGTACCAGCATGAAACATTACAATGACTCCACATCACGGGCTATAAATCATATTACATAGATGATTAGGTGCCTGACAGTAACAAGCTAGAATACAAGTGTGCATGAACGCCTGTGTTTGATAAAGCACTGCTTCCAGTGTTTTAGTTTCCTGGGCTGTGTTCCAAATACCACCCTCCTCCTTACTGCCTACAGAAGACAATTATGTGCCCAATCTAGCACACTCCTATGGACACAAATTAGACCAGGGAGCTTTATACTTCAGTCAAAAAAAACTTGGATTATACAAAAAGTCTTCATACAGTATTTCAATCATTTACTATTTAATAGTTAGATATGTTTAAGTGATCTAGACTGCTTATCTGAAAACTACATGGCAGTAATCAAGCAGTAATTACCTGAATACCTACAGTATATAGACAAATATTTGTAGACACCTAACCGTAAGGTTCATATGTGGTTTTTGAACATTTTAAATTTAGTCCCCATTTGCTCTTATAATAATCTTCACTCTTCTGGGAAGATGTTTCATTTGATTCTGGAGTGTCCGTGTGGAGATTTGTGCTCATTCACGCACAAGGGCTTTAGTAATCCTGATGTAGGGTGAGGAGGCCTTAAGTGCAGTCAGCGTTCCAATATATCCCAAAGGTGTTTATTCATGTAAACTATATCTTCATGGAATTAGCTTTATGCACACGTGTGGTAACAGTCTGAGGAAAAAAGACATGGCTGGAAAATCAGGTATCCCAATACTTTTGTCATTATAGTTTAAAAACCATACACTTATGTAAGAGGTAACAGTAAGAGCTTTCAATACTTCAGAAAGCTGTCTGACTCCAACACAATAAGGTTGTAGAATGTAGCTGCTACCTTAAATGAACTAGGTGTAATTTCTGTAAAGCTCATTCACACTGAGCTGTATTCAGACCTCACCTGTAAATAAAGAAAGCTATTTGAGATTTTTCCTACACAAGATGGAGTTTGAAAAAAACAAGTATGTCTTAATCATGTATGAATATGACCTTAGATTTTTAAATCATTTTTTTACATGTTACACGGTAACAGTTTAATTTAACTGCAACAGCGAATGTTGTTCATCACATTTGTTATTTTTGTTAATTAGTTGCAATTATTCTGATTTCTATCCATTTCATTGTCATGCTAGCAAGCTGGAAAAGTTGAAGCTAACAGAGTTAGCCAATGGATTGGGATTGTTGACAAATACAGTCAAATACTCAGCAGGAGTTTTCTAAAATAAAATGTAATTCATGTGTCATGTGTGATTAGTTCACTGTGGTTTTGTACCGTCAAAGCAAAATATTACCCTAATTCTGTTTAGGTTTTTTGCGCTAATATTTACACACTGATATATACAGAACAGTGGTTCTGTATAGTCAGGCAGGTTATCATGATTTAATTTGCTATGCATAAGAAAAGTGCCTGTTTTTAGGTGCTAGTTACTAGCAAATATTACCACAGGAAGTAGGAGAATTTTTATTAGATGATTTAAGTCACTTTACATAAATAATGTAGCTGTTAATAGGTGCTAGCTACTTGTTAATACAATCACACTAAGTGGGGAATTATCATAGCAAAGAGATGATTTGAGTCATTTGACCAAAAAAAAAGTGTTATTAGGTAACCCTAACTACTAGAAAAAATGAAAACAGGTGGCAGGAATTTGTAGCACAGGGGGCAGAGATTGTTAAAATGTACATTTTGTCCAGTATCTATTTCTAAACAAAGCATCTCATTTATGTTTTATCAGTGGAGCTCAATCAATCAATCAATCAATCAATCAATCAATCATTCAATCAATCAATCATTCAATCAATCAGTCAATAATTCAGTCAGTCAATTCATTGACTAAAAATGGCTTCTTCATTTAGCAGAAAACTAAAGCATTAAGAAATATTCACCATACCACTGTCTGAAGCGTTACAATATACCACCAGCCCTGAATACACACCACATTAAAGCCAAGAGTGTTTGGGGTTTTTTTTAGGCTCACAAATATTGAGTTAAGAATTGAGTCACAACATTGGATTTCTCAGAACCACCAAGAGTCATGTACTGAGCTCGAACTGTGTCTTTCTGTCACAGAGGTGATGTTAAGGTCATTTCGAGCTGAAAGGAACAAGAACAAGGCAGATAAAAGTGTTCTTTAAAAAATGGCTGGTGTTTGATAATGCAAATGTGACAGTAACAGTGTCTTATTCACTCTTTTTTTCCACTACCCTCTGTGGGAGAGGGCACATATTTCAATATATTTTTATTTGTATAGCACTTTTAACAATGAACATTGTCTCAAAGCAGTTTTACACAGATAATGCGCTAATAAAGAATTAATAGAATTGTTCTTTAAAATTGAAAGCTTGTTCCTATCTTCCTTCATCTTTTCTTCCATCAGAAGGGTCCTGATAGCTCAAATTGACCTGAAAATCGTCTCTATAATATAAATAGGCAGAAATATAAAAAGTGTTGAGTATTATTATATTGTGTAAGAATTTGACCCTAGCAGCTTATCACCATATTTATCACCTTTGCATTATGCAAACAAGTGATGTGAAGCTAATATTAAATCCTTCTTGTGACTTATTCTTATTATTTATTTGTTGTTATTATAATGTAATGGGGTGGGGGGGGGGTGGCAGGGGGACCATTTATTGTTAGGGAAACTTTATCCCTTGCATAGCATGGTGTTTGAAAGTTTCTTGGAACCCTTTGGAATTTTCTAGGTTTGTAGCTATTTATGATACAAATCAGAATAACACACAACACAAGTTCTAAAAGTAGACAAAGTCAACAGAATTAAACAAATGAGACAAAAATATTACCCATTGACATATTGATTGAGAAAAATGATCCAATACAGTACTGAGAAGTTCCTCAGAACAGAAAAGCTTCAGCTCTGGGATGTTGGTGAGTTACCTCACATTAACTGCTCACTTTAGGTCTTTCCACAACATTTCTTTTTGGATTAACTTTTAATCTCATGTTTAATCTGATGTGCATCTCAAATCTGCAGCTGATGCGAGTTACATCTCGATGCATAGCTAAGGAAATACATTAGATATAAAGCAGTTACCGATTTACCCCTATTACGATGCAGTGCGATTCGATTTGGATTCGATTTAACGAAATGCAATTTCATGCAATATGATGCAATGGGAAAAATATGATGCTATGCAATTCAATATGCATTGCACTTTCACAAACAGACCTTTCTAAGGCAAAAACAGGAAAAAAAATATTTGTTCTTTTCCTGTTCTGTCTCCAGGACGATGCAGCTCTACCTCTGCCATGTTAATCAATATTCTTTATGACTCTCCTTAGTCTCCATAGTTTTGTGATTTGTCATACATACGTAGCAGCAGTGGTGTTGAGACAACACACTTGAGAAAGTTAAGCGAGGAGAAATCAATCTACATATTAAATATAGGTCACAAATTATTAGTCACTTTCTAAATAATAAAAGTAAAGCACATCTACTATTATTTATATATAAATAAATAGGTTTTTACCAATGCAAATATGTTAAAAACAATGCATGGCGATACAAATTCCAACTTGTACCTGATGCACACTTTTTTAAATCGATGTATTACATTGTTAACTTTTATGCCGATGCACGGATGCGAATCTGTGAATATTACCATCCCTGCTGTATATACCTGGTTGTGTAATCATGTGAGCGTTGTGTGCATGTAAAAAGTGATGACTGCACTAACTGCAAAATCAGAGGGTGATGTCAGAACAAGAGGAAGGAAGTTTATAATGCATCAAAAATCTTGTTATAAGGGTGTAAGAGGATATGCAGTCTCTGTCTCTCTTTCCCTTTCTCACTCACACACTCATACTGAACAGGCACCGAATGCACTCATCTCCTAACAGGAAAACAAGAGTCTCTCTTACGCTGTCTTTCTAATGGAGATTTTGACACAAAATTAGAGTTGCTGAAAAAGTGGCGTGTGTGTGTGTGTGTCTGTGTGTGTGTGTGAGTGTGTGGCATGTGTTCTGAGGCAGGGATCATGTGTGAGTAGGTGGGTCATGCTTAACAAAAAAACAAAACAACAGGTGGAAATCAATCACGCTAAAACACAGTGGATTAAACAGAAAAAAAATTGATCAGGGTTGTAAATCCCACATCGGCTCTCATCTAATCAATACACAGCTGCCTGCCCTTTTCTCTTCCTCCCACAAACATACACATATACATGCATATATACATGCACATATATATATATATATATATATAGTATACGACCCACCAGGTTTTAATTAACTGCTCACTCCACTGCTGTGATTAGTGATGTTTTAAAGATCAGTAGTCCTCTCGACATCTCACTCGTCCCTGACTTGAATTTGCTGCACTGTGAGTCTCAACCAGTCCGTTTCTTGCTACTGCAACATGATAGATAGAGCAATTTCCTATTTCGATAAAACGGGTTCAAGTAAGGACGTTTTTTTTTTCTCGTCCAGATTATACAATTGAGCATAATAATTTGTATCATTGGAAATCAGTAACCGTGCCTTGTTCCATCATGATTCTGGTTTATTATTTGGTATCAATATGCAGTTGCAGGAATGTATTCCTTATTCCTCATATCCCAGTAGCTTAGTGGTTAACATGTTGGAATTTGGATAAGAAGTCCATGAGTTCAAATCCCTGCACCACCAAGCTACGACTGCTAAGCCCTTAAACAAGGCCCTTAATACTCAACCAAATGCCGTAAATGTTAATGTCCATTTTCTGAGACTGCAAGTGTTTAGTGTTAAAGTGGTAGCTCAGTGAACAAGATGTTGGATTGTTTTATTTAAGGTCATGGGTTCAAATCCCAACACCACCAAGCTGCCACTGCTGAGCCCTTGAGCAGGGCCCTTAACCCTCATTTGTTCAGCTGTATAACTGTAAGTTGCTATATTTATATTTAGCATACTGTTTTTTTTATTATGCAAATGAGCAATATAATCCTTCCATTTAATAGAAACCTGCTGGCACCTTTTTTGTTGAGTCATGTAGAACCCCAGTTTCGATGCAAAACAAATAAAAGCCAAGTAGAAAATGTGTTTGGAAAAACTGTTTAAAACATGGACATCATTAAGAATAAAGTCTTACAAAGTTATAGCTATGGACTATAGATGGAGAGAGGAACAGTAAGGTATGTAGCAAATAACTCACAAAAATTCAATGGCCCAAGAACCTTGAGGATCCCCTTGTGAATTGATATGGTGGAACATCACAATGAGTGAGTGAGATTAAAGGCTTGGGAAGTAAGGAGAACAGTCTTGATATGGTTTTTTAGAGAGATGATGAAGGCTGTCAAGTGAAACTTTTGCAACTGAGTGATTGGTGAGAAGTGCAGGGCCAGAATTGTGAAGTTTATTGATAGACTGATACCACTGAGAAGGGAATTACAATAATTCAAGCAGCTAGAGCCAAATACAATGGAAGGGGGATTGAGAAGCAGATGAAAACAGACAAGGTTTAAGCTTTGCATGGGTTTTTTTTAGAGAAGGGTTTCACTATGAGGGATTACTGAAATGAGTTTGCAGATTGAAAAGGAAAAAGAGATAGACCTGTCATCAGTCTCATTTTTTTATTTGTTTGTTTGGATGGTTGTTTTTTTTTTTATAAGCAATTTTTTTTTCTGTCTATTGAACTGAATAAATATGTTTGTCATAATTTCTAATAAACTATTTAAAGTCAGACATATCTCAAAGCGAGTATACAAATGACAAAATCATTGGACCAAGAACTGAGCCTTGAGGATTCCCCCCACCCCCATGTGTAACAATGGAAATTGTAAAGCTATAGCCAGATAAAGAGATGAAATGCTTTCTGACTATCAAATAAGAAGTAATCCAATCCCTTGTGGTGCCGACAATGCTAGGTTTCGTGGATTAGAGTGGAACAATGTGTGAAAAGCTGCGCTCAAGTCTAATAAAACAACAATGTTGAGAATCCCAGAGGGAGTTGAAGTAAATCAGTCATTTAAAAGTTTCAACGTGGCTGTCTCTGGTGTATGGAATGGCTGCAAACCAGAATAGAAATGGCCAAGAGTCAATGGCAAATGTCAACACTGAATAAAAATACAAATTAATGCCACAGGCGGGTCATAGGTGTGAAATATTTGCCAACATTTTTATTCTAAACCCAAATCCAAAAATTTACTCTCGTTGGCCACATTGATATTTAGTACTTCTGCTCATTTGTGTTTAGTCAGGCACCTCATTGCATTATGCATGCAAATACAGATTAAGAGTTATCCTTAGCTTCCTGTTCTTGGCAGAGAAGACTGGAACCTGATGTGGTCTTCTGCTTTTTTAACCTATCCTTTTGGTACCGATCTGGCATTTTGCACATTTAAACATGCTTTTGTGCTCACCATGGTCTTTTGAGAGTGGCCATCCAGAGTTACCACAGCCTTCTTGTCAGCTCAAATCAGTCTGGCTGTTCTTCTCTGACAACAACAAGCCGTTTCCACCCACAGAACTGCCAATCAGTGGATTTTTATTTATTTTTTTGCCCTTCGTTGTAAACTCTAGAGACTGTTGTGTACAAAAATCCTAGGCGATCAGCAGTTTTGCAAACACTCAAACTGTCTCAAAGTATCATGCCGCATTGAGTAACATTAACTGTAGCTGAGCTTAACCTGTATCTGCACTGCAGTATGCTTTGTGCTGTTGCTAGACAGACAACTGTACAATGCTCAATAATACGTGTTCCTAATAAAGTGTTTTATATATATGAGTCGACAAACAGCAATGACTATATCATTCTTTTCCTAAGCAAACAATATCGCTCATCATTCCAGGAGCAAACATCCAAAAATAATACAGTGTTCCTTTTGTACCTCATATGTACATAAATCTTTTAAGCTAGCAATTAAACAGCTAATTTAAAAACCCTCCCTGACCGTTGTCAGCTGTCCAACTATAGGCCCATATCAAACCAGAATTTTATCATAGCACAGGAGCAGCGCTGGTAAATGAGTGGTAAATGACCTACTACTGGCTTCTGGCTAATGTTTCATTGCTTATGTTGCTGGAACACAGTTCAGCTTTTTGACCCCACTGATCATATTATTCTCCTTGATTAACTAAACACAATAGGGACTGATTTCTGATTTTTTTTTATTCTTAATCTATTTATTTCTGCTAAGCTGATATTTGGCGTGTTGAATGTCGATTGTTAAAAATGCTGTACAAATGCAATTAATGGAATATGACTGACACTGACTTCATAAAAAAAGCAGCTAAACTGCTTTTTATACGAAAGCTTATGACGTGCTCAATGATTTTCTTTTGCAATGAGAAAGCTTTATATGACTTTACAGCATTATTCCAAGTGCAACATCACACACTGACAATGACAGATTGACCAAAAATCACTGCAGCATTTTTCTGCATTTTATTATTGTCTGTTATATGACTAACAGACTTGAGAGAAAAAAAAACATGAACCTGTTTCCCACTTGCCTTATTTTTGTCCACCTCCGTACTGACACACAGACAATCTTTCATTCAATCCACATTATTAGTAAGTGCTATGCTGCTGAGGATCCTGTGTTTTGTTCCCAACAGCTTGCTCATTGTTGACATCACATGACGCATAGTCATACAGCAGCGCTGGTCTTGACATGCAGTCTGTCATGCATTAGCTGTATCATTTTTAAATTATATGAGCTTTTTTGGGAGGGGCTAACGCAAAACTATCCTGTTTGAGGGGCCTTAAATTATATATAGTCAGTGAGCTCAGAACTAAATAATTATAGAACAGTGTAGTTAAAATTTAAGCAACTCAACATCCTTGGGGATGGATTTGTACTATATTTAATATAAACAGTCTACGATAATGGCTTATTACTGCAATTTGCATTATCAGTTCTGCATTTAAGGACCCATCACTGAACAGCACACCTCAACATTGATTAAACTATATTGAATGGAAATTAGGTGCCACCCAGATGAGGATGGGTTCCATAGTGAGTCTGGATCCTCTCAAGGTTTTTTCCTTGTACCTTCTAAGGGAGTTTTTTCTTGCCACTGGCTCACTCTTTAGTGATAAACTTATAAGGGTTAAACTTATAGGCACTAAACTTATAGGCACTAACATAAATTCATATTTTATAATCTAATCTCTATAAAGCTCCATTGAGACAATGATCATTGTTAAAAGCATGACACGAATAAAACTTAATTAAATTAAAATTATAAACGGTCAAATCAAATCTGTGGCAGTTTCATTGACATAATAAAGAGTTTACGTAAAGGTTTAATGGGCCTTGTAAAAAAAAATTATTCTGAATGTGAAATTATGAACGCCACAAAAAGAACGTGGCATTCGTAAAAAAAAAAAAAAAAAATTTCAAGTGTCTATATTCTGCAAAGGATTTAAAGTTTGTGTACAATATGACAAACAAACTGATTGTCTGCAATTTGTATAACGGCAAGTTATACATGGACCACACACACACACACACACACACACACACACACACACACACACACACACATATATATATATATATATATATATATATATATATATATATATACATATATGGTAGTACTTGTCTATCTCCAAGTTTTTTATCATACCCCAGGTTTTGACAGAGCTGGGGGAAAAAGCAATTTTTCTATTTTCCAAAATGTATTTATCTCAATTAATGCAAGAATGTGGTGAAGGAGCAAGCTCTTGGGCCCTTAAGCAAGGCCCTTAACCCTCTGTGCTCCAGGGACACTGTATCATGGTTGACTCTGCGCTCTGACCCCCTAGCTTCCTAACATTCCTGGGATATGCAAAGGAAGAATTCCACTGTTCTGTAAGGTACACGTGACAAGTGAAAAGCATTATAATTTTTAGAACAGACCTCTGTGTTACTTAGTTATGAGTTTGCCTTAGCTACTTCCTTTGCCAGGTCACGCTTGTAAAAAAAAAAAATCATTGAGCTCAATGAGACTTCCTGGTAAAATAAAATAAACTATTTAAAAAAGAAACATTTTCCTAGTGTGTGCTAATGTTTGCCTTCTGCTTTACTAAAAACGTATTGAGTGGTTCATAAACAATGAAAGTGAAAGTGGCTTCTAATATATTGTGTTGTGAACGCCTCACTTTGAACACTAGCGCGTAATAATGCAGAGCGTTGTGTGATTACGTCGTGCATTCTTATTACAATCCTTTCATAATCCGTGGGCTATTTTTTGCTCTTGAGTCACAGCAGCTGACGCATATATTTCAGAGCATAGAGCACACACATAAACGCTCACACACACACACACACACACACACACACACACACACACACACACAC
>JAAIIK010000029.1:204584-217641 GCA_014706435.1 Silurus glanis | reverse complement strand
ATATATATATATATATATATATATATATATATATATATATATATATAAAGTGGATTTAAAAAATCTATACATTCTTGAAATTGCAGTTTTTTTTTTAAATACAGAGACAGACAACAACATAAATGTAATAATAACAGCATAACAGCATTTTGTAACTGCATAAAACAAATTCAATATCAAAGGCTGCTTTTTTTTCCCTTTTACTCATCATTAGCTGTCTCTCTCTTTGTTATCACCATCACTTGGTCTTTTCTTACCTCCCCCACTAAAGAATTGTTCAAGGCATGATTGTGTAGCACTTAATAATTAGTTGAAGTGTGGAAATGATGTTTTTTGGAATCACACTATATGTAAATATGGATAGTGGCTTTTTTTTTAAAGGGCAAAACACAATAAATAATAGAGCGTTATATCTCACTCAGGTGGTTGGGGACCTCTGATGTAAAGCATCAAAATCAGCAAATTAGTGAGAAATTGGAAATGGACAAAATGTACATTACCATTTAAAATAATCAATAAATTATTTTACATTTTATAGCATATTTGGAAGGTGTCTACAATGTCAGCGTTGTGGAAAATCACAGGCGATACTGTATTTAACTTACAATAAGGTGGAATTGCTATTTATTGCTATAAAAATGCTATTACTTTAGCTATCATAAAAATATAATTGTATAATATTTAAATTATAGTTTTAGACTATAGATCTGTACAAATTTAATTGTGTTTTTCTTTATCAAATAGGTATAACTTGATTGGCAGAAATTCCATTATATATAATTATACATTATAAATAAATCTAATATATTTAACAATTGTAATACATTTAAATGAGTCAGAGCTTCTTTTTTTTTGCTGTGATGTATGGTTGAATATTTTCCTATAAACTACACTCCAAAAAAATTGTCAGGTAAAAATTGAACAGAAAATACAGGCAGCAGGGTTGCCAGACGTTTACTATAAACCTGACAGTACACATACTGTAATTAACTTTACAGTATGCTCTTGTAATAATAGTTTTGTACATTGCTGTATTTTCCTGGTTCAGGCTTTATATTATGGTTTTATCCTATGCACAAAATGTACCTCTCAGAACACATTTCAATAATCCGGGCATCACAAGGCAGTGTACTCTGTGTATTTATTCTCTATTCCTCTTTTTGAACTTCTCAATTTCAATTCCTTTTAGTTTAATGTGTAAATGCCTTGTTGTTGCCTGAGGGCTCATTGTATTGTATGCAATGACAATAAAGTACTTTTTACAGTGCATAACAAGCCTATATATGCTACAGATTTTTACAGTTCAGTGCTTGTTTTAAGATTATACTAATAACTTCCTCTAGGCTATGCGGAAGTGTGCACTGTTTTTGCTGTACACTGGTGGAGTTTTTTGCACTCTTGACCGTAGGTTTGTAAGTTTCGAAACTAAGACTGCCTGACTGAATTATTTGGATGTAGTCCATCATTTTTCCATTGTGTTTTTTTTGTCTTGTTTATTCCAAGGTCTGTATGTTCTTGCTCTTTTCCATGCGTATGTGTAAGATCTTACTTGTACTTTCTTACTTTTACTTTCTTACTTACTTACTTTTACTTACTTACTCACTTACTTACTTACTTACTTGATTAAACAATTGCCCACTGGTATCTGAACCAGTGGGCAATTGTGTTATTGTTGTGTTATTGTTTCCTTTTGCTTTCCCTTTGTAAACCAAATTTGCAGTTTATTACTGTTCTAATACCCTGACCTAAAAGATTACATTAACAATGAATCTTCTCATCAACTCTTTATCTAAAAGTAGAGAGTTCAATAATGTAACCAAACGTTTATTTAAAATAGACAGCACCAAGTAAAAAACTTAAAATTAGCTTAACAAGCTTTTCTAATTGAACATAACTCGCTCTACTCCTTTAGCTAAAGGAATGCTACCTATAGAAAAGAAACCCACAAACCTATTAGCACAATAATGCTGCTAGTTGCTAAACCAAAAAAAAAAAAAAAAAAACGAACAAAGAAAAAAGTTGTTAACTTTGAACTATTAAAATGGACATTGTCCCAAACAGCTTTGCAAAGTTAAAGAGGTTATAAAGTTGAAATGTATCAGTTTAGTGTCTATGCGTTTGTTCCTAATAAGTTTATCCCTAATGAGCGTGCCATTGGTGACAATGAAAGAAAAACTCCTTGAGACATTATGAGGCAAAAACCTTGAGAAAAACCAGACTCCAAAGGGAACCACCCCAGCTGCACAGAGTGGTCAACAATTAAAGAGAACTCCAAAAGGTGTTGGGATGAATCAGGCATAGTAACCAAACGTCACCATACAGAACGAATGTATTTCAGCGAGCTGTATGATTTGCCCTTAAAAAACAGGATTTTGCTTTAATCGAGGAGTCTCTCAACTGTCAATTCCAATTTCACTCCACGAATGCATTGCCATTCAATGTATATTGCAGGATATTATAAGAAATATTGGCCAGAATGCATTGTTTTCTACATTATAGCACTGTTTGGTACAGTATAGTCAAATTCCTCAGTGTATTTCTCTAAATAAAGCAACATCATTATAACTTGTCATAAGATTTTGTTCAAATGAGTCGAAACTTTCTTTTGTGTTCAATGTTTTCTCGTGATTGTGTCACTGCTTATGTAAGTAGTTGTTCATTATGAAACATAGGAGGAGGAAACATCTCGAACACCTGTGTATGACAGTTAGCACTGTGTGCGGGAGGTGTTACTGTCATGCTGTGAATGGTGTGAAAGAAGACGTGACAGAGGGGACACCGTGTTCGGAAGTGATGATGCAGAGGTTGCAGGGCTATTTATGAAATTTAGTCAAGCAGGAAAATCTACAATTGTCAACTGGTTGATGTAGTGTCATTTCCATAATTGAAAACGATTTGATCATTTTGGATTGTTTTATTAGTGTAAAAGTAGAAATTGGTCGTTCTTATTAGAAGCCATAACAGCACTGGGATATGTGGAGAAAGGATTTCACTGTACACAAGTAAAAGCCTCCTTCTTTTTTTTAGCAGTGAAATGCTGATAAACACAAATAAGGAATCCCAAATTAGGGCCTTTGTGCAAAAGTTGGCCCATGGTGACCTTTGATTTGGCCCAACATGCCATCGACACAGATCTTAATATAAAATGTAACATAACATTTTTGTTAGATTTTTAAGCTGCAAAAACTTCAGCAGTACCTCCCTCTGTGATCAGAATGTCAATCTAATGATCTAAAAAATAAATGAACTGAATCTTACTTACAATAATATCCTAAATTTTGACCGGTCTTTATGTCTGTCATTAGAGAACACTGATATTACAAGCATATGGCTGTATTGCTTATAGCTTGAATAGTCATTTCAAGTCAAGTCAAGTTTATTTCTATAGCGCTTTTCACAACAGACATTGTCTCAAAGCAGCTTTACAGAAATCAATAGTCAAGGTTAAAGGTGTGCATTTATCCCTGATGAGCAGCCGTGGTGACTGTGGCGAGGAAAAACTCCCTTAGATGTTATGAGGAAGAAACCTTGAGAGGAACCAGACTCAAAAGGGGAACCCATCCTCATTTGGGTGACATCAAGAGTTTTTCAACAATACAGAACACTGGAGAGTGAGAACTAACATGAGCACTGGAGTATAAGATTATAAGTAATGTTCTTTCTACAGTCTTATACAGTCTTTATGGTTATAAAACTAGGAGCTACTGAGCTCAACATTTGTGATCATCACAGATCCAGCACCAGCTTCTCCATGCCAGATCCTTTAAACACTCCAGGAGGTCCAATGTCAAAGATGTTTCAGGCATTGAACTCTATAGTGCAACAGTATAATTGGGATTGTTTCTATGATATACTACAAGTTTTATCAAACAAGAAAACATAACTGATTTCTATTTATTTACTTCTTTGTTTGTTTGTTCATTCATTTCTAAATACATTTTCGAAATTGTTGTTCAGTTCGAAATCATCAATGAAGGACTTGGTAACCTTAATTTTAATATAGTACAGTTTGGAATAATGCAACATTTAATTTTGGCACATGGCATCATTCAAGTTCAATTGTTGGTCCCTTATAGACAAAGGTTTACTGTACACTGATGATCTGCACTACTGACCTAAAGCTTGTAAGTTCTGAACCCAGGGTTGCCTGATGGCATTGTCTGGATGTTGACGTGATTTCGTTCTTTGTTTCTTGAGTGCGTGTGTGTGTGCGATGTTTGGATCTTGATTATAAATTCCTCAGACCCTATGTCACTTGACCTGTTTGGATTAAAGGTTATTTATTTGACATTCATATTTTACATAATTTATTTCTCACTGTGGTATCTATAATCCTACAAATCCAAACAAATAGGTCTCGCTTTATTACAAATTAAATCTCAAAATGAAATGACTGAAATGTACATGAAGGTTAACATCAGGATGAACAAATCACCCTGATGTATAGCTTATAATTTATAATTTATACGTCTGTTTTCAGCTTTAGTGCTGTTAGAGGACACTTCTGCCCTTCATAAAGGTCCCTTATTATCCCAACCAGAACAGAGCACCTGCTCTCTTTAATCACATCGTCGACATCCTGAAACTCGATATCGGCTTTTTGTGCTTGCGCTCGGCATCCGTAAAGACCGAGAGCGCTTATATAACACGAGGCGTTTGGCTAGATTTAATTTCAATCTGTTAATTGCAATATCATTTGCATACTATGAATATGGCAAAGAGAAATCATGTGCTTATCAAAATGAATCACAGGTACTTTATTAATGGATGTCTTAAGATGTAAAAATTTGAAAGTATTTTCACACCTGACATTTCCAGCCATATGTGGTCCTTCCTAAATTGTTACCACAAAGTTGGAGGTGCACAATTGTATAGAATGTCTTTGTAGTATGAAATGTTTCCTTCAATTAACCTACATCAGTAAATGACTTCACTTACACCTTGTTTCTAAATAAATACTCCACAAGTACACGCCAAAATCTATTAGAACAACTTCCCAGAAGAGTGGAGGTTATTACAATAGTAAATGTGGACTAAATTTAAAATGGGATGTTCAAAAAGCACATACCAATCTTATAGTCAGGTGTCCACAAACTTTTGTGCATGTAGTTCACATCCAAATGATCATTTCATCAAAACAAACTCAGTGTAATTAAACTATATTAAGGTAATTAGCAGTATGACTGGCAGCATAACGAAGAAAACAGTGTGTCGTGCTTGTTTCTGTGCGGATTACAAAAATATACAAACTGACGTGCTGTAAAGCCTCTAATGCTTACCTACGGCATGCAGGAAATAATACATTTGTTTAATTAATTGACTGATTACATTTCTTTTCATTTGGTTTGGTAACTTGGGCTCTTTGGTAAAGATATGTCCGTTTCTGAGCATTGTGTTGCTGCATGAAATCCATTGCACATCATTTTAAATGGAATTGGAAATTCTCTTTATCCCCACCACACACAATTGTCTTACGATAGTTGTGAGGACCTTTCACTGATTATAAGGAAACCTTTTGGCTCTTTTAGTTTGGAAATAAATTTGTTTATGACCTTATGACATAATGAAGTGGCTGATGGTAAGTGTAACATAATCCTTCAGCATAATTCTGATAGATTGGCACTTGAATGATATAATACAGGCTTTACTTAAAGTGAGTCTAAATAAAAATGTAATTATTATTAATAATAATCATAAAACTAATTCATGTAACGGGTCTGTGGTGTCACTGGGTTTGTCAGCAAACACTTTTTTCAACCATGATTAAGTCTTCACGAAAAAAGAGCTTGCATTTTCTGGGATTTTTTTTTTGTCATTAATAGAGAATATATAATATACTAACTTTTAAGTATTTTGATCTTTCTAATGATCTGAATGTTTTTTATAATCGTTTTATTAGTCATGATTTTAGTCAGGAATTGGCAGTGTTTAATAATGCTGCTCCGGAACAGAATAGGGTTAATGTCGACAAGGATATGGTTTTTAAACTTTTTCGAGGTGTAAGAGAGAGGAAAAGTCCTGGCCCGGATGGTATTGGGGGCCGTATTCTTAGAAATTGTGCGGAACAACTTGCAGATATTTTTTGTTTTATTTTTAAAATGTCATTGAGTCTCCATAAGGGTCCCTGTCTTTGGAAAGAGTCTATTATCGTACCTGTTCCTAAGAATAATGCACCAAAATCTTTAAATAAGTACAGGCCAGTAGCACTTACTTCTCTGATAATGAAAACATTTGAGAGGATCGTGAAGGACGCGCTTTTGACCATGGTACAGGCAAATCTAGATCCGCTTCAGTTTGCCTATAGGTCAGGCAGGGGTGTTGATGATGCGATATGTGCTCTATTAAACATGATTTTGACACACCTTGAGGGCGCAAAAACTTTTGTACGTTTGGTTTTTATTGATTTTTCATCAGCCTTTAATTGTATCCAACCTCATATCCTAGCAGAAAAGTTAAAGAGTGTTCATAATATTGATTTTGGATTGATAAGTTGGCTGATGGATTTCTTAACCAATAGGTCTCAGCGTGTGAAGGTGAACAGTGTTTTGTCTGATGTACTTTTTTCCTCTACTGGGTCACCGCAAGGGTGTGTTCTTTCACCTCTTTTATTTGTGCTTTATACTAATGAGTGTCGTACGCAAATTGAGAGGCGCCATATCATTAAGTTTGCTGATGATTCAGTGATCGTTTCCCTCCTTAATAATGATGATTCTGTTCACGGTTCTGTATTGGTAGATTTTATTGATTGGTGTAAACTGTCCTTTTTGGACATTAATGTATTAAAAACTAAAGAGATGATTGTAGATTTTAGGAAGAATCGTACAGCCATCTCTCCTGTGGTTATTAATGATCATGCTGTTGAGATTGTACATCATTTTAAATATCTTGGTACTATAATAGATGAAAAATTGACTTTTGGTGCTCATGTGGATGCTGTTTGTAAAAAAGCCCACCAGCGTATGTATTTTTTACGGAAACTCCATGGTTTTAACGTGGATAGCACTTTTATGAAAATGTTTTATTCTTGTTTTATTGAGTCAGTTATTACTTTTACATTTGTGTGTTGGTATGGATCGCTTAATCTGAAAAATAGAAATAGACTTCAGGGTATTGTTAAAGTGTGTGGTAAGATTGTCGGCACCAACCTGATTGATTTAAACAGTGTGCATAAAGCAAGGACTCTGAGGAAGGCCGAGTTAATGTTAAGAGATTCCAGCCATCCCTTGCAGAATCTTTTTATGTTGTTACCTTCTTCACGTAGATATTTTTTACCACTTTGCAGGACAAATAGATTTAAAAATTCTTTTGTACCAGTTCCTATTGGGTTTTTAAATACTTAAAAAAAATATATATTTTTTTTTTTTTTTTTTTCTCTGTACTGTTTGTTGCTGTGTATTTGGGATTGTATGGATTCTGCTGGCTGTGAAACAAATTGCCCCTCGGGGATAATAAAGTTGACCTAACCTAACTTTCATCATTGGGAAATAAACACTTTCTGCCCTCTGGAAGAACAGCCCTGAACTCACTACACGCTGTTCATGAAAATGCGCCGACCTTCACACCACTCACAGCTTTAACGCCAGAGGGAACTTTTTGGTTTGGATTATGTTGATCTTGTGGGAACAATTTGGAGTACAGATAAAAAAAAATAAAAAAAATTTATTTCAGCTGTACTTCAAATTGTGTATGTATATATATATATATATATATATATATATTACACCAATAAGGCCTAACTTTATGGCCACCGATTAGGGAACAGCCCACAAGAGCTACAGTTTTGGAGATGCTCTGACCCATCGTCTGTCCATCACAATTTCGCCCTTGTCAAACTCGATGTAATCCTTACATCTGCCTATTTTTTCTGCTTCTAACACATCAACTTTAAATACAAAACGTTCACATGTTGCCTAATGTATCACACCCACTAACAGGTGCTATGATGAAGATATAATCAGTGTTATTCACTGGTCATAATGTCATAATATCATAATGTAATGTCTGGTCGGTGTATAGATTTGGGGTAATGGAGACATATTATGGACACTGTAATCTTAGTCTAGGGTAGATTATAATTTTATGTTGGTAAAAACAGATACAAATGTTCTGTTCTACTCAAATGCCTTCTACAATGATGTCTACACTCCCTACTTAGACCTAAGCCTTAATATGTTTTCTTTTTTCAGTTTTGACTCAGTTTTGATTTTTTTATTAATTAATTTATATTTAAATAAACCCAGCCATTAGGGGGGCACAAGCCAGTGCACTCTTAGTGCCGGTCCCAAGCCCGGGTAAATGGGGAGGGTTGCGTTAGGAAGGGCATCCAGCGTAAAACATGTGCCAAATCAAATATGCGGATCACAAATGAGAATTTCATACCGGATCGGTCGAGGCCCGGGTTAACAACGACCGCCACAGGTATCGTTAGCCGACAGGGTACCGGTGGAAATTGGGCTACTGTTGGCCGAAGGAGGAGAAGGAGAGGAGGAAGACGTCTACAGAGACGGCAGGAAAAGGAGCAGTGTAGGAGAGTGGAGGTTCGGGTTGGTACTTTAAATGTTGGTACTATGACGGGTAAAGGGAGAGAGGTAGCTGATATGATGGAGAGGAGAAAGGTAGATATGCTGTGTGTTCAGGAGACCAAGTGGAAAGGGAGTAAGGCCAGGAACATTGGAGGTGGGTTTAAACTGTTTTATCATGGTGTGGATGGGAAGAGAAATGGTGTAGGGGTGATTCTGAAGGAAGAGTACAGTAAGAGTGTAGTGGAGGTGAAGAGAGTTTCTGATAGGGTGATGATCGTGAAGGTGGAAGTTGAAGGGATGATGATAAATGTCATCAGTGCCTATGCTCCACAAGTTGGCTGTGAGATGGAGGAGAAGGAAAGATTCTGGAGTGAATTAGATGAAGTGGTAGATGGTGTACCTAGGAAAGAACGATTGGTGATTGGGGCAGACTTTAATGGGCATGTAGGTGAAGGGAACAGAGGTGATGAGGAGGTGATGGGTAGGTATGGTTTTAAGGAGAGGAATGTGGAAGGGCAGATGGTGGTAGATTTTGCTAAAAGGATGGAAATGGCAGTGGTGAATACGTATTTTAAGAAGAAGGAGGATCATAGGGTGACGTATAAGAGTGGAGGAAGGTGCACACAGGTGGATTATGTTCTGTGTAGGAGATGCAACCTGAAGGAGATTGGAGACTGTAAGGTGTTGGCAGGGGACAGTGTAGCTAGACAGCATCGGATGGTGGTCTGTAGGATGGTTTTGGAGGCGAAGAAGAAGAGGAGGAAAGTAAGGATTGAAAGAAGAATAAGATGGTGGAAACTGAAGGAGGAAGAGTGTAGTGTGAGGTTCAGGGAAGAGGTCAGACAGGGGCTTGGTGGTGGTGAAGAGGTGCCGGATGATTGGGCAACTACTGCAGGAGTGATGAGGGAGGCAGCTAGAAAAGTACTTGGTGTGACATCTGGAAATAGAAAGCAAGACAAGGAGACGTGGTGGTGGAATGAGGAAGTGCAGGAGAGCATTAGGGGAAAGAGGTTGGCAAAACATAAGTGGGATCGACAGAGTGATGAGAAAAGTAGGCAGGAGTACAAGGAGATGCGGCAGCAGGTAAAAAGGGATGTGGCGAAAGCCAAGGAAAAGGCATATGAGGAGCTGTATAAGAGGTTGGACACTAAGGAAGGAGAAAAGGATTTATACCGATTGGCCAGGCAGAGGGGCCGAGCTGGGAAGGATGTACTGCAAGTTAGAGCAATAAAGGATGGAGAGGGAAATGTGTTGTCTAGTGAGGAGAGTGTGTTGAGAAGATGGAGGGAGTATTTTGAGCAGCTGATGAATGAGGAAAATCAGAGAGAGAGAAGGTTGGAGGATGTGGAGTTGGTGAAGCAGGATGTAGATAGGATTAGTAAGGAGGAAGTGAGAGCAGCGATTAAGAGGATGAAGAATGGAAAGTCGGTTGGACCAGATGACATACCAGTAGAAGCGTGGAGATGTTTAGGAGAGATGGCAGTGGAGTTTTTAACCAGATTGTTTAACAAGATTCTGGAAGGTGAGAGGATGCCTGAGGAATGGAGAAGGAGTGTGCTGGTACCGATCTTTAAGCATAAGGGAGATGTGCAGACCTGCAGTAACTACAGGGGAATTAAGTTGATCAGTCACACCATGAAGTTATGGGAAAGAGTAGTAGAAGCCAGGCTGAGAGAAGAGGTGACCATCTGTGAGCAACAGTATGGTTTCATGCCGAGGAAGAGCACCACAGATGCCTTATTTGCTTTGAGAACGTTGATGGAGAAGTATAGAGAAGGACAGAAGGAATTGCATTGTGTATTTGTGGATTTAGAGAAAGCGTACGACAGGGTGCCGAGAGAGGAGTTGTGGTACTGTATGAGGAAGTCAGGTGTGTCAGAGAAGTATGTGAGGGTGGTGCAGGACATGTATGAGGACAGTGTGACGGCAGTGAAGTGTGCAGTAGGTACGACAGACTGGTTCAGGGTGAAGGTTGGACTGCATCAAGGATCGGCCCTGAGCCCTTTCCTGTTTGCAGTGGTGATGGACAGGTTGACGGACGAGGTCAGACAGGAGTCTCCCTGGACTATGATGTTTGCAGATGATATTGTGATTTGTGGTGAGAGTAGAGAGCAGGTTGAGAAGAGCCTGGAGAGGTGGAGATATGCGCTGGAGAGAAGGGGAATGAAAGTCAGTAGGAGTAAGACAGAGTACATGTGTGTGAATGAGAGGGAGGGCAGTGGAGTGATGCGGATGCAGGGAGAAGAGGTGGAGAAGGTGGAGGAGTTCAGGTACCTGGGGTCAACAGTTCAAAGTAATGGGGAGTGTGTTAGAGAAGTAAAGAAAAGAGTGCAGGCAGGGTGGAGTGGGTGGAGAAGAGTGACAGGAGTGATTTGTGATAGTAGGGTATCTGCAAGAATGAAAGGGAAAGTTTATAGGACTGTGGTGAGACCTGCGATGTTGTATGGATTAGAGACAGTGGCATTGAGTAAAAGACAGGAGGCGGAGCTGGAGGTAGCAGAGCTGAAGATGTTAAGGTTTTCGTTGGGAGTGACGAGGATGGACAGGATTAGAAATGAGTTTATTAGAGGGACAGCACATGTAGGATGTTTTGGTGACAAGGTGAGGGAGGCGAGATTGAGATGGTTTGGACATGTGCAGAGAAGGGACATGAATTATATTGGTAGAAAAATGCTGAAGATGGAGCCACCAGGTAGGAGGAAAAGAGGAAGGCCAAGGAGGAGGTTCATGGATGTGGTGAGGGAAGACATGCAGGTAGTTGGTGTGAAAGAGGCAGATGTAGAGGACAGGGTGGTATGGAGACGGATGATCCGCTGTGGCGACCCCTAATGGGAGCAGCCGAAAGAAGAAGAAGAAGAAGAATTTATATTTAAATACATATCTATCTAGATCAACTCCCCCACCATCCCCCCAAAAAAAGCAATAAATGTGTTGAATACACCAGAGGACAAAATGTGCATATAATTGAAATACTGTTTATTGGAATAAATCTCAGTGAAATACATTCTCTGAATCTTTTGTTAATAAAAATCACAAAATACTTATATTCATATGAGCAAAATGTATATGAGGTATATTCCCACTGATTCCTATTGATGCATCTTTTTTTAGTACACCTAGGTGCCTAGGTGCCTAGAAAAATATTTTTCAAACATAACCTTCTGTTTTTTACACTATTGAAATATATTGAATAATATTGGACTGCTGCTAAAGGAATAGCCTCAACCATTCTAAAAGTGCATTCAGTCCACGTCAAGCTTCCTTTCTTCTAGTACAGTACATCATGATCAGTAAAATATCATTAGGAACATTTATCCACTTGGTGGCGCTGCAGCTCTGTAAGAACAGCAAGAACGAATGAGAGAAAATACATTCCTAGTATGATGTGAAACAAATAATTATTGGATGTTTTTGATACTAGTAAAAAAATAAATGTAGCATAAACTGAAAATATAATGAAATATTTGACTTTTCTAGTAAATGCAACATAAAATGAGTAAATGAAATTTCAGGCAACTTCATTTTGTGACAGTGCGGGGCAAATATTCGAAATGAACATTGTAAGCAGTGTAACACCAGATACAGATACTACTAACATTTTGTAATGTGGTGGATCGAGGGGGTAAATTACGTAAACAAAGTGCCACTACACCCCTCTTTGCTACACCTAAGTGCATAATTTTTTGTCGAACATCTTGGTCTGGCGTGTTATTCCACTTTTATCACGTCAATAATCTTATGATGATTTAACTAATAAACAGCATGTTGGAAATATGAATGGTTTTTAGTTAGATTTTAATGTTCCATGAACATCTGAGAGACAAGTTGTTTAGTGTAATCTCAAAAACAGCCAGTTGTTGTGAAACTATGGGAACCTTTGACTTTTACAAAGCATTTACAAAATCCTCCTTTCATAAATGTTAAAAAAATTAAATCGTCACTCCAGGTTTTACTCTGGTACGAGTGGTACAAGTGTCTGTTTATGAGTTGTTAATATAGAAACTGTAAGATTCCAGAACATCAGTATCAGTCTGTCGTTCATGCTACAGTCAGAAGTCCTTTCACACTAATGCACATATTCTGAGCAGATTCCAGCATTGTATTCGGTCAGTAGTACAGACATCCTGAACGTATTTAATTACGTGACCGCATAACTGCAATTCAACTGTAACTTCTGTCTGTTAAGGTAGGACAAGCTTGCTAGCAGCTAATTCATGTGATTGGTCGATTTTAATCGAAGGCACAAACAGGAAAAAAGTTTGAGTCAGGATACACAGAGTTTATACCCACGTTCCATCCCATTTACACTTTCGTAAACACAGATGTTCACGCTAAAACCTTTACTCCAAACATTTGTTTCAGTTTCCCTCTAAATTGTGTCCTCAGTTTAGAGAGACTTTTTAGTTTAGTGCAGGTTTAGTCTACATTACTTACTATTTCTATTTTAGTATCTTTCCCAATTGCATGAGAGTTAAGATAGATACAGTGGATAGATAGATAGATAGATAGATAGATAGATAGATAGATAGATAGAT
>JAAIIK010000029.1:160165-175387 GCA_014706435.1 Silurus glanis | reverse complement strand
TATAACCTCACCATTCACTACAACCCCACTCTTCAGTATAACCTCAGCATTCACTACAACCTCACCATTCACTACAAACCCACTCTTCAGTATAACCCCACTCTTCACTATAACCTCACCATTCACTACAACCCCACTCTTCAGTATAACCTCACCATTCACTACAACCCAACTCTTCACTATAACCTCACCCTTTATTATAACCTCAATATTCACTATAACCTCACCATTCACTACAACATCGCCATTCACTACAACATCACTTTTCAGTATAACCCCACCCCTCACTATAACCCACTATTGACTATAAACCCACCCCTCACTATAACCCCACCCTTAACAATCATTATGCATTCCATTTACCTTGGACTTAAGAAGTTATGACCATATTCAACCACCAACATGCTTGCCAACTGTAAAGACTGATATTTTTCTAGTCAAACTGTATGCAAAAAACTGCATTCATTTAATAATCATAATAATAATCATAATAATATAAATTTTATTTAAAGGTGTCTTACATGACACTTAAGGACACCTTACATACAATAAAAACAAAACAAATAACAACAGTTTAAAATAATGGACCACTATACAACAGAAAGATGTACAAATACAATGTAAATGATATGCCTGCGTGAAAAGATGGGTTTTCAGTTGAGATATGAAAATAGAGACAGAATCGCTGTTGCGGATATCAAGAGGAAATAAGTTCCACAGGTATGGGTCAGCATAGCTAAAAGCTCGAGATTCTGAAGCAAATACTAGGATTTTGACGTTTACTTTGTTTCCTTCCTATTTGGATTGATACCATATTTAGTGTTAGCAATTGTTTTGCCATTTAAATTTCACAATAACTGGGCAATTCCTATTTTGTTACAGCTCGAGGAGTGTGTTTTTTTTGTTTTTTTTGTATCAATGTGTAAATGTGTTTCTTCATTCCATACAGGTTTGACCGCTTTGGTATTTATGTTGTCATGTTTGGAGAAATCACAAGGACACTCATCATCGTCCTTGTCCTTTTCATCTTCCTGTTGCTGGCGTTTGGATTGTCCTTTCATGCGCTGATGCTGCATCGTGTATGTTGTATTATTAATGTGTTAATTTCATTTTAAACGTTCTTTTTTTCCCGCATGAAATCAAAATTACGTGTGTCTCTAATGAAATTATACAATCGTTAACTGAAAATCATTTCTATTACAAGAATTTTTGTATTGTTTTCATTTTCCACGCTAGGGCGAGTTCAACTCGATTGGTCTGTCATTGGCGCAAACGTTTGTGATGACGGTTGGAGAGTTGAATTACGAAACCTCATTTCTGGAAGCATACAATCACGGAACTCTGGCTTTTCCGTTAATCACCTACTTTGTTTTTGTGTCCTTCGTCCTACTCATGCCAATCCTTCTCATGAACCTGATGGTATGAAAATCCAATTTATTGATGCATTTCATTTATTTGATTTTGAAATCCTGTGTGAAAACAGCATTAAATTCCTCAAGGCTCTGATTCTTCGTCCTCTTCTTTTCAATTTATAAGCTCTTTGTCAGATTGTATACTTTGGAAACCTGTAGTGACCAAATGAAGCAAGGTGTAGTGCTCTGTAAAAGTGGAGTAATATTATAAAACTGTGCTAAAAGCAAATCTGTCAACATTTTAGTATTTATTTTATTTAGTATTTATTCTGTGGCAGTCACACAAACCCATGAGTTAAAAAAGTGGATGGAAAAGGTAAGAATGATGTTAAACCATAGGCAAAGAATAGGATAAAAAATCTAGATAATCTCCAGTGGTCTATAGTTCACTTCTAACTCATGGTTCTGTTTGAGCTTGTGTTTCTCCCTGTGTTTAAGGGGATTCCTCTGGGTTCTATAGTTTCATTATGCCTTTCAAAAATCATGCCAATAGATGAAATTGCTACACTAATTGTCCCTCAAACGTGTCAGTGTAGTACATGTGTTCATAGTGAACTGCTATGGTGTCTTATAAAGTATATATTTCCTTGTTGTTTTCATCTCCATAACATCACTCTTGGGCTGAGTTTATATTATACCATTTATTCGAAGATGCTTTAATATAAATTTCTGTTTCATTGAAGACATTTTTGCTATTTATTTGTAATTATTGTGTTCATTTGCTCATGGCTCAGATTGGTTTGGCAGTGGGGGACATCGCTGAGGTTCAAAGAAATGCAGCACTGAAGAGGATCGCCATGCAGGTGATTAATTACAAGCATTTCAAACCATCTATCTGCTAGCATTTTTCCCTTTCTTAAATGTTTCACTCATTTTTACACAGATTAATCTTCATACCACACTGGAAGAGAAATTGCCATATTGGTTTATGAAGCGAGTCGACAAACAGAGAATCACGATCTACCCGAACAGGAATTGTGCCAAGTTTAAGGTCAGCAATTTCATCATCTCTATGTCAGACTGGAAAATGTCATATGTTAGAAAGCAGAGAATATATTATATGAGTCAAAAAATATATATTTATTGGTTTAAATAAGCTCTACTGTGAAATGTATCTGTCTGTATTACTGTATTAGTATCCGAAAAGAACTAATATAACATAAGTGCTAATTTAATCTGTGGCATATTCAAATTATTTGTACCTTTGTGTTATACAGTATGACGTTTTTGCATAGTGAATAAACATAATGAACTGTATAACGGTATAATTGTAAAAAAAAAAAAAAAAGTATAGTGCTTTCACTATACACCATATATAGCTTGCCTAAGTCTATCTACATTTTTTATGGCATTCTTTATATGCAGGGAATGATGGAGCAGTTCTTTTGGGTTGTTAATCCAGAGGGCGAAGTGCGCACTCGTTTAGACACTCACGAGTCACACTCAAATCCAATGGAGACAGAAATGATCAAGCAGAAAAACAGGTAAAGGTTTCTTTATTCTTGTTGGATATTACAACATCTGGGTAAATGTTCTCATTTTATTTTGTTTTTAAAGGGTACTTTGGCAAGCAAATTACCCAAATTACCCCCGACACACACACTCATATATAGCGAACACATCTTACTTACTTTTCCCTCTCAGAGGGATCACAGATACTCTTTTTTGCATTTCTCAAGGATCCTAAATGCCTTTTCTCCATTAAATTGCCTCACTGCCTTACTTATAAAACACAAAAACACACACATACCCTGCCCCTCTTTTACCCCAATCCTATCCACACACCCTATTTTCAGTCACTCATTCCGATTCCTCATTCCTCTGTCACTTTCCCACAGCCCAATTCCCTATTTATTTCATTCACCTCTTTTGCACACTCATCACCTTTTTATTCATTTAATACCCTAATATTTGTGCCCTATCCCTTTCCACTTATCCCAATTTTCCTTTTATCTCAATACACTTTTAATCCCAAACCCTTCCCTCACATTCTCATCCGTTTGCATTCATCTAGAATCCTCATTCATCTTAATCCTATCCCTCAGTGAACCAACCCCTCCCAGTATTTATTCTAACCTCTTCTACACACATTACAATCCATAAGCCCATACCTTATTAGTTAATAATGCAGATACTATGAAATAAGTTCCATTCTTATTAATGCATTGATGCTTATTTTTAATTTTTTTGGTTCAAAGGCTGAAGCAGATTTCTTCTGCATTGGAAAAACAAGACGTTTTGTTGAAACTCATCATACAGAAAATGGAAATCACGACAGAAGCCGACGACAACGACGGACCTGACGATTTTAGGTCCATCACCAGAGCAAAAGTACATAAATCCCGCTGGGTTCCTCTGATGCAAGCTCTCGGGGTCGGGAAGTCACATTCGACATGCTAATGGTGGTGTAGAGATTTATGTAATGCCAGATATACTTTATCTTACATTGAAAATCTACTAGTTTAGATTAAAATGTAAGTAATTATCAATAAAATATACTATTTAGTAGGAATTAGTATCAAGTAATATTGTATATTGAGTATGTAGCATTAAATCATTGTGTATTCTTTAAAATGACACTTTGTTAATAGTAATAGAATTTATCTATTTAAATTGAGGGGAAATAAATACTTAGACACTTTAGCTGTTGTTATTTGGTATGTATTAATAGATACTGTATGTAATTTGTAGCATAATACACACATTTAATTTAATATTTTATATTTCTATTTACATTTTTTATGGTTCTACTAGTAAGTGAGCATCATCATCATCATCTGGGCATTTCATAAACATGTTAAAATCCAATAAAAATAGCAGTAATATTTTTGCTTATTATGTGTCTAAGTGGGGCCTATAAAGCCCTGATATCGATCAAGTTTGAAAATTATGCACTTTTTTTTTGCCATTTTTGAGGTTCTTATGAGGAAATAACTGGCTCTCAGTGTGGACTTCTGAGCTTTGGGACCAATAGAAAACAAGTTTGTCTTCATGTCTACCAAATTTCTGGAGATAGTGGGGTTTTTTTTAGGTCACAAACATGCAGCTATACATGTCAGGGATCCTTCAGTTCTACAGGATCTTTAATTTTATTATGGCTATGGGTTATGATTAGAAATACACATACATATTTGTTTATATTTGTTTTAGGTTTTTATTTATTTTAAGTTCTAAATATATACAGATTCAGTATATTCACTAAAAGTAGATTAAATAACAAAAGAGAAAAATGTCTGTTTTATATCTGATTATTTCTTCTCACTGCACTGATCACTTTAAAGTGTACCTCACAAAACATGTTACTGGAGTTCTTTTTTTACATACACTATATGGAAAGACGTATTAGGACACCTGAATTTTCCAACCATTTCAAGTTCTTTCCGAAACTGTTACAGCAAAGTTGGAGGAACACAATTGAACTGGAAGTCTTTGGATTGCAGTAGCATGAATTTTTCTCTTCACTTGAACTAGGAGGCTCAAACTTGTTCCATCATGACAATGACCACTGTACACAACACTAGCTCCATGATGATATGTTTTACATGGGTTGAAATTCTGACCTCAAAACAACTGAAGACCTTTTGGGTAAATTGGAAGGCCACAACAAAATCTAGTGGAACGTCTTCCAGAAGAGTGGAGGTTCTTATAATAGCAAACAGGGGCTAAATGTGGAATGGGATGTTCAAAAAGCATTTACCTGTCATATAGTTAAAAGTCTTTTCATATTGTGTACAAAGATATAGGTATGAACACTGAGCTCAAAAAAGGGTTCAGACTCGAGCCTGAAAAAGGATTTTAATTAACTTCGTGAATTATTTACAAACGCACTCTGGAGATTTGCAGGAAACTAATTTCAGTGACATATATTCAGACACACCTCTCTTTCACACACTTACACACATTTCTATTGGTCATTCTTTCACATTACACTCCAAAATAACATTTCCCTTAATAATTAACATGAACACTATTACAATGGTTTATATTATTCAGCTTTACCATTTCAATATGTTGTTTTTTTTTGTTTTTTTTTAAAGCTGTTTTCTCTCACAGGGAGACAAAAAGCAACAACATTATCATTATAAATTTTATCACTATTATTACTATAAGTGATGCAATAATGTCATCGTAAGTAACTTTATCACGGGAGCAGGTTTCAGCCGGATCTGAAATCCCAGAGTTTTGCAATTAAAGTAAAAAGATCTCTAGTGTGCGTATGATACATTACTGAGCTTGTGTGTTGCCCTGTCGTTGTTTTTTTTGTGCAGTTTTATATTTTTGGCCAGCAGAAAAAACATATAATTTTTCAAAACACACAGCAAACTCGCAGCCAGTTCACTTTTCCTCCATCTTCTCTTCTGGCCTCCATTCGTTCGCCCGGTCTCTGTCTTTATCCAGCAGGTGAGTGTGCTCCCACAAGCGAATTGCACCATCCCACTGCAGGAAAAAAAAAAAAAAAAAAAGAAATTAGAGTTCAGGATTTTTCCTGTTTTAAACCCAGCTTTAAACCTTGAGCACTATAAAATCCATTTATAAAAAAAATGGAAAGAAAATGCCAAAAATGCAACCTCGCCAAAACTTATCAACTGGATAAAGCAATCAAGAGGCCAAAAGTAACTGAAGAAGCTGGAGAAACTTTATGGTAAATTTAAGCTACATTTCCAGGACCTTTCTATGGGAACTTTATTTGGGAAATTAGGAAATATTATAAGTTGGGAACTTACCAGAAATGTATTGAAATGTATGAAAAGTTATTAGAAATTTGATTAAATTTACATAAACTGGAACATATACAGACATAAACAAACATTTTGTTTCGTCATGCAAATGAATAAATTTTTTTTAAATGACTTTTTTTTACTTTGATTTAATTATAATTTTGTTGCACGATAGCTTAAACACACAACACGTTCACAACACAAGTTTTAAACATAAATGCATGTGATTCTGTAATTTGGGCATTTTTTTTTATATTATTATAAGTGTTATAAGTGTTTATTTGTGTTATGCTATAGAGGAGTGCACGGTGCATGTAGGGGGCGTGGCCTCAGTAGCCCTGCAGTAAGTGTGCTGTGTGCATGTGATTGATGAATGTGCAGGTAAAAATTCAACTGAAATTGCATTCAATCGGTTTGTTTGTTTTTTTTAAAGGGCTAACCTGCAATATTGTAAATTCACAATTTATCCGCATTAACTCCCATGGAAAGTTTCCAGTCTTGAAAATTCCCTAGTCAGTGGTATTGAAAAGCAAAGGTATTAAAATATTACAAAAGATGTATGCTATATGTAGCCTTTTTTTTTTAGATTCTCAGCAGGAATCTTTAGTCTGATGTGACTTTTTAGCTCTGGCCCAGAGGACAACGCATCTCCACAGTGATTCATGGGAATGGTAGCATTGGATTGCGGGAATGTGTCTAGAAGAAAACCTGCTATTCCGTACACAAGACTGAGGTTCACCTTCCAATAGGACAACAACCCTAAACATATAGACCTAAGCAATAGTGGGACCTAAATATCAAAGCTCAGCTCACAAACCAATTCAGACAGATACTTGAAATTTGCCTGGAAGAATGAGCAAAACTTTGAGGATCCAGATGTTCCAAGCGAATACAAAAATATTCCAGAAGCAAAAAAATGTAATAGTAGCAAATAGGGTCCAAACAAGCACTGACACATATTGGGCAAATAGTATTTCTCAATCGTTGTCAATCATCAAATGTTGGACATTTCGGGTTCAATCCAAAAATATTTAAACCTTTTACACCTACAAGGAAAAGGGACACTTTACCTTACCTACAGGAATACCAATGTGCATATAATCTGTGGTGGCTCTGTATTTCCTGAATCTACCACTGATAAATACTTCAATAAAGGGCATCAGGATTAGGGTTGCAAAATTCTGGGAATTTTTAAGACCGTAAACTTTCAATGAGATTTAACAGGAATATATGGGAAATTAGGAATTTACAAAATTGCACAGTAGCCTATAACAGGGAATTTAGATGTAGCTGCAAAAAAGAAGGATAATCTCAGGTACAACAGATTTAATGCAGTTTCAGTTGAATTTGCTGAGGCCATGCCCCCTACATGCACTGTGCCTCCCTCCATAACATAAACACATCATTTCTTCAATCCTGCACACAAAATAATGTAAAAAAAATAAATAAATAAATAAATAAATGTTCACATAAATGATATAAATATTACATACATTTCTTACATTTTAACATAATTTAATGTATAAATTTTAGGGCTGCAACTACCGATTATTTTGATAATCGATTAATCGAACGATTATTTTCGTTTGTTTTCCCGGTTAATCTGATTATTTTAACAAATGTTTTGCTTATTATAACTATATGGGACCCTAAATCAGGGTATTTATGTATAAAAGTGTACTTTAAAAAAAATGCAAACGCCACGTATTGAGTTTAACTAGCTTTAATTTAGACATTTTAAAGCTCGTAGTGGCTGCTTGTTGATAAGTGAATGGGGGATTTCTCCTTTGAACAAATTCACTCATGCTGGGTTGTTTCTTTCTGTAAAAAAAAAAAAAACAAAAACAAACAAAAAAAAAAACATTTGAATATGCAAGGTATAAATCGTGCAAAACATTTGTATTGTTTTTGATGATAATTGCAGATGGCAAGTAGACAACCATGCTTTAAAAAAAATACACAGACATTTTGTTTAATTTGTGAATATATAAGCATCTAAAATATCATTCATTTAATGTTGTATAATAATTAAGGGATATCTGCATAAATAAATATACAAACGTTGAAAACAAGAATGTAGTAAAGTCGCAGTAAATCACGTTTGAAAACAGTTACAAACAGTTTACACAATTGCAGTTCATTAAACTACACCATTTACACATGATGAGAATTTAACAGTTTTTGCTCACCGTGCTGATGTTTCGCCTTCATCCGTGACTCCAGTGTGTTTTCTTTTCCTGCTGCCGGTTGACGTATTTTTGCAAGCGGCTGTTATCTTGCCGTCACGTTAAGCCGTAACTTGAGCAGCCCAACTACTCGATAAAGGTATACGCCGACAACGAATTTCATTATCCATTATTATCGATTTTGTCGATTAGTTGTTGCAGCCCTAATTAAATGAATAAATATTTATAAAATATTCTTATTATTTAATGTATTCAATTCTAATTTTTAAATCATTTAATAATTGAATGTATTAAATTAAATTCATTAATTTATGCCATACATATATTACATTAATTCACAACTTTCTTGTGTTATTTCTAGTATAAAATTATACTAACAATTAAATCAAATAATTTTTTTTTTTAAACTGTCTTATTTTGCATGCATGTCAGCCTATGACCAAACAAAATGTTTATATTTGCATATGGTACAGTTCACATAAATTCTAAATAATTCCAATAAATTCCCGCAAATTCCTATACATTCCTGGTAAGTTTCCAACTTCCAACCAGATTAAGTTCCCATAGTTTCAGAAAATGGTCCCGAAATTTTCCGCTTCTTTGCAACCCTAATCTGGATCCCAAATCTTTTTCTAAACCATACTTTCAAGATCGTTAACAGCAGCAGGCGAAATCGTTTTCCTGCTGATATCATGGCTCAACACTCACAGAGCTGCTAATGATGTTATCCTGGTACGGATGCCAGCTGACGTCTCTCACGCACGCCTCGTGCCCGGTCAGTCTGGACACAACCTGGCCCGTCAGCACGTCATAAACTACCAGAGAAGAGGAAAAGATGGTCAAGAGAAAAGTAGGCCAAGCTTCTGTCTGCTGAAATAAGGATTCGTTGTCTCACTGATGATTTTCCCGGTCGAGCAGCCGCTGTAGATGAACTTCTGCCCTGTGCTGAACTCGGGGGAGAAACGGCAGCGGATGAGCGTGTGAAGAACGCCGTGACCACGATATGTCATCACGGATGTATCACCGGTCAGTTTGTGCCTCTTTAAAGCTGTGTGGGGAGAAAGAATGCTGTGTTATAGCGCCGCCATATGGTTAACTACAGTATTTGGACTTACTTGGGCGTTAGTGGGGACTGATTCTTCAATAGCTAAATTAAATATATATTTATTAATACGATTAGTAATTAATTAATTGGTTATTAATTACTAATCGTATTAATAAATAAATAGTTAATGAGGAAATATTTCCTCATTTGCTGCCTTTAGAGGTGGTGTGTGACACGGCAACTGATAACAGCACCGATCCCCAATCACTGGAATTCTGTATCGTCCGATACTGATCCCCGATTTCAGGGTCTATTTGAAGCCTTCTATTAATCTATCCATTCATTTATTTATGCCACGTGATAAACAACATCAAATAGCATCAAGTTCAAATATGGAGAAAATTAGTGTAGTTGTTTTAGGTAACCCTATGTTGTTTTAATTTGCCTGCATTAATGACCTAATTGTTTGTTTGTGGCTTTAAATGTGTATGAACTATTTTTATTAGAAAAAAAATAAATGAAGAACAAAAATATATATAAATCCTGCCGTTCATCGAGTCCCAACCGTCATGTCTTTATTCCCCACTAGAGGGCGTGAATTCACCACGCGAATTTCACGCCAGAAACAACGCGAAGACTTTCAGTTCACATTCCAGAAGTGGCAGGAACGCTCCAAAACTTTTTGATGCAACCTCGTACACACAGAGAGACACCAAACTCCTACATACACACCTCTCTGTGGGACCTGCTGCCAGCGATAGTCCCAGTTCTGCTGTGTGACGGCGAGTCTGGATGCAGCGAGGCCTTCTTTGGGAGAAAACTTCCTCACATCCCATAGCTTAATCGTCTGATCCTTTGAATTACTGATCAGATACCGAGCATCACCCTGCGAACATATATAAGCAGTCACATTACAGCCCAAAATAGTGGTCTTTCTTCACCAGAAAGCTACATGCAGCAAAATGAAGTGGAAATAAAAATGTTTATTATGTGCACAGATCAGGTGGTCAGAATGTTATGCCTGGTCAGTGTACACTATATGGAGAAAAGTTTGTGGACACCTGAACATAAGATTCCACATTCAGTCCCCATTTGCAGTTATAATAACCTCCATTCTTTTGGGAAGATGTTTCTAGATTTTGGAATGTGCTTGTAGATATTTGTGCTCATTCAGCCACTAAAAGTGTAAAGTCAGGTACTGAGGTAGGTGAAGTGAAAAGGCCTGGAATGCAGTCAGCGTTTCATTTCCTCTCAAAGGTGTTCAACAGGGTTGTGATTAGAGACCACTTCAATTCTAATCCATGGAAACCATATCTTCATGGTTGGGCTCTCATGGTTCAAATCTATATCCAAAGAACCACATATTTCTGGAAAAATCTGATGTCCCAATACTTTTGTCCATATTGTGTAGCGGTGTGTGTTTTAGGTGTTTGTGTGTTCGACACCTTGCTGTGTATGAAAGTGATTCCGTCTCGGTGTCCTGCCAACACCCCGACTGGTTGAGGCGAGTGTTCTCTTAGTGTGCGTCTGTCCCACACTTTACACAGCGCGTCATCGCTGCCCGAGAACAGCAGCTGAGACGAAACGTCGGCGAACGCCACGGCGTTCACGTCATCCTCGTGAGCGTCGATCTGAAATACACACACACACACACACACACACACACACACACACACACACACACACACACACACACACACGGTGAACAACGTGCAGTCAGAGTGGGATACGAGAGCGTGCGATGACGCAAACCGTGTGGTTGAGGTTCCTTACTTTCAAAGTTCTTTTGTTCAGCTCGCGGTCAAATACATACAAACAGCCGTCGTTCGCTCTGTCGCAAAGAAACAAAACACACACTCAAATCGATGACGTTTTCAAGGAATGGCAATTTCGCATAGTTGTTGATGCATCAGGTTTAAATGGTTATATTTCTATTGCAAAATTCTCTCCTTTCCTAATGTTAAAGGAATAGGATTTTGCTTCCAACTGTTCATTTTGAGGTCTTCGTTGAAAGGAGAAGAGGTGGAGAAGGTGGAGGAGTTCAGGTACCTGGGGGTCAACAGTGCAAAGTAATGGAGAGTGTGTTAGAGAAGTGAAGACAGGGTGGAGTGGGTGGTGAAGAGTGGAGATTTGTGATAGTAGGGTATCTGCAAGAGTGAAAGGGAAAGTTTATAGGACTGTGGTGAGACCTGCGATGTTGTATGGATTAGAGACAGTGGCATTGAGTAAAAGACAGCTGGAGGTGGAGGTAGCAGAGCTGAAGATGTTGAGATTTTTATTGGGAGTGACGACGATGGACAGAATTAGAAATGAGTTTATTAGAGGGACAGAGCATGTAGGGCGTTTTGGAGACAAGGTGAGGGAGGCGAGATTGAGATGGTTTGGACATGTGCAGAGGAGGGACATGGGGTATATCGGTAGGAGATTGCTGAGGATGGAGACACCAGGAAGGAGAGAAAGAGGAAGGCTAAGGAGGAGGCTTATGGATGTGGTGAGGGAAGACATGCAGGTAGTTGGGTTGAAAGAGGCAGATGTAGAGGACAGAGGGGTATGGAGACGGATGATCCGCTGTGGCGACCCCTAATGGGAGAAGCCGAAAGAAGAAGACCTCCTAATTTTGAGGTAATTTTTCTTAAAGGCTAGGTTTTTTTTGTTTTTTTTACCTTTAACACAAATTTAGTGTTAAAAAAATGAACATTTAAATATAAGTAGGCAATATTTAACAAAAACACATTAAGTGTATTTGATTTAAAACTATTGTTTGCCAATTTATTATTATTTATGTCTGTACTTTTGAGAGTCACTAACAGCTGGAACCAAATTCCTTGTGTGTGTTAACACACTTGGCCCATAAACCTGATTCTGATTAAGTTTTGAGGTAACAAGTTTCCAATCAAGGTTTTCACTTTAACTCATTCAGTAGATCCACAAATTTCCTCCAGCGTTAATTTCAGGAGGTGCACAGGAAATACTAATAAGTGGTATAATTTATACCGCTAGAGATGCTAGGCCTAAAACCTGCGTATAAGTATGTGAATATGAAGGTAAATCCACAGACCCGCCTAGAACTTCTCTGCTGTCCATGGAGGCTGCGAGCGAGAAAACGCAGAACCTTCTTTCGTCTGGACTGAGAGAGAAAACAGACATGAGTTCAAAGCGGTGTCTCGAAGGCACACACAAGCTCATGCATTTTTCACTTTATCATACAGCTAATGAGTTACTCTGTACACCTAGATGCAGGACAAGCACAGGGACATGCAGTTCGAGACGCGAGTTAAGTAAGAAAGAACCAGTTCAAGACATGAGTCGTTATATAATGCATAATTTAAATGTCTGTTTTTCTTATATTTTGTTATAATCCATCTCTACTTTGTAATTCCTTCATATGGTGCACATCGTCTGTACTTTCTCCTGCACTCGAAGCTTCTGTCATCAAGTTAAACTCCTTGTGTGTGTAAACACACGTGGTAATAAAGCTATTTATGATTCTGATTAAGGCAAATATTAGCATCTGCAAACATGTCAAATAAGCATAGCGCTAGTTAGTGTGATGACATCATCATCATTGCCATGATAACTAGTCAATCCTACAAATGAAGCATGCAGACGTTACAGAAATGTTACTTTAATCGAAATCTAATTTTGAATATGAATGATGATTAATGAATGAAGCTTGTACTTCACATGCTGGCAAAGATCACCGCTACACTCCCTGAACAAAAGTTGGTGGACACCTGACCATAAGACTCCCATGTGCATTTTGAACATCCCATTCCCCATTTCATCGCTCTTTTGGGTAGGTTTTCCACAAAATACTAGTGTTCTTTGTGCTACAAGGACGTCAGGTACTGATGTAAGTAAGGTGAGGAGGCTCGGGTGTTCCAATTCATTCCAAAAATTTTCAATAGCACTGAGGTCAAAGCTCAGGAGATCTTCCACTCAAACTTATGTAAACCATAATCTTCATGGAGCTGTAGACAGGGGCATTGACAAGCTGGAACATGTTTGGTTTCAAGTGAAGGGAAAATTGAGCTTTAATAGAAATGTGTGCTCAAATTAGTGGTAACCGTTTGGGGAAGAAGGACATATGGGTGGAAATGTCAGGTGTCCAAATACTTTGCTCTGCACACAAACATTTTTAAACACTGAAAATAAAGTGTGAAGTAAGGAGGCACTGAGCAAAAGCATCTCGCATCAATTGAAAAATGTGTATAGATCATGTTTTTGTTCATTATTTTACTTTTATTATTCTTTTTTATATATTTTTTTAGAGCACCAGCACAGTGTGCATTTGTAGGACACATTAGATGCAACCCATAATACTTAAACATGATTCTTCTGATTCTAAAGAATTGCTCCTAGAGCTTTGCCAGCATGTTCGGTACCAGTTCATCTCCCAGGTCATGGGGCATGATGGAGAATGAATGAGTGATGGTTCTCATGATCGTGTGTGTCATCCACAGGTAGAGGAAGTGTTCGGGTGATGGATTACCTGCGTCTTAAAGCTATAATGAACTATGAGGAAGACACTAACTTGAGTTCCAGAGCGGTGTGCGTTTCACTCTCGCCATCTATATTGCACACATGGACTAGACAAGGGGGAATACACAACAGGGATAATGAATAAAGAAAGACAGAAGGATTATAATGAAATAAATAAATAAAAAGATAAATGTATACAGAAGAAAAAAACATTATTGAAGCAATTGGGTAATCAATCGACTGTGATTATGGACAGGTTCAGTTTGTATGTATGTATGTATGTCTGTGACTCATCTGTCTGAGATGTGTCTGTCAGGCAATCTGAGAAGGGTCTGTCTATCCTCAGGTATATCCGCCTTCCTGTCTCAGATGTGTCTGTCAATGTTTCAGCCATGTCTGTCTGTCTGTCTGTCTCAATCATCCTTTTGTCACAAACATTTGCTTGTCTGTCTCAGGTAACTATGTCTATTTTTTCGATTGTGCATCTACCTGTGTATGCCCAAGTATATCTGCCTGCCTGTCTCAGATGTGTGTGTCTGTCTGTCTCAGGCATGTCCATCTGTCTCACCTGTGTCTCTTAGTCACAGACATTTGCCTGTCTGTCTGTCTCAGGTAACTATGTCTTCTGTTTCAGGTGCATTTACCTGTTTCAAGCTGGTCTGTCTGCTCTTCTTAGGTGTGTCTGTCTACCTGTCTCCAGCATGTCCATCATCAAGTATATCTGCCTACACATCTCAAATGTGCCTGTCTGTTTCAGACATGTTTGTCTGTCTTAATGACATCTTTTAAACACAGACATCTGTCTCAGGAAACTCTGTCTGTTTGCCTGTCTCAAGCAAGTCTGTCAGTCTGTCTCAGGTGTGTCCATCTACCCGTCTAAAGCATGTCTGTCTACCAATTTACCTGTCTTAGCCATCTCTGTCTAAATATCTCAAGCATGTTTATTTGTCTCTCTTCATCTGCCTTAGAAGTGTCTATGACATGTCTGGAGGTTTTTTTTGTTTGTTTGGTTTTTTGTTTTTTTTTTTTTTTTTACACACGTCTGTTGTCTACTGCTACTCTGTTTGTTTGCTAGTTTTTAGGTGTGTTTTTTTTTCTTTTTCAGGAATGTCCGTCTTCAAGTGTATACATCTGTCTGACTGACTTTCTGCACAGCGAACATCCAAGTGCGAGTCTTACTGAAATCAGACCAGCTGGAGTAGAGAACAGAGCGCGAATCAGGCGTGAAACACACGTCTAACACACTCCAGCCTACGTCTCGGGCCTTCATGGTGCGCTTCAGGTGGAATCTACCACGGCTGGTGTCGTACAGCCGAATATTCTGATCTATATACACACACACACACACACACACACACACACACACACACACACACACA